>WBNO01015347.1:0-45244 GCA_013400575.1 Peucedramus taeniatus | reverse complement strand
CCCGCCTGCTGCGCCCCGCAGCCCCCGGGCAGCCGCCGCAGGAAGGTAGGGCGGGCTCGGGGGCAGCGGCCGCCGTGTCGCGACAGGCGACCCCGGCTCCCTGCGAGGGGCTGAGGGGGAGCGGGCACCCGGGGCGGAGATGGGGCTGGTACCTGAGAAAAGGCGGCCGGGAGGGCGGTGGTGAAGCGAGATGGTGTGGTGAGATGTGGACTTCTTGGAAAGTGGTCAAGCGACTTTTTGAGCAGTGCTGCTCAGCTGTAGGGAAACGCGAGTGTGCTGGAGCGGGGCTGGACAAGGGGAGAGCTCGGTCTGAGAAGGTGACAGTGACCCCGAGTCAGGGTGGGCTCCGCAGGCTGACGCATCCCCAACAGGATCAAACTTTGGCAAAGACCACGGCCCTTGGCGTTCGTGGCATCCGAATGCCATTGCATTCGCAGACGGCCGTCAAGAAAAGGTTCTAAGACCCGGTCTGCGCGAGAATTGGTGAGTTCGTGAACGAGCTGGTAAATGAACCTGTAACAAGGTTCCTACCTTGTTACAATGGCTGTAAATTGCCTATTTAGGCAATGGCAATGGCTGTAAAGCCTATTGGGGGAGTGAGGACCGACATCAGGATCTGGAGCTCAGCAAGAGTGAGGAGTGCCTGTGCTACCTCCACCCCCCAGTCAGCTGCGTGTGTGGCCAGTGGCGGGATGTTGCCTTCTTCGATTGTCTCCGTGTCGTTCTTGATTTCGGCAGATGCCTCTCTCTCAGGATCTGCTAAGAGATATTCAGATAATGATTTTGTGGAGTTTTCTTTGCAGTGTTTCAGTGGAGAAGAGCCAGCTTTGAGGGCAGTGAAGGAGTAGTTTGTCATGTACTTTGGGGTCCTGCTGTCAGGGTGCAGTATTGATGGTCCGTGCAGGGATGTGCAGGTTCTTAAAGAAGAATGATCTTGAGGAGGAGCACATGGGATTTTACTGGAGATGAGACCACCTTTGTGGTCAAAGTAAAGAACTATTCCTGATCTTAGCCCCAACAAGAATAAAACTCGTTTTTTGTGTAATGGCTAAAGCTTGTCCTTACTGCCTTGATGATAAGACTACTTGCTACCATCCAAACCACCATCTGACCAGATGTCCTGTGATCTCTCACAGGTCGTGCATGTGGTCTCAACTGCAAATCTGCTTTCTTTTCTTTGCCTGTTCCACCCCAGTAATTATTTTTTCATTTCATGAGGAGATGGACAATGAACTCATATATAAATTGACTTCTAGTTTTGGCTCATCTTCTTTGGGAAACTGTGATGTAAAAAAAACCAAAAAAAAACCCTGCTACTTTCTGCCTCTGGTTTCCTGAAAGGTTTAGAAGAAATTAGATAATTCTTCACCCTGCTTCTTTCACCACTGGCAGTGCTGAGGACAACATTGCCACGTATTTGTTCAGAATAATAACTACATGGTGCTCTTTTGTGCTGTGGTATTGATACCACTTTGAGGTACCTAGGTCTTGCAGTGTCAGTTTTTGTGACTTTTGTTGTTGATGCTCTGTTACTTGGCATTATCCTAAAGAGCAGCTTTTAAGTGATTCTAATTATGGAAGAATTTCAGCATTGATGGAGGAAAAAGCCTGTAATCCTGTGGATTCAGAGAGTTTCTTGAAAATATGCTAAGAATGGCATCAAAAAACACAGAATAATAGTAAAATACATCCTAATTTAGTTAAAGATTTTTGAGAAAATCCTAGTAGGGAAGTAAAGGAGAGGCTGCCCATTTTGCCTGAGAACTGGCAGCACCTTGTGGTGTTGGAGAGCTTGAGGCTCTGGAAAGCCCAAGAGTGTTTTGGTGCACCTCCAGGTGAAGTGTGTGAAAGAAACATCACTGCTGTGGTTTGTGGTGTTGGGCATGTTGCTGCTGAGGTCTCATTTGAATCCCTCTAGTTAAGCCAAAGGAAAAATATTGGTATATATAATAGAGGGTGGAGTTGTTGCCGGGTTAGGTTTGAGACCATCAAGTGCCTTCTGTGTTCAGCTATTTGACTTGAACATGTTGCTTCAGGCTAGGAAAAATCTACTTAAACATAGAGTTTTGGGGATAGCAGGACTGAACTTTGAAATAGAGTTGTTAAATTAAAATACAGGGGGAAAAGCAATGGTAAAATAAAGTGAAAATGGTCTGAGGTCTGACATTTTTTCATGGGAAGAATCAAAATAGCTTAAAAATTTAATGGGTGATTTGTAATTTTTTTTTTTTTTTTAAATCAGGAAACATGGTATTTCACATCAGACTATTGTATGACAAGATGGGGGCATTTACCAAAAAAGGCTGCTTAAATGGGTGGTCCATGGCTTCTACCAGCAGTTCTGGAGAAAGGTGTCAGGGTGCACTGGCTGCCAGTGTGCTGTACTGCTGAGTGTGAATGCTGCCTGGAGGAGAGGGACAGGTTCCTTGCACAGATCTGTGCTACATTGGATTGGGATTGCTTTTTGCTGTGGCTTTTCTGTGTTTTCAGTGTCTGCTGCCTGTCCATAAATTATTATCAGTCCATTCTTAAAGCCTGCAGAGGCTTTCAGGTGTGGGAGTTTTTTCTCTCCTGCTGTTTATGGGGATGGTGTTGGGCTATGTTGGGATGTGTGAGCTAGCAGGATGGCAGCAAGGAAAAATCAGTGAGGCCAGACTTTGCTCTGTTTTCCTAGTGCCTCTAGGTTATAGTTCTGCTCACACTTACATCACTGAATTAAAGCAGAAGACTGATGAACAGAATGTTTCCATAGATGAAGCTGAATATCCTACTTTGCGGCTGTATAAAAAAAAATAAATTGCAAAAGCACACAAGGAAATTATTAGGTGCCTGCTTTGAATCACTTTAAAGTTTCCTGAGCAGGGCTGTGTTATTTATTTCCCAAGCACAACAGCAGTCATCAACCAACACCAACACCACCAAAAGGAAAAAAAAAAAAAATACACAGGATGCAAAAGATGGAGACTTGTCCATAAATGGTCCCTAAGTCTGCAGGAAGCTGCCTGTGCTTTTCCTGACCACTGGTGAGGCTGTGCCAGCAGAGACCATGGCTGTGCAGCAGATGGGAGGGTCTGACCACCAAGGTTCCAAGAGTCTGTTTGTGCTTTAAGATGCATACATAAAAAATGTTAACTGAAAGGGGCAGGGAATGAAGTAATTTAGCTATGTGACATCTCTGGGAGCTGCTGGAGCTGCCTGTTGTGGTGCTTAAGGGAGCTGTGCTGCTCCCAGCTGAGCCTACCAAAGAGCAGATGCTGCTGCTCTTGCTGACAAATAACAAGCAAGATTTGGCATTGACAGCAGATGATGGTCATCTGAAGAATCAGAAGAGTTTTGTTGTGCTGCAAGAGTAAAGCAAATGGAAGTTCATAGTCCCACTTATATTTGGTGGACGTTCATAATCCCACTGAATTATTGCTAATAAAATTCTGTTTTTAAACTGTGATTTTAAGATCTGGTTGTGTTAAGCACTGACCTGGTAACGTATGCAGCAGGTAAAAACTCCAGCTACGTGGAAACACAGAGATTCTGCCAGGTGTACCTGCTCCTGCAATAGGTATTAACAGGGTGTGCACCCACAGAACGCTGCAGACATATGAGGTGTCTTTTAAAAGGCTATTCCAGGATGCCATGGCAAAAGAAAAAAAAATATTGCATTTGGAATTTCAAGTAACAGCAAATTCCTGTCACAATAATTGCAATAACAAAGTTATGTTGGCTCTTGTGCACTAAATTTGGGAGGAGCCCTCTTTGAGAGTCTGGTTGAGAAAAGCTGGAATTCCTTGCCTTCTGGGCAGATTTATTTCCTTGGAGGTGGGGAGTGTGGTACGCTGCCAAACTTAACCTGATGTTATTTTGGATGCTCTTTCATGTCATATCTAGGAATATAAAAGTATTTACCTTCAGTGATTAAAAGCAAAGAATAAGATTTTGCTTCTGGGCCCATGTATACTTTGCCTGGGATTATAACATATTTTGAAACATGATGTATTATTGCCTAAACCAAAAACTCTTTTGAGATTATATTTTTTAGGGGTTACTTTCACTTGTATACATTTGTCTTTTGGTTCATTATAAATGCAGACTAATTATCTTTTGCTATTTCCTGTGGGATTGAAGGTTGTGATTTTCTTTAAATAGGAACTATTTCCAAGAGGTTACAGCTCCTCTGCAGTGATGACTGATAACAGTCTCATCTTTAATTGTCTGCAAATTATTTTGGAGCGATATCTTTGAAATTATGTGGAATAACACATGTTTGGCACTTAGTAATACAGCAGGCTCATAAAAACCTCATTTGATTTAGTGTTACACTATTGCTAAGATTCTACTTAAATTTACAATTGAGTTTTAACTTTAGAATGACAATGCCATTTACATTGGTGTCAGCAATATATAGGGCTTATATATGCCAAGAGTCCTTTTTATTTCTTCTAGAAATTTGGTTTAAAAATGTATTGGATGTTTTCATTGCCTAATTGCATGCATAGTGTTTTCAAGCTGGCTTCACATCTTTAAAAGTACAGTAAGTTTTGGGTACTGCTTTTATAGGAAGCTACTCTGACTCTTCATAAGGAAGAGCCAAAATTCTTGGTAATTCTTGGTTATTCTGAAGTTAAATTGATCCGTCTGTCTTTCTGAAGTTAAATTTATCCGTCTGTCTTTCCACATCCCATGGCGTAATAGCTTGTCTGTTTTGGATTGGGATTTAACTTTTATAAACTTATTAATTCTGTGTGCCTGGAGCAATGATTTAACATTACACCAGAGTTTGACACGGCAGGGCTTTGGGAGCTGTGCAAGGGCTCCCACCAGGCTGCGTCTGCAGGAGCGGATTTGCCCCGGCTGAGCCAAACCCAAGGAGCCACAGGGGTTAAAGCGGCCTCTTGGATCTCCAAAGATTATTCCAGCCTCTCCACCTGTGTCCCAGCCTGATGAGCTTTACAGAGTGCAGTGCTGTTCCCTAAGGGCTGTGTTGAGGAGTGAATAACATCCTGGCTTTGATGGATGCGAGTGGCACGTGGGATGCTGCTGCAGAGGAGTGCAAAGCTGAAGAGCTGGATATTGGTTATTCCTTGGAGTGTGCTGCTTCTGGGCACCTTCTTTAATAACAGGTAGACAAACTCAAAAGAATTTCATTGAGATGAAAAAGGTGTTGAGGTGCAGGAAGGCAAGCCTGCAGGGAAAGCCTGAAGTACTGGTACTTGTTTTGAATAGGGAAAAGTAGGTTTTGAGGGAATGTGCCAAGACTCTTCAAACTAAAAAAATTATTTTTTTGAAGGACATAATGACCAATTGTTCCCTAGGTCCACTAGAAGTAGGACAAGAAGTAACTGGCTTCATTTTCAGGCAAAATATTAGGAAAATCTTTTAACTCTGCAGCTGGTAAGGAATGGAAAGGCTCCTTAGAAAAATGTGAACTGTGGGTATCCACACAGGGAAGGTCTAGGAATATTTTCCATTGTGCTTCAGGGCAACCTCCTGATGTCCCTCTGGCTACATTTGCCTGCTCTGCAATTAGAAAAGCAATCTGGCAGACACAATGTGATTAGCCAAACTGGAATTTAGCCTGAACAATGATCCAACACCAGTGGAATAAAAAGAGGTAATGGGGTCTTTTAAGACTATAATAAGCAATCTTTGCCCTGGCTTAATACATCACTAGAGAGACCAGACCCCACCATAATTGCTGTGTGTGATGACTTCGTGGACCCCAGAGGAAGGGACGCTAGTTGGCAACTTTTTTCCCTCCAGCACTTGGAGGTCTCTTAGCAAGTATAAACCAACCCAAAGCTGCTTATCTGGTAAGATTAGCACAAGATAGGAGCTTGTGGCTTCAATCTGTTAGTACCTGGGGAGCAGCCTTGGTCTGTTTTTGCTCAAATATTCAGGCTAATAGCGCAGACTGAGAGAGGTTATTGTTTTTGGAAGAAAAGAATAAACTTTTATTAAAAACAGTTTTCATCAGCTGATAACCAAATCTGGGGAGAATCAGCCAGCTCTGCCCATAAACAAGGGCAGCTGAGGTACCAGAAAGTACCCAAACACAGGAATCCTTCTCCAAGTAGTCAAGCAATGGCAATACTGGGCTTTTATTGTATTTTAACTGCAGATGAAATGTGTTTATAGTATACCATAAAGAGGAAATGGTAATGTTTTTTCTGACAATGATGTCACTTGCAAGCTTGTGAGGTAAATGATTACAAAGAATAACCTTGGTTCTTACACACTTTTTATTACCTGAAATAGTTCTTCCTTCATGAATTTTTGAGAAGCAGATGGGGAATATTATTCTTCAGAAAGTCATTACAGTGTTATGAGACTTTATATCCAATAGCATAGATTTCTTTCAAAATCTTTCAAATACCAGCTTAAGGCTTTCTTTTGGCATATAAAGTCAAGAGACGTTTTTCTAGGTGGCTGTGGCACAGAAGAAAATAAATCTAGGTGTTTAAGCCTTCTCTAAGGGACCCGAGGATTGAGGTGGTAATTTATTCTGCAGATGCCTTGCTCTGTGGGGCCATTACAGTTGTGCCATCGTTCCCTTGAACCCAGAGAGGCAGTTCACAGGCCTTGTACAAAATGTGAATCCTTTAAAACTGCTGTAGCAGATCAGAAAAAAAAGCATTTCTGTTTGCTGTGTTCAGCTCAAAGTGTTTCATGGGACTGCTCTGGGGGCCAAGTGACCTGAACTGCCCAGTAGCAGTGGCACGGTTAGTGCCAAAAATGATCTTTTGTCACATGTTTTGAAATAAGAAGTGAGGAGAGTTTTGAGGACACACAGCATTCCTTGCTCAAGCAGCTCTCAAGGTGGCCGATCTTTCTACATTCTTTTCTAAAATTTCCTTCTGTGGAGAGAGAAGAGTCCAGAAAGAGAGATTTGGACAGGTAAAAATTCTGCTGGATAGCCCTAGGGTTTTTACTTTACATCTCCAACCTTTTTCTGCCTTCTTATGAGACAAGTGTTTAACTTCATTGCTAGTAAGGTTTTCATCCCAGTTAGTTCAGTCAGCTCACATCAACATTTACTCAGCCAGCCAGGCAGTTGACAGAGACGTGTCTGCTCAGGGGCTGCATGGCAGGTGCCAGCATGCCAGATGTCTCTCTCATGCCACTTTCACTGAGCTGTGGCCACAGTTCAGAATGAGGTGCAGCTGGGGGATCTCTGGTGAGAGCCCAGAGCAAAGCTCCAGCAGCTCCTGACAAGGGGTGCAGCACTGGGATCCTGTGGTGAAGAGCAAAACCCTCTCACAGCTGCCTTGCAGACTTGTGCAGACCGCGTGATGAGTGCATCATCACTTCTTACAAAACAGAGGTAGAATTTGGAGATTTAGGTACCATTAGAGGGGCACCTCCAGCCTTTGCTCAAGCAGTCTGGTTTGGTTGTGGTAGATCAGGCTGTGCTGCAGCCTGGCAGTGATGGCTGCCACTCGTGGCACAGATTAGATAAAAGATTTGACAAGTAAGTGAGAAAGTTTGTGTGAACCACCACTAATCTTTGATGGCATCCGCAGCACAGCCCACTCTTATCGCTTGTTCTAATATTAACTTTGAGCTGAGTTTGTCTTGGGTGGCTGCTCAGTGCTCCAGAGCTGTGTGCAGTGGATGTGAGTCATTTAATCAACTTGAGTGTTTTTGTAGCTAGAAGATATGCACCAAGATACTTTTGTGCATGATGAAATGATGTCCAGAGCCCTTCCATGTTTGTAAGTCGAAGATCAAATGACCTGCAGTTCAGTGGAACAACTAAAAGAGGGAAAAAAAGGTGTGATTCAATTTTTCTTTCTGTTGTGGTATATAGCATATGTATATTGCAACCTGTATGCATACACTCACCCTAATCCTGTTTTTTTTTTGTGGTTTTGCCTACAAAAGTGACAGGGTGACGTGCTGCCCTATTTTGAGTTAGCCAGTCTCTCAGGGTAATGGAGACCATGGGCACAAATGGACCCATGCCTAGGGTAACAGATGAAAGCCATTATTTTGAACTCACTCTCATGGCAGTAACTGGGTCAATTTCAGCAGGACATGGTGGAAACGTTCCCAGATGCTTATGCTAAGTGGAAGGGCTTGGATTTTCCATGACATGTTGTTTCCCCATCTGATCTTCTCTTCCATCTTCAGTAGTGTTGCTTTTGAATGTGCCAGCAAGCTCAGGTGCCCCCAGGAAAGGCTCTGGCTGCAAATGCTCATGAACTGCACTGTCAGAGAATGGATGGATGGGGTTGTTGCTGACCCCCTGAAAAGCACATGTCCTGGGAGTGGTTCTGGGGGAACCCCTTGGTGGCTATTTTGCTCTCTTATTGATTTTTTGCAACATTTAAAAACTAGTGGTGTAATTTATGTCCATCCTGACACAAGTATAAATAAAATAAAAATGTTTCCTTGTGTCTTTGTGTAATGATAAATGCAGTAGTTCCAGCAGCTGTTAGGAGACAGAAATCTTGCTTCTCACCAAAGTCTTCTCCATTTGCTTTGCAGACTGGAACAAAATGTCTTTGCAGAGCTCTTCAAAAGTCAGAACAGAATTGCTGTGACTTTGTAAATCCCAAATCTGGGGTACTTGTGAGAAACATCATTCCTGCTGCCACCTCTTCCCATCATGCAATGGAGAATTCTCTTGTCTCTGGCAATGTAGGACCAGGAGGACTTTGCAGTGGACCATTGGCTTTTGGAGTCTCTTGGGACAGTCAGGTCCAGGCAACTGCTTCAGATTTTGTCTAGAGAACCTCTGGGTTTATGTGCTTGTGGAAGAAAGAGCTAAAACCAACAGCTCATTGAACAAGTGACCCACTGAAGTTTACTTTGGGTTCTACGTTCTGATAGATCTCAGATGCAGCTTTATGTGTAGAGCTCTTCTGGAAGAGACAGAATTCTGGGTTCTTTCCAGGACTGACCTTGTGGCTTCTGCAAACTGGAGGAATGGAAACCTCTGCCCTTCTTGGCATGTGGAAGACAAATCTGTGGGCCTTGAGAGCTTAGCAAAGAAACATCTACAAAACCCTGATAGGCAACTTGTCTGTCTTAGGGATATTGCTAAAAATACATTCTTGCTATTAGTTTTGATGAGGTAGGGTCACTTTTTGAGTTGTGTGTGTGTGTCTCTGTGTGTGTGACACGTTGGTCTGCTGGCCAAAATTATGGCAGAGAATCAAATATCAGTGATGTGCCAGGCAAGGGACCTGGTTGGGAAAGGTGTGCATTTGAAAATGATGTTAGAACCAGCAGACATTAACATCACGGAGTTGCTGTTACTGCTTTGTCCTCTCCCTTTTAGCCTCATCCATTCCCAGCCCTTTTCCTCATTCCTCTCCTAGCAGCTAGCTAAGTCAAATAATCAGCTTCAAAGTCAGTGCCCTTTTTTTAGCATTCTCTTTCATATTTTACAAAGAGGCACTGTTTGAAATGTTAGGGGGAACAGATGGTAATGTCTATTGATATGGCACGTAATGTTAGAAAATATCTGCCACTTAGAAGCCTAAAATTGATGGGAATCAGTTCCAAATCTTTCCTGCTCCCTGCAGAGTGGACGGCAGTAGTGGAGGAGTGAGATTTATCCAATAGGCAAACACCACAGGGTAGAAGCTGTCTGAAAAAAACCCAAAAAATTTTAATACTGGTGCCCTGTCTCTTTTTGGGCTTTCCTCATGGTTGTTCTGCAGCACAGAAACTTTCAAAGAAGTGAACTTTGTTTCATCTTGAATAGGGTGAAGCAACAACACTGTGTTCCTTTTCCCTCCCTCTTTTGAGAAAATTAAACAAGAAGCAATTATGTGTCAATTGGTTGCTGCTGAGCTGATGTATTTCTTCTTCATTAGATGTCTTGATTAATGGTTTGATCTTGCAATTATTATTCATTATGAAATCTGTGGGAATTCTGGGTGCATCATGAGTTCAGGGTCAAACCATGTCGTTTTTCAGTACTTTTGCTGTACAATGGTCAGAATTAGTGATAAAAGATTGGAAAATATCCTTGATTAAAGAGGATGGTACATATTTGCCCAAGCCTATCCTCCGTGGGATTATGATGCTTGATTCTATACTTGTCTTGAACAAAAAATATTTCAAATTTGTGTGCTTTGAAATGAGCTAGATTTTCTTCTGTATAGACTGGAAAATAAATGTATCATTTTGTACTTAAAATCCTAACAATTTGTAAGCCAGCTGTTGTTCCCTTTCTAGACAGAGGGAACTACTTGCCCAACACAGTTTTATTTTATTTGGAAGACTTTAACATAGCTCTAGACTAAGGGCACTAATCCATAACCATATTAAAAAAAGAAAAGGAATTTGCTTAAAGCTAGAATACATTTCATGCTGTGGAACTCCATTATCTAATGCTTTTATGAAATAAGGAGTTAAAGAAGACAACAGTGAAGTTTGGCTTTTTGAGTCTTCCCTGGCTATCCAGTAAAACCCAGTTTGACCAAGTGAACTGATGGTGGGTTGAAGGAACAGTACCCTCACTACATGTTGTAAATACTATCTTGAAAAATAGTATTTTTCTCTGAAATCCAAACACCTGTAGAAGTTATTCAGCCTTTTGGTTTACCCATGATCATATATATTATATATTATATATATATATATAGATATATTGATATTTACTTGCTTTATGAGATTATAGATGTATAGTGTCAAATACTGCCCTCTCCTGCTCCCTGGGCACAGAGGGTTGTCCTGGTACTTACCCAGGAGGGGAAGGTGAAGAGGAAGGGGTTTTCCAATGCTTCCTATCTCCCTTTTGTTTAGAAGGTGTGGTGGACCATTTCTGTTTAGACATTTGCATTCCACTTGGATGAGAGAGAAGGCTGCACAAGTGTGAAATGCTCTTATTTGTTTGAAAGCATTGGTTTTACTCTAAAGCACCTTTTTTTTCCTCGGTTCTTAGCCTCAGGCAGAGGCTCTGAAGTCAGAGGAGAGGCTGCCAGAGGCATCCCTATATGTAAATCACAGTTAGAGTGCTGGAACTTGCACAAAATAAACTCAGCTTATCTGGCAAGCTGAGTATTTACTGATGAATTCTGGTTTTTGTATTCTGTGGTTTAAATATTGCACTGAAGTCAACCTAGAGGAAAATAGCTTTTTTCCCCTGTTGTATGGATTATGACATCTCCATATTTCTCAGCCAGAGCACTTCAGCTAAAGCAGTTATGAATACAGGCTGAAACCACGGTCTTGCCTCTGCTTTGCAGAAACTGAATTTGACAAGCAGTGACCGGTAGTTGTGTATCTGTTTCTTGCTGTTATCCTTGAGTGTTGGCAAAGGCATTCGGGCGCTGGAAGGAATTCAGCTGATTGAGCTGCTTAAGCAGTTTTGAGAATTTACTTCCATAAATTTCAATCTGTTTTGGCTCCTGGTTTCATCTCCATTAGATATATTATCATGCTGTCAGCCTCTGGATAGCGCAGGAACGCTGCTGCCCGGTTTATTTCTTTTATTTTAGAACCATAGCAAAGAAATCTCACTTGGCTATTTTCAAAGCTATATGTCTCTTAGAGTAAAATCAATCTCACTCTTAATAAATGTGCATTTCTCACATATGTCACTGGGATTTCCAGTGGCAGAGCTGTTAGTCTCTGGTGACCTTTGAATGTCTGAGGAGAGGTTCCCCAGTGCAGCATTGCCCTTTCCTACCCCTGCAGCCCCCAGATGCTTTGGCTGCAGTGGATTTATTCCTCAGAGGTAGTGAGGAGTGGTAGTTATGCTGTGTAAATTATGAATTAGATGCAATGCTTTCTGAATTCTTAAGTACCTACAAATTAATATTTTGGCAAGTCTTCTGAAACCCTGCTTCCTGTAAGTCCCAAACCTGCACTCAGGGTGATGGTGAATTTACAGGGGTGTCCACAGTGGCTAATGTAAACCTCCAAGTGAGTTCTCAATACCCCAGTATCCCAATACCTTTCCTCGGGGATTCAGGGTTACTATTTGAATTCATTGGAGCACCAGTCACCTAAATTCCTCTACAGATCTGGCTTCCTTATGTTAATTTTGGAAGCTGCTTTTTATTTCACCAAATCCATTTCTTGATTCTTAAAGTGATGTAAATTCTGTCACTTGAAGTCAATGGTGGATATCCTTTTCTTTTTTCTGCTCATGCTTTTCTTTTGAGATACTTATTATGGGGAAAAGACACAAATCTGAAAGTAGAGTTGGAGAGAGCTTGAGTGTGAAAGGCAGAACCTCCCAGGGCATCGAAGTTGTTGGTGTTTTGCAGGAGGTCGCTAGTGCAGCTTGCCTGCAGTAAGGGCAGCAGTTACCCCAAGAGCAGTAATTTGTATGGACGTGGCTCCATTTCACACCTTCAGATGGGAAATGAGAAGCAAAAGGAGCAGAAAATAAACATCAGTATTAACAAAAGGAAAGCAGAGGTGAAATGCTTGGTGATTACTGCCTTTTCAGGGGTTATTATGTATTCATGTTCAGACTGATTTGCTCTACAAGAGTAAAGATTCGGTTTCAATTACCATGCAGTGACTCAAAGCTTTTCTAATGAGAATTGAAGTCAGAAAATAGTTTTCTTCATTTCAATGTAAAACTTCGCCTTTTTTTCCTTTTCCCTGCTAAGTCTAAGAGTTTTACTTACTGGTGCAAACTGCAGCCTTGTGAAGCAAGTGCTAATAAACTGCTTTTAAGTGGAGCCCTCTGGGTGATCTTTGGAGCTTCCTAAGTTGACTCTTGCAGCACTCTCATCTTGCTCCCAGGCAGACAAATGTGTGCTGCACTGCAGAGACTTGGAAAAGATGATGCACGGAGAGTGAGGAGCTAGGGGAGAGTTAAGTGCATCCTAGACATTCCCTCTTCCATAAAATAAAACACACATGTCCAGACATAGAATTCTCCATATGCAGCTCATGTTGGAAACCCACTTAAATTTAAGACACACACTCATTAGTGCAGAAAGCACTCTTATTATGGGACTGCTTTCCATAGGCAGGATTCACTTTCCTGAGCAGTCTTCCTGCGTGGGAAAGCCAGACTGTATGTGTGACACGTTGCTTGCTTATCTTGGCACAAAGCTATTGTTCCTCAGCCTATTGTTCCACCATCAAATCTTTGGATAGGATCATGGAGTGGATCCTCCTGGAAGACACGTTAAAACACGCTGAGGACAGGGAGTTGTTTAGGCACAGCCAACAGGACTACCTTTGAATTGGAAAGATATTGATTTGATGGCTGGGCTGCTAGATGGATAAGGAGCTGGTTGTAGTCAGTGGCTCAATGTCTAAATGACAAACCAGTAAAGAGTGGTGCCCATCAAGAGTCTGTACTGGGGGTGATGCCTTTTTTTTTGGGCAACCTGACCTAGTGGAATGTGTGCCCCATGGAAGTGGTTTGTACTGGGTGATATTTAAAGGCCCTTTCCAACCCAGACCGTTCTGTGGTTCTGTAACACAGTGCAGATTTTTTAGCTCTGGAGTTTGCCTTTTGGGAGGGGCTCCCTTTGTGGCCTGCTCATTGCACTGCACCGATGTGGAGCCTGCAGAGGACAGAGCAATCCAGTGGTGACTGGGTATGGAGAAGGCTGTGTGCAGTGGTGCCAGAGATATCTCTGCCTTAGACAAACACAGAAAAGTAGAAAGATGGAGAAATAGAAAGATTTCCTGTATTAATTTTTTTTTTCTTCAGTTCAACATGGACTTTGTGCAATGTGTGGAAGTTTCACTGTTGGAGTGGAAATTCACAGTTTAGGTGGCTTCAGGGCTAGGTGTCAGCTGCTTTTCCTTGTGATTCCCTCAATGCCTGATGCCTCAGAGGGAATCCACTGCTTTTCTCTCAATACAGGCACACACATGCAGAGGAGTGTATTAGCAAGTTTTGCATTATGCTTTCTCAAGAGAAAACCTCATATGTTTAAGAAAGCCAAACTGCAAAGAAAAAAAGAAAACAATAGTAATATGAAAGAGAAAAGAAAGGAAATAAACAGTTCAGACATGTAGGGATGGAATATCTGTAAAGCCAGTTGTGTTGGAAATTAATTCACTGAAAGCTTTAAATATGAGTCAGTCACTCTGTAAGCCTGTGTTTTAAATTACAGCTTAGTGAGCCTGTGTGTGTCCCTGCTGCTCCTACACGAACGATGAGAGGCAGCAGGTTTTTATGAGCGTGTGTCTTGTGAGCCCTGCTGGTGCTGGTTACATTTAGCTAAAGGGGACTGTATGAATTGACCTTTCTCAAGGAGGTCTGGGCCAAGGCTGAAGGCATACTTGTTGTTTCCTGCTGATACCTTTGCTTTTAGGCGGAGTTTGTTTTACTTGTGCCACATACTGCTGCTCCAAACATAAAACATTTGGAATTACTCAACCCTGCTGAAGAATAAAGTGCAGCTAAATGTTGATTTAGGCTCACAGCTAAAGAACAGGCTCAGCCCTCTAAAATGCATATTTTTCTGCAACATGGGGTGTGTGAATGTCTGGTCTGGGGTTTCTCTTCTATGTTGTTGAGGGTCTGTGGTGTAAGAGTTCCTGGGCCCATCCTTCAGTCTTCCTTTGCAGGTCATGGACTTTTCCAGTGCTTGACTCACCTTACATATTTTATATATCTACTCTCTACTGAGATGAATCATTCCCTTAAAGATCCTGTCTGTCTCATCTGTCCTGTCAGATAACTTAGCTCCCCAGCCCACTGTGGGAGCTGTGTTGATGGCTGTCTGCATGCTCGAGTGTTTCTATCCCCCTGGCTCTCCCTGGGAGTCACCCAGCTGATTGCCTCTGAAACGAAACGTGGGCGTTCACGGGGGATTCTCTGCTGCTGGAGCTGCTCTGTGCTGTCAGCAAGAGGAGCAGTGTGCCAGGTTTGGCTGCCTCCACCCTCAGCAGCCCTCCCACTCCCCTTAGCAGGCTTGGCGCTGGTCGCGTGTCCCTGGTGGGGCGTTGGCGTGTCCTGCAAAGCCAGGGCTCATGTGGGCTGCAGCACGCAGCTTTCACTCTTCAGGGTGCTTTTGAGTTGGGGGAAAAACCCCAAATAGCAAGACCACAACAAACCAATATGCTTAAGGCCACAGGTGCTTGAGAGGGACCACAAATAAAATGATGTCCAAGCTCTGTACATCGTATTTGGGGACAGTCTGTTCTCACGAGGGCAAGCCTTCAGGAATGCAATAGAATAAATTTGCCATGTAATGTCTGAAGTTTTGCAGTCTGAATCTGAATCCCATGCATTGCCTTTCAAACTGATAAAACACCTGCAAAATTTCACCCATGAGCAGGTTCTGTTCTGCTGATTGTGGTTGTACACAGGGTACAGGCTGACTAATTGGAGATGAAGATGTGTATGTCATTTGTTTCTATGGCTAGCAAATATTTATGGTTCTTGATGGAATTTATTGCCACAAATGATTTCCACTCACATTTGGTCCTGCCTCAGATGTAAGTAATTAAATTGTTGCATGATTTAATCGGAGGATTTACTTAAGGCATCTGTGTATATATTGACAAGTCTTTTGTTTCTTCTTTGGGAGCAACAGACTGCTTGGCAGGGCAATGGGATTCCCGAATTTTTGTTTACAAAAATGGCTAATATGTTTCTGTACTTTAATTGGCTGCTAAAAAGGAAGGAGATTAAAAGGGGGAGAAAACAGCTACTGAGTTAAAAAATATGGAAGTATGAAAAACTTACTAATTCCCTTTCAAATATAAGCAGAAGGGTAGGAAGTGGTTGGGCTTTTTGAATTAGTGCACTAAAACTAGGATTGGTCTGGAAAGAATTTAATGATTTGTGAGTAAGTTCAGGCTGGAAAAACCAAACATTTGGCAGACCTACAATTTTAGACCTGCTGGTTTGTGAGCCCTTTGCACATTTTGATTTAAATTTTATATTATGATTTCAGATTTTTAGGACAGATTTTAAGTGACAGTCCTTTAAAAGCATATCACATATATACTACAGGTTATTAAGGGATTATCAAATGACTATCACAGATGGCTATGAGGGGGAAAAAAATCTAGGAAAAAGTGGTCTCCAGAGAGAAGTCTTTGCAGATTACTGTCAGATTGGTCTGAAGGAAACATCAGTCCTTATCCTCAAGTGTGAAGTACCTGCAAGAAAGATCAGGCCTTCAAATGCATCCTGGTTTTCCTAACAAAGCAATGGCATTGCTTTAAGATTTTCTTTTCTGTGTGGTTAACTCATGTGGTGAAAATTTAGACACCTGAATTTAGACACCACTCTGAATAACAGTTTCTGGATATCCATTACCCTTCAGGAGTAGCTGAAGTCAGTGTCTGACCAGTGCTTGTTGTAAAGTCTTGCTGAAGACTGATTTTTCTTACAATGCTGATTTCAATTGATGTGTCTATAAATGAAGCTATATACAGAGGCATACTTTAAGATATTCAGTATGATATTTTTTAAGTGGCATTGTAACTTTCCAGGTACTGTCATCTCTTTGTTTTGTGGAATATGGGTATGTTGATGTTTGGGAAACACAGTCCTGGTGTCGTGTTGGATGAGTCCTTACCCTAGGGAGAGAGCACACCATAGGCAAAAATGCAGATTGTCTGCACCCATTTTCTGGCTCCTCCTGGGCAGCCTTTGGGGAGATGTGTCTGAATTTCATTCCCAGAGCTGTATAATCTGGGCTGTAACAGCTCCTCTGCTCCTCCTGCTGTAAAGCCCTCTGTGAAAGGAGCTGCTCCTCAGCCTGTTTGTTCAGCAGCCACAGGGACCTGTTCTCAGTCATTCTAGAGATTTCCACAATACAGGTGAGAAAATCCAAATCATGATGCCCCACTCAGGTTCACTCTGAGTAAACAAAATTGCAAAGTCAAGAGAGGGGAAAACTCCTCAAATACGGATTGTTTTTTATCAGGGATAAACCCGATTTTCACACAGCATCTGTAGAGTTTATTTGAGAAGGCTCACATGGAAACACTATGAACCAGGCTGAAAATTATAAAACTATAAACAAAGGCTACGAATGTGCCTATGGACCAGCTCCTTCAGGAGGATATTTTGTATTCCTGAATGTACCCAAAATGCATCACTGACATTTGTGAGTGACCCTCTGGGGGGAGGTGCACCCGTTCCCAGAGATGTGTTGGATTTTCACCCCCATCCATTGTCTGTGAATCTTATTGTAAGGCAGCTATTGAGGCACCCTGTAGGGGTGTCAGGAGGTGCTAGGAACAGACTCTCCTGTGTGTTCCTTAGTGAATGGAGATAGGCTGTGGCTTCCTAAGGAGCCACAGGGACCAAGTGTGAAGTTTGAGAAGCTGTTCAAAAGCATTGCTGTTAGACAGGAGCCTCGGGTCTGATCTCTGTCACAAAAGTGGCATTTAGGTATTGCTCCTAAATTTAAAGAACTATACAAAAGCTTGATCTCTTTCTGTTTTTTCCTATCGCCCCCTCCTCTTTTTTAGTGAAACTGCATTAGTAAGTCACTGGGGATTTTATTTCATTTCCCTGTGTTTATCAATAGTTTGGAGTCAGTGGGGAGGCAGTTTATCATCTTTAAGATTTTAAGAACCTGAGTATAAGCTGCAGTGGCTCTTGGGCATTGCACTCCGCTGAAAAAGAATCTCATTCATGTGGTTCATTATAGAGATTTTTTTTTTCTTCCCTGTCAACTCTGTGCAGAAGGAATTCTTGCTGAATAGTCCACAATGGTCACCCTGCAATTCCTCTACTTAATGAGCTATTTCTCACACAAATAGATTTCAGAATAACTGGGCACAGATGTGTAGGTATCTGGCTGGTTGGTGACTTTTTTTTTGGTTTGGGTTGGGATTTTTTTGTTTGGCTGGTTGTTTTGGTTTTTTTTTTTCCTCTGAAAACGATTGTCAGTCTTCATTTTCATTTCAGCTTTCAAGCCTGTTGAAAGGCAGCATTCCTGTCATTGCAAACGTTATTCAGCCGTGTGAACTGTGACTCATTCTGAAAGATTACACGAGTTTCCCTCCCTGGTGTGCACCTATCCTCCTGCTGTTCGCTGTTTTCAGGCTGCCTGCTGCAAGCAGGGGTCAGGGGGACATGCAGCTGCAGGGCTGCCTTGCTAGCTTGCTTCCAGGCTCATGCTGTGCAGAGTATAGGAGTCCAAGTTTACTGTAGGCAGGAACTTTCAGGGTGAGAAATGCTACTTTTGTCTGCTTCTGGGGGAGAAAAAAACCCCTCGATATCCTTTTCAGCATCTCTTTACAGTAAAAAAAAAAAAAAAAAAAAACAAAGAAAAAAAGAAAAAAAACAAACCAACAAACAAAACCCCAAACAACCCAAAACCCACAACAAATCTGAAAAATAACCCCTAAAGGAGCACTAAACCTCATACAGACCTCCTGGCTCACATTCACTGTAGACTATGTTTACTTAGGCTGCAAAAATATCAATTCATGATACCAGCTCAAGGCAAATGCCATCTGGTCTGGTGGTCCTCTTTAATAAGGTTTTCTAATTTTACCTTCTCCTTCCCTCATTCCTCTCTGGCATCAGAAGATGCCTGCTGTCATTGTGCTGGCTCTTCTCCTGGTGCCACAGCCCAGTCCTGTCTGGGGGCTCAGTGCCCCACCTCACCTGTCTGCCTCCATCCTCTCCAGCTCTCTCCTACATGTTTTCCAGGGCTTTGTCTGAAATACAGTCCTGTGGAAATCCCAAGTGGGGTTTCTGATTGTATTTTATTGAATGCCAGCATGAGCCTTTGAGGGAGAAACCCCATCCTGTCCATTATGGAAGCTCAGTTAATTGAGAATGATTAGAGGGAAGCTTGATAGTACCTGCCCAGCCGTAGAAGTGAGTTACGGCGCCTGAAGATGAAAGGCCACGAGGAATCAATCTTGATTTAGTACAACTTAACACCGTGCTTGTATTTTTATCTACTTGAGGGCAAGAGATGACAAGTCTAAACTTCCCAGCACGGCAGCGGGCAGAATTTGGAGAAGGTGGTGCAGATGGGAGCACAGAGCCCTGTTGCTCTGCAAGCACCTGTCTGAAAGGCCTTTTCTGTCCCACTCTGCCTACGTGGGAAGTGTTTCTGGAAAAGCTGACAGGATCCCCGGGGTTCAGAGCTGAGGGAGCGCAGAAGGCACCCACCAAAGCTGCTTCCTTGGGGCTATGGAAAAGAGGAGTGGTAGGGCTACAGGCAGCCACACTTGCATTTTTTCAGGGAAACAAAGAATTCTGGTATATCCGTCAGGCAAGCGTGGGAGAGGAAGCGGATTTTTCTCAAAGCCCACCAGAAGCTTGTTTCTTAAAAAAAATCTAGATCTTTAAAAAGAAAACAGGTTGCTTGTAGGGGTTTCCTTTGATGACTAGTGTTTGCAATCCAAGTTCTTCTTTCAGTGGACATTCATACTGATAAATATGTAATTGAAATGATATCACTGTTTTCAGATGTTTTGCTGTAGGATTGGTTATTTAGATCTTGGTTTTCTTCATGCATTTCTCACAGCTTCTTTGAGTGTCCTAGAATAACTGGGTTAACACACATATCCTGGATAAGGAGCACTTTCTTTCTGAATTACCTACATCTGCTTTCAAAGCTGATCATTATAAATCATAGTTAGATGCTTTTTCACTGTAGTTGAAGCCCTGCTTTGTTCTGAAATGTTTTTCATGTGTGGACAAGCCCCCAGGAAACTCTTTTAATTTGAAATTAAATCTCCTTAGTTTATTAGCCCTTGTAATTTATGCTTGCATTGCCTTTAAGGTGTTTTTTGTTTTGCTTTGTTTTACAGACTGTAAGGTGGCACATTGAACTACAACCATGGGCAAGTCCAACCCCTTCCCTCAACTATGAGGCCTCAAGATTCCTAAAGTACATTAGCACTTCTCAGGTAGGTTTCTTGTTTCAGTCTCCATTTAGAAAACACTTTGCCTGGTGCAGATTGTTCCCTCCTATCTAAAGAATTAACTTCACACCAAACTTTTTTGAAACTGATTTATTTCTAAAGTTGCTTAACCTAGCGCTGATGGTCAACATGAATATAAAGGTCAAAATACAGGTTTAAAAGAATGCATTATTTCCATGTTATTTATTTCCAAATGGGTTTGTGTCCTGACAGGAGTATGGTATGACTGAAATTCTAGATGTGATGTTTCTCTCTCTCTCTCCCCTCTCTCCCTGTCAGATGGAAAAATACAGAGCACTCTGTATCAAGAGAGTGTATTCAATCTCTCCACCTCTCAATAATAATATGATAAACAAGCTCATTTTACTTCAAGAGGAGGCAGTTGAGGTTCCCAGTAAAATGAGAACAAGGCATCAGACCCTAACTTGGACAAGTGGTTTCAATGATACCAATAGAATCTTGCTATTTTCAGGACAAAAATGACAGCCATGGAAATTATTTGGTTTATGTGCTTTTTAAAATACACATTTCCAAATCCAGATTGTGTTGATGGATACTTCCAGCCTTCAGCATACATGGAAATTCATGGGCCATCATGTCTTAACAGAGGCACCACTTATGCACAACAGCATTTGCATGTGCATTTCCTGTAAGAAAAAAACGGAAAAGGTGCTGGATGCTCACAATTCCAACAGAGCAGCTGCTTTTGGTACCCAGGTCTATCAGCAATTGACCCTTGAATACAGAGTTGACAGCATCATTACTTACACTGAAGAACAGCAAAAAGCCCCAGGTGCCAACATCACTGAAATGTCATTCATGTATGAAATTCTTTGTTAATACAGTGCTTTTGAGGCTGAGATAATTTGAAGCACCTCTAAAAAAGAGGATAGAAGGGTGTTCTCCAGCTTGTGAGTACCTGTGGCTAAATTCTCAATAAAATGACATCTCTGCTGCCACTCATGCCAGCACTGAGAGGGCAGGAGGCAAGATGATGCATGTGGGGACAGCAGGAGATGTGTGTAGAACTGCTTGCTTTGTTGTACAGAAGTTTAGACTGTGGCAGACATATTAAGTTTGAAAACATCCTTCATCTCAGCAACTTAATAAACCATGGCAGATGCTGCTAAACTCCACTAGTTGGGTCAAAGCCTACAAGGACATCAATTAACAGAGGGTTTATTGCTTTTGACACACTCAGCAAGACATTTCATTCCCAGAGTAACTGACCCTGGCTGGGGGAATAAGCATAAGTGAAAACAAAAAATGGGAGAAATCCCTGTTCCTGGCCTGGCAGATGTTACAAAATGAATAACTGATGGGATAACACCATGACTGGTATGAGCACTTGTGAAAATGGTGTCCTGCTTATGTAGATAAGCATGGGATGTCATTTTCCTTGTTTGGTGAGCAAGTGTCTACTAATTACTGTGCCAAAGTTCAGCACCATGCCATTAGTGTAGAATGGCTCAAACTGCTGGAGCAGGAAGGTGCCATGTCAGCAGGGTCAAGGTGTGGCCAGAGAAAGCATTTTCAGTGCTGGTATTTCATGATCAGGAGAAGCATCTTTCTTGTGCTGTTGTTTGTATGATTGGAGTGAGCAGAAGCCCAGAACAGGATGTGAGCTCAGTGCATCAGTAAATCAGGCAACAGACTGATGATGGTGCTAAAGGCAGGTTCAGGGTTTGATTTTGTTTGGGTTTTTTAAAAATAATGTTATTGTTGTTGGTTTTGTGGGTTTTTTTTTTTCTTTTTTTTGTTGTTGTTGCTACGAATTTTTTTGATAGCAAGAGCTATTCAGTAGCAAGAGCTGTTAAAATTGCTTCAAACTCTGACTGTTGTAATTGCTCATAATGCCATGAGTCAATTAAGTGGCAGCATTGCAGAATCTTAGTTTTCTGTAGAGAGTACATTATTCTTCTGTGTCTTAAATTAGTGCTTATTATTGCAGTGCCATTTATTCCTTGATTGTTATGTGACTGAAGGGAAATGGGTAGTGGGGTGCAGTGCAAATCATTGCTTAAAACTTTGTGAGTCCTGGGAACAGCATGAAGAGATGCTGTATTTGCTTTTATGAACTTTCTATGGGAATTATGAGCCAAGCAGGAGCAGGGAGGTGGTGATGCAGTGTGCAGCTCTTTGAGTGTAAAGCTCCAGGTAATGATCTTTCAGAGCATACACTTCTTACAGAATGACAGTTTTATTTACTTATTATAAGGTACATGGTGGAGAGTGCCTGCCACATTAAAGGCTGGGTTCCAGGTTTTGCTCTCATCTCTGTTTAAAATAATTTCATTTCTGTGGTTCCAGGTGGGACCAGAGCTGTGCTTTTTAGTTTGGCTAAGACTGAGAACTGAACCTCTGCAGTCTGCTGTAGAAGAAGGAAAGGAGCAAGATGAGAACAGTCTGTTCAGGACTGATATTTAACCTGGTTTTGTCCTTTCCATCATTTTGGTTGTTGCCTTTCTGACAGTGCCAGCTTCCATTCCTGCAGCCAGGGCTGGTACTGGGCTCAAACAACAACTTTTCATCATGATGGCTCAGCTGGGTTCCCGCAGCTCTTCTCAGTCTTTGCTTTCTTCTCTGCTTGGTAGCAACTTGTGCCCTGCAACCTCTGACTGATGGCTGGGCTGCATGCTTTGAGAAGCCCTTCAAGAACAAACTGCGGATGCTGGTGCTTGTGCAGAGCAGTGCAGCCCTTCTTGGGCAGAAGTAGCCACAGCTTTGGTGCTTCCTTCTCCTTCCCCTTGCCTCCTTGTCACTGCTATGGCGAGAGCCGTACGAGTTGTACCAGCTCTCCACTGACTGCTGTGCTCTGGCTCCTGTGCTCTGCAAAGGGTGCAGCACTCTCCAGCTCTGTGCCTGCCTTTTCCAGGGTGGATTTGGAGGAATAAGGTGGAGTGGAATGTGGTGGCCTGGGGGTGAAGTTCTAGCCTGAGCTGCTGGATGGACAGGCAGCGCTGGTGCTGCAGGCAGGGGCTCCTCTGTAGGGTGTCACTCACAGGGCCATGGCTTTGCTGGCTCAGTCACTGTGGGTTTGGCTGTTCCAGGCTGCTGCTCGGCTGCTGGCAAAGCTGACTTCACCCCTCAGTGATTTTTGACTCGTCCAGGTTTCTCATGAAACCAGTGCATTTTCAGTCTCTGCGTTCTTGGTCTGTACAAGGGCTTTGACTTATGGTGTTCCTTCCTGCAGGGTCTTCTATTGCAGGGTTTTTATCCTGGCTTTAGGACTCTAGATGTCCAAGCCAGGTCAGCAAAGACTGGCTATGCTATGATTCCTCTGTTTAGTTACACACTTGCTTAAATCCCTTTTTTCTTGGAGAGGGCATGTTTTGGGGTAAAGATTAAATCCCTTCTGGAGCTGAGATCCAGGACACTCTGGGTAAGGTACGCATTGCCAAGACACTGCAACTTTGTGATTACAGTCTTGATTTTAACATTATTCAGGATGCAGAATCCACTCCAAGGTTTGAAAAGGAAAAAAAAATTAAACATTTGAATGCTGAAACATCTTTTCCTCATGGAAAAAATTAATTTGGGTATAGTACTAATGCTTAATTATTTGCTTTTCAAACTGCATCGCTCTCTGGGGAATTATGTAAGCCTTCAATTTCACCAAGCAGAACAGACAAACAAGGAAAAAAATCATCCAATCTTTGTAGCCGTGTATCAGATTGACAATAAGACTTAAAGTAAACCAATGAACTTTTCTTTTTTCCACTTCTCCCCCAGAAGGCAAAATAATAATGAGTTAAAAGTCCTGTCTTAAAATGAAATATCCTTTGATTTCAACAGATTTCATGTGAACACATGAACCTGAACAGCTTGAAAGGGAGCTCTGAAACCACAAAAAAGCCCTGGTCAATCTGTCTTGATGAGAGGTTTAGCCTCATCCATCGAATCAGAAGCAAGAAATGCCGTCTCTATTCACTTGGGTAAGTGCTCTCTTTAAAAGAAAGGAAATTGTTTCATGGCAAGTAGCTTCAAAAAGCCCTATAAATCCAACACAGGCTGCAGCAAGGTTGTCTTCTAAAATATAAACTTTGTTCAGGTGTGTTTATCATGTGTTGATGTGCTTCTGTAGACTTTATTTTTAAGGAAAAAACCTTTCTCCATGAGGGTCCTTATTTTCCTTCGCCTTTCTAATATTGGTAAGAAAACAAGTTTCTTGGTGGTGAGTTGTGAGTGGTGGTTCATGTAGGGGAAGATAGAAATCAAAGAGGTAAGCTGAGAAGCCTACAGCATCTTCCTTGAGCAGAAGTGATTTGCATAACTGCCAGGGATTTCAGCAGCATTACTTACAAAACTTCATTAACCAGCTCTGGGACAGAACAGCACATTTCCATATGAGAGTGTGTTTGCTCAACACTTCAGGGGTGACATGTGCAAAGTGATAGTGATAAAGTGGCTTTCCTTTGAAATGTTTGCAGTGTTTATGATGTTTACAGCACTAGAGAGGGAAGTTTTCACTCTTCACAGAACAAGTGCTTTCACAGGTAGCAAAACCACACAAGCAGCCTGTTTCTCTGCTAATAAAACATTCTGTTGTCCAGGAGGATGAGAGAGGTCAGTCCTCAGAGTGCATCAGGCCATCAGCACACAGATGCATTAGGAGAACAGTCGCTGGGACCTGAAGCTCATTTCACACAGATCACCACGTAGAGCTGCCTAATAAAACTGTCCTTGCTGTCCTGAGAGTCAGCTTTAGGTTAGAGCCATATTGAAAGGTTTCATCTCCCTTGAACCAGTGCAGTTTATTCCTGTGATTTTGCTGCTGTGGATTTACAAAGGATGGATAACTGTGCCAGGGTGGCATTTCTCATGGCAGGCAACACCTGCAGTGGGTGTGGAGGGGAGGCAGGGTGCCCACTAGTCAAAGAGAGTGGTTTTGGTTAATTGGGTTAGTTTGACTGAGTTTATTTGAGCTGTAAAGACCCAGACGCTCCTAGAGGAAGGTCCTCTCAGGTTTTGTTCAGCAGCACTGCTCTGTGGCAGAACTAGAACATGCCCCTTAGAGACAAATCACATATACAGAGAGAAGATTTCTCTTGACTACTGTTGCTTCTTATTTTCTGAGTGTTCTTTGCAATATATTTCAAATTATACTTACCTGGCATTGATGCAAGATAGAGGTTTACATGATTTTTTCCTTTCTCAGCTTTTCATATTCCTATAAAAGTTAGAAGAGGTGCTATGTTACCCCATGCTCAGCTCCAGACTCAACTGTCTGACTGTAGTACTGAGTTATTGCCTGAAGGCCCTTCTAGTAGTCAGTAGGGAGAGGCAAGCACATTCAGGTGGAAAATCAGCTAAGCTAAATAGCATTCTGGAGGTAGGTACAGCTTTCTTTTGATTATAGTGGAAGTCTGGGATAAGGTGGCTGCTGATTTTAGATGTCTTGGCAGAGTACTCAAAGTTCAGTGGAATTAACCTAGACCTTGCCCTTTAAGCTGCATGATCATTAATATTAGACCTGAGCTCCTGTGTTGATGACCTTTTTCCATGTTCTTAAGGATGAAATGTGGATTGAGAATGGTATTTTTGTTGAAGTATCCAGTAGGCACAACACAGAGTTGATTTAATCTGGGCTAGGAAGTGCAGATTAGGCTCAAAGCCGACCAGCACTGAGATATTTTGCTTGTGGTTTTGAACAAAACTGAGCTAGTGTGTGCCTACCAGTGCTTTATATGTGGT
Organism: Peucedramus taeniatus; assembly: GCA_013400575.1. Classification (NCBI taxonomy): domain Eukaryota; kingdom Metazoa; phylum Chordata; class Aves; order Passeriformes; family Fringillidae; genus Peucedramus; species Peucedramus taeniatus. Next base: position 19,765 of record WBNO01015347.1, on the reverse strand, counting down.
GCTGTTCTTGTATGGTCCAGGGAGCAGGAGTGCCAGATTTTCTGTAGTGATGGAACACTAGGGTTTAGCAGAGATCGAAACTGATGTCAGCTCTCCCATCAATCATCAGATACACACATGCAGTCAGTAACCAACCAGGATGCACCACGTGAAACAGCTAAAAAATTAAAGGGAAATGCTTGAGGTTACGGAGAAGGAGTCTTAAATCCACCGGTTTACTTCTGCAAACTTCGGAGCTCGTTACTGCATAATTCCTCCCCTCAGACTCACTTCCTTTGGTTTATGACAGACAGAAAAGTAATTTTGCTCTAAGGCAAAAATCCCCTTTAAACGTTTTTGTTATCTCATATGTTTCATAAAGAGCAAGTGGGGAGCAGCTGCTTCTAACGAAGAGGATTCACTGCAGAGAGGATGGATGGAGGACAAATGTGAAAGTTCAGCGGGAGTGGTACTGGGAATCCTGAATTAGATCCATATATCATTAAAACTGGAATAAAACATGCTGCTTAGGCTTTACCTCCTTGAATGCTATAGAAGAAGTTACTTGTGAATGGGAGCGAGCGGTGTCTGGAACATCTGGGGATCTTTTTAGATTAGTATTAGTTGCTTCCACTACTGGGAGGCAGCAATGTTTTTGCTTGGGGGACAGGATTTCCCAGTGTGATACATAATTGCAATATGCATTAGTGAGCTCTAGTTATTAGTGCTAAATCTGCTTAGATTAAACTAAGTCGGTTACAAACACCACAGGCAGGCACTCAAGCTGGGATAACATAAATGAATGGGATTTCAGAAACTTACCAGCAGAGGTTTAAAGAGTCTTGCTGCAATACAGCATAAATGTCATTTCAGGTGCATCCTAAAGTCTATGTAGGAGCTTTAGGATTCAGGCAGGAGGTCCATCGTTTTTTTCCTGAGCTGCTGAGCTCAGTTATCTTCCTTTGAAAGAGAAGGGGAGGAGGAGGAGCAGAGAAAGGGAAAGCTGGACCTTAACTTGCATATGTTTATAGCTCTGTCCTGTGGTCGCAGTGGGAGCTGGAGTACCTGCAGTTTTCAGGCTGGATCAGCTACAGGTGTCCACTAGAGCCGTGCTGGAGTGGACAAAGCAGCTTTTGTGCCACTCGGCGCTCACTGTGCCCCCTGGTGATGCAGGGGCCGATGCGATGCTTCATCCAGTGCAAGCTGCAGCGCGGCGCCTATTCTGAGTGCAAGGCTTTGTGCCCCGTGACCCTCTGTGAACCCTGGCAGCAGGGAACAGCCAAGGGACACTGCTGCCCGCTGTGCCCCGCTGTGTCCCGGCTCGGCGTCGTTGCCGGGCGGGGAGCGGGGCCAGCGAGCCCTCCCTGCGCTCGCAGCCGGGGAGAGACGGGCGCTGTGCGGGAGGCTGGGAATGCCCCTCTGCCCCACCGCAGGGCACTGCAGGGAGCTCCGCCACCCAGCTCCCTTCTCCCTCACGGCAAAAATAGGTCAGTTTCTTCGGCAGGTTTTATTTTGCTGCTGATGGAGGCAGCAGCTGCTCTCTCGTGATGGCGAGGAAAGGCTTCACTAGTCTTCTATGACCTCCACGCCGCCCTTTTAAAATCATGACCCCTTTTTAAGTAACATGCCTTTCCTTAAGTAACTAAGTCTTTGATAGGAGACCTAATTTTTTTATCTTTTTCATGCTGCAATATCCCTTTGCATGGTCACACGTGGGCCAGGCATTTTTCGAACCAGTTCCTTTGGAGAAGACCTTATTTCTCTCCTATATATTTGTTGTTGGCTGGATCTCTCTTCAGGCATAAATTCGAGCTGTTAACTAGAGTGCCAGAAGATACATCATGCCCGTCTTTACCCTCATCTGTATTTTTTTTTCCCTGTTTTCCACTGCTGTGCAGCTCCCTTTGGAGTCCACATGAGCAGCAATCTGTTTGGAGGCAGCCTGAGGTTTGCCTGCATCGAAAGCATCTGGCCCTCTGGACTGTACAGCTGCTATGGTTAGAAGTGTGTCACAGACACATGTGGCCATGGGTCGCTGGTGGGCTCATCACTAATGCTGTAACTGTCCCCAACAATTCCCATGCTGTTCATTTTTAGCCAGCGTCTCATTCCTGAGGGATTGCACTGCTCTTTGTCCCTCATTGTCCCTTCTGTAGAAAGCCACATGCAAACAAACACGTCGATTCACTCGGTTAACTTCTGAACTTTTTTCCTAATGTGTGTTGAATGTATTAAAAGAAAACTCCTCTCTTTTCCTCCCACACAGCTGTATGGGTTGGAATCCTGTGAATTAGTGTTGTTCTTAAAAGCATGCTGGGCTATTTTTGCACACCCTGTCTCCTGTTTTCCCAGGGAAAGGGAAGATGGTTGAGGAGAAGACAGTGTCTTAGGGTATTGTTACAGGGTGCTTGGCCAGTATTACAGCAAGTGTCATACTGTACTGGTAACTTCCAAAACAAATGCTCTTCTACACCTTGTTTCATGTGCTGAATTCATTTTATCTTACCTGTATGTCATCTATATAGATCATTTAGTGCTGGCCTATCGTTGTACCATAGTGTGTGACGTGATTTAAAATGCGCCGCATTTCACATGTTGATGCAAATAGCCAAAATTATTTCAGACCCACACCATTGCTTAGGATAACTGTGGTGTAGTGTAGCAGGTGCTCTGTTAGTACATCTAAGAGTACTGCCCTGTCATGGTCTGTGCACAGCAGATAAATGCTCTGCTGTTAGTACAGAGTGAATAATCTCAGTTGTACAATTTGCAGTACAACTGATTTTAATAAATCTTAATTGTCTTCTCAGCACTACATGTGTGTATATCAAACAGCTTAATTTTGTTTAAGTTTAATGTTTAGTGCATGATTTGAATCACATTTGGAATAAGCTTGGAGGAGTAGGAATGAAGAGAACATCCTGTTTCACAGAGTAGGGAAGGCCTGTGGTTCATATGTGTGATTGCAATGGTAATACCAGATTTTTTTTTGTTTTAGTGCACCCTGTGTGAACCACTGGGCTGTAGGAGGTGGGAATATGGCACAGCCTTTTAAAACACATCTTCTCACAGAGGCAGGGACTGAGACAATACTGCTGTACAATGGGGCTATTAATTTTTCTTCTTCTTTGGGGTCTTCACCAAATTAGCATCAATCTTTCTCTCAGGTTTATGGAACAGCTCTGCTACTGTTGTAAAGTGCTTATTTTTAAATATGCTATTTTAAATCTCTGTCTTCCTGTCCACAGAGAAAGAGAGGCATATGGTTCTTGTGTCCTGTCCATACTGGTGGTCACTGTGGGTCATGTTTGTAGCAAGTGACAGATGTGGTGTGAAATATGCCAGATTTTTACAAAGTAGTATTGCATACATTTAAAAAGTATTTTCTCTTCTTCTTATAGCTTGGTTATTGGAAGTTTGTGCAGCAGGGACTAAGGAAAGTATTGAAAATACTTTACTAAGGAAAGTAATTGAAAATAGAGAAATATATATAAACATAAAATATGAAAATGAATAACGACAGCACAAAGATTCCAATGTTTGATTTATTTTTGTACACATTTTTCCAACTTCTGAATTAAGGAAAAGCTCTTTGGGAAAGTTATCAACCTGGCTAAAAGTGGTTTAGTTCTTGCCTGGAAAGTTCTAATATAGCATTGAGCTTGAATTTTCTTCAAGTAAGTTAGTTCATCCTCAGAAGATCCTACTCACTAATAGTTCTTTTTGCTGCATTATTAGTTACATCTTTTTTTTTTTTCTTTTTTTTTTTACATAGGCTAGGCAACGATGACAACCAGTTTGAGCTCAGCATGGCCAACAGTGGGTGTGAGGTGCATCGCTTCGACCCCAGCATCAAGTCAGCACACATTCAGGAGGGCCGGCACCTCTGGCACCATCGCCTCTCCATTGACTGGAGGGATCCCAACCCAGCCATTGCAGCTCACAAACTTCACAGCAACACGAAGAAACTGGGCACAGTATTGAATGAATTTGGACATCAGAAGGTAAGGAAGGGCTTGGGTGTCAGGTTTCTGACTGCAGGGGTAGGTGTTGGGAAAGCTCCAGGTCTTCCTTCTTGCTGCCTGAGGAGACCAAGCATTTTCCAAGGTCTTCTCTTGACAGTGGATTTTTCTTCAGCAGTACTTGTAATTCATTTCTTGTAGGGGTGCCTTTTCTGTCTTGCTTTCTCTGTGTGCTGATAACAGCCACAATGATTTAAAATCCCTAGCCGTATACCAAATACTTTCTTTCTCCTCCTCACTTGCTTTTCCCTTGAGCTATCTGATGACATTGGGTGCCAGCACATTTAGCCCTGTGGAAGTTCTGGTCTTTGCCTGAGTATGAAAACTAAACTACTCACACAGACAAGTTTATAAAGAGAAAACAATATTTGCAACAGTAATTAGAAGAGAAGAGGTAATGGATGGCTTGTTTACATTTTCAAGGTCGCTGTTCCTAATTACAGTCCTCAAAAACAAAAACATCCTGTTTTGAAATTGGCAGCAATTGGTGGGGTGTTTTTTTAGCATTTCCCAGTTTGTTTTCAAGGAACTATAAAGACATCAGGAATCTTCAAATGTCAAATAAATGTTGCCATAATACATTTCAGGAAGTTCTTAGGTTGCTTTTAAGAGAGTTTTTCCTTCAGAGGATATACAAACATGAATTCAAATGTTAATATACTTCATTGCCTGCAGCTAGTTTTGCTTGTCTTTGTTTTTTAAGAAATAGGCAGCCTAGGCTAATGAGGTGTTCTTCTGTAAGATTTACAAAGCGAGCAATGCAGTGTTTGTTTGGTTTGTTATTTAAAAATTCAAGATGTCCTTTTTGGTTCACGTTTTACTTTTCTAAAATGTTTTCTTTTGATTCAGCTCTACTGATTGGAACATTTTGAAGATAAGAGCAGAGAAAAGGAACCTTTTCCTTCTTCTTCCTAGTCATGCTGTAACTGTACTAGGCTGTGCATTACTGAAACATCTGGGGAGACAGAGATGGCTTTTCTTTGATGTGTGCCTTGCATTGTTTTGGTTTTAGAAGAATTAGTCACACAGCAAAAAATTAATGACCCAATCCAGAAAATGTGTACAAGTCTTGTGACATACCAGGCCTGCTGTGGCCAGTGTCAGGTTATCGGGGTAGAACAGGGTGGTTGTAACACCTTCTGTGAATGAGAAGGATGTAGGGGTAAATTCTGAGTGTGTAACTTTCTGAAAACAGCAGGCTGGATGGCAGCCAAGGAACATAATGCACACATAACACATGCAACCAGGCTTTCCTCTAGCTGTGTACGTATGACATGGGATTTGGTTAAGTGTTTGGGTGCATTACGAAGAGTGTAGAAAGTCTCTTGCTCTGGTGGCATTTGAGGAGCTCCCCTGTGCAAAGCAATGGCTTAGTGAAGTCAGGAGCTGACTTTCTCCCAGTGGGGATAAAGGTGTTACACACTCTGAGACTTTCTGGTGTTTTATACTTGTGAAATACCTGAATGGGCTGATTGTCCTCACATTTTTGTGTTTAGGTTTTCTTTAACTTAGAAAGAAGGCAGCCTGAGAAGTTGTATATTGTGTAGAGACACCATTCCTTTGGTGAATGTGAGTGGAATGTTCCCTTGACTGAATAAATAAGTTAATTCAAAACAGTTTCACAGAATATTTTCCAAAGCACTTTTTTTTTCAATTAGAAAATTAAAACATGCTCTTCCTCCCATTTTTAATTTAAAAAACTCTTCCGCCTCCCCTCAACGTTGTTCTGTTCCCACTTCAAGGCAGGAATTCCAGGCAGCTGCATTTGAAGTTAATGCCTCATTTTATCCATGCTTTTATTCTTTGAGATCTGGGACTTGATCCAAGACCCTAAAAGTGACTGAAACTATTTCCACTGATGTTAGAAAATCAGGCTGATGAAGAATGCATAGACAAGATCTCCCGGAGTTCTTGCTGTTGTAGTCTTGAAAAGAAAACATTTTGGGGGTTTTGTGTGCAAGAGAATCAAAGAAGTTGGATGGGCTCATTTGCACCCTGACTCAGATGAGAGCACACCTGCTATTCTGCAGGCAATACTGGGACCTCATCCACACCAGGGAAACCCACCCTGACATTTTGGCAAGAAATACAAACACTTTCTGGAGTCAGAGTGGATGTGAGAAAAGATTAGAAGAACTTGATCTTTCTAACTGGCTATGTGGCAAAACAGTCGTCAGTTCTCTGAGGAGTGTAAATAGCCTGGAGGCAGAGGACTTATCTAGTACTATATTAGGATGTGGCTGACAAAGGAAACATGTAGTCAGAGTATTTTTGGGAACCATTAGAGTGTGAAATCTCTTAAGCCCTGGAATAATCTCCAAAGGATATCATGGGAGCCTTATTTCCTGATCTACAGATCTAAACTGAAAATTTACTGCTGTATCTTCTGAGAAGAGCAATATTTTATCAGCCACAGGAAAGCATAAAGATGTAAAAATTGATCTTGCTCATCTTCCCTTCTCATCCCCTCCTACCCTCAACTTTTTTTGCTGAACGTGCACACTCTGTAGTGCACTCTTGATGGGCAGTGGAGAAAAAAGGGAGAAAGCCACTGAGGGCCCATGATTCCTATGGCAGTGGAGTTCAGCTTTATGAAAGCTTTCACTTTCCTATTCTCGAATTACCTTCAGGGGTGAGGATGCTACAGTGCTGATGTTTCCCATGGAGTAGTGATAGATGCATGGAGAACTTCCTTTCTAGAGAGTTGTTGGATAATTCAAGTCAGAAGGGATCTTGAATGGCTTGTGGTTCAGTGCCCTGCTCAAAGCAAAGCCAGCTGTGAAGTCAGACCAGGTTGTTCAAGGCTTTATCTGCTCTGGTCTTGAAAAACACTGAGTTTTCTCCAGAACAGAGACTGTCCAGCTTCTCTGGGTCAGCTGTTGTCCTGCTGGACTGTTCTCTTCATGAGAATGTTTCTTCTTATATCCAGTCTGAACGTCCCTGATTTTCATTTGTACCTGTTGGCTCTTGTCCTCCTTCCATGCACTGCTAAGCCCTAACAAGAAATTCAAACCAAGCTGCTAAGTGTATTCTGTATTCCAAAGGCTGTGCTGTGAAGCACAATTAAAAACCTTAGACAGAAAGGCCCTGAGCAGCAGAAAAAAAGCAAGAGTTCATTCTGTCCCAAATGGACAGTGGTCACACATGCAAATTCTTATTTCAGTAGTAGTCTTCCTCCCTCTGGAGCTCTGCAGGACAGGTCTTTTGTCGTGCCCTCAGTAAGTGCTATGAGTTTGCATTCCTTGGCAGTATGGCTCACCAGTAGATTAAATTGTTTCTTGTAAAACAAATTAATCTGCAAAGGAGAATCTGAGAATGCTGAGTAAAACCCTAATTTAATCAGGAAGTGCTCATGGCTGTAACTTTCAGGGGGCAGCAGAGCTGTGTTCAACTCCTGACATTCAAGTTATCTCAAACAAATTGCATAGGAGACCAAACTGTGTCATTGTTTGTTATGAAAATAAATGCAAATAAATCTTTACATCCTGATTCCAATTTGAAGGCTTTAATTTACACTCTCTCATCATGAAGATTTTTTTTCTGTAACAACTTGGGTAATTTTGCTTCATTTTATTAAATAGGCTTCAATTTAGGATTTTGAAAGGAAAAAACTCCTTTACTTCACCTGTTATTTAATACTCAACACAACTTCAAAACACTGTACCCTGAAGTCATTTTGATTAATAACATCATCTTCTCCTAGGCAAGTAATTTATCACTTGTTCTTCTCCTCAAGTAGATACTACAGAATTTATTTCATGCTCCACTTTCAGTTTTGTGAAGGCTGATGTGAAAGGACAAGTATTAAAGAAAAGATTAACCATTTTTGCTTAAAATCAGCTCTGTTGGTAGTACACAAATAGATATAAAAGTCCAGAGAAAATGTGTAACAGCTTAGATGTGCATGGTGATTTTATTAACAAAACAAAAAAATAAACTCTTCAGGTTGGGAAATGTCCACATTCAAGTTTTGTAGCAATGAAATCTGTGCAATTGCTCTTTACTATGCATCCCTTAGGGCTGTAGGGGCCAGAACAGGCTTTTAAATTCTTGACCCTGCCTAGACAAAATAATTTCACTTTGGTTATCCCTTGCAAGACTCGACTTAGGTATTGCCCAGGGAGCCTGGGGGTTGCTTAGTGTGAGTTGCATTCACTGAGGTTCACTGTGCCCTAGCTTGGGGTGTGGGTGCCACTGGTGTTTGCACACTCAGATTGTCTTAACTGACAGCAGGACCTCAGCACCAGCTGATGAGCACCTCCAGACTGGTCATGATGTGGAATCCTGAGCCCAAGATGAGAAGCCAGGAGCTCAGAAGCCCAGGAGCTCTTGCAGGAACATGAGTCCTTGTCTCTGGTGCTGCTGCAGCCAGGGAACATCACCTTGCTGGGATGGGGGGCACAAGTTCAGGTCTGCTCTGCTACGTGTGGCTTAGTGTCAGAAAGAACAAATGAGAACAGGTCTTTTGAATCGTTGCATCACAGATCCTAAAGTAAATGTTTGGAATTCTGAATTCTTGAAAGGGCTTATTTTTTTCTTTGCTTTTTATGCTTATCTGGGGCTTTTCCAAAATCTCAGTTCTAAAAGGAAAAAAACCACCCTTCATCTGATTTTTAGCCTCATTATTTTTGCATCCAATTTTTCTTGTGCAATCAGTGGTCTCTAAGCTTAAGTGGCCCTTCTTCTGCAGCTGTTATTTACCAGCTATAGATAGCAATGAAGAACAGCCTTTGCTTTTGCAGGGTTATCATACTGCCCTTTCTAAGATTTCTCCAACATGAGAGACGCTGTATTTCCTGTAACATCTTATTTGTGTTGTGCTGCCCCTCCTGCAGCTGGAGCATCAGCAATCAGTACTATTCAGAAGTCCCTGTGGTGTCTCTGCTAAGGCTCAGGCTGTGGCTGCCTTCTTCCTGGAAATGTCCTGACTGTCCTTCCCTGGAAATGTCTGCACTGTTACTGCTTATCATCTTGTTTTCTTTTTTGTGACTCATCAGACTGTCTCCTTGTTGTATCAGTTTCTGAATGGCACAATAGAAAGAGTTTTGTCCCAGAACACTGATTTTTTTTTTCAGTGTAAATAGCTGGTCATGACCTATTTGCAGAAGAAGTAACTCTGCTCAGTGAAGTCCCACTTTAGTACTGCACCCTTTTGCACCAGGCAGATGCAATACTATAGCACTTAGAGCTTATAGTCTAAATAAATGACCTGCCACAGGATGGAGGAGCACAAACCTCACCTCCATTAACTTAAATTTCTACATTTGAGATAGCTGTTGAGGTCCTTATAGACTCAAGCTAAACTGTTATGGTGCAGTTTGTCTCATTCAAGGGCAGACATTGCTGCAGTTTGAGCAATAACTGATGCCACGTGGGAATCCTTTGTTTGGGGGGGCTCTCAGAGAGCTGGCAAATCTTACTCCCCTTGCTGAAAAGAGGCAGTCAAGCTGATGCAGATGTTTCCACCTGCAGCTGGAAATGCTGCCTTGTGTAGCCTTGTAAGAGTTGCCCCTGAGTAATCTACAAGCTCGTGGCACACGGTGTTTCTTTCCTGCATGTATGTATTTTTGCATTTCAGGGATAATGAAATCAAGGTGGTGATGAGTCTGTATTTGCTTAGTCAGCTGGGGCTGCTGCTGCCTAAAGTATTTTAATTGTAGGTAGATTAAAGAGTTTGGCTGCAACTAAAAATGGGCTTGACAACCTCATGTTTCTGGAAGCAAAGATCTTTGGATAGTGATTTACTGCTCACCACCTCTTGCTTTCGGTGTTGTGTGCACAAAGTGCCTCATGCACTTTCTTTTACAGGGTTTTCTCTTGGTCCCTTATGTCTCCTTCTGCCTCATTTAAATTCTCTCCACCAGGAGCACTTCTCCAGACATTGTTAAGAATATTGGTATTTCTAGAGAGCGACCTGAAGGTGCTGTTTAGTATGCAATTGTCAGGCATGGAGGAAAGATCTTTTTTAATGATACCATTGGCTGAATATGGTGTAATCCATAGCCTTTTCTTCCCCTAGGAAAAGGCCTAGTGCAACACCTGAATTGTAATGAAAGTGTTGAAGTATTGCGCTGTTGAAGCAGAACTTATTCAGGTCATCTTTCAAAAAAAGAAATAAAGGCACTTTGAAAGCATATTATTGTCTACTAAAAATTAAAAGGGAAGGACAATTCTTTTTAGGGCTTTATTTGCCTTTTTTTTGGTTGCCTTTTTTGTGGTTGTTAAGACCCTTCAGAAAGAAATCAGGTAGTAAAAATCTGCTTCCCCCCAGCTTTGCTAGAGGGCTGTGCAAGCTGTGCTCAATTCCACCTTCCTTTTTGACTATTTCAGTGTCAAAGAGTTGCATTCAGAGGAGCGTGGCACATGCAGGCACCGTGGAGTCAGCATTGCTGTGCTGCTGCTGCTGTAGGAAAGCAGTCAGTCCTGGTTCCCTCCCCCTGCCAAACCTGGAGCTTGGCAGGAGCCTGGGCAGCCTGCCCTGCTTCACAAGGTGGTACCAGATGCAGGTACCTCCTGAGCTCAGACCTGTATGCACACTCCCCAGCTCCTCCTCGAGCCCCTAACCCTGGCTTAAACACAGTAATGTGGGTTTTACAGTTTTAATTTGGCTGAGGTACTGAATATCTGATCAGGGTGGTGGTCTATAGTGTGGCACGGGTTTAATGAGAATTTAAAGCAACCTCTTTCTATGAGCATCCTGGATTTTCTCTGCTATCCATCTTTCTCACAATTTCCCAGTGGTGTTGACTTTAGCAAGCACTTCAGATAAATGCCCTATCTAGAGCCTCTAGGAACTTTCTAAAAAAATGTACTTTTTTTTCTCCCCACATTTGTCCCTCTTCCTGTCATGGTTTACAAGTTCTTGTCATTGGAATTGGCCATATCTTGTTTAAATACTTTCACCTTAGTGTCTTTCTGGTCTCTCTTTTGATCTGACAGCAGTTTAAGGTTCTGTTCTCAAAACTTTGAAATCCAGAGGTCAAAGGCTTAGCAGTTCTTCCTGCCCCTCCTGAATGCCTGTCCCAGGTGAAATCTGAGTTGTGCAAGCATTTTGTGATGGCTTTTATTAATGTTTTCAGGAATGCACATGCAGCTTTCTTCCTGTCATGGTTGCAAGCAAATAGCAGGGTGGACAAACAGTGAAACAGGAGGGAGACAGGTTGGCACCTTGGACCAGAAATGAAATTAAACAAATAGATCCCCACGGTGGGGTGTAGTCTCAAAAGACTTTATTGTTCTGGCAAGTGCAGATGGGAACCAAGTCCTCCACGAGATTTAACTGGACTTGCTTGGATATACCAGGGCTGCTGATTCTCATCTTGCAAGAGATGTTCTTTAAGATGTGGTGGACATTTTTGAAGATGGGACTCTGCTTCTTTTCTTCGATTATTTACGTTTTGAAGGCCTCCATGGACACTGTGTTAATAAACCATAGAAGGCCTTGCAGCCAAAATACTGTTTACTCTGAGTGACTGTTTTACAGCAGCCTAAGGTCTCTGTCCCTTGCACTGCATGCACACACTTGCAGGTCTTGCCCCCCAGGGCTTTGGAATCAATTGTTGCTTCACCATTTGCCTTCTATTGCAAGCCTCCTGTGCCGCCGGCAGCCCCCTCATCCTGCTGCAATGTGCTCGACCTGTTGCTGCTGGCTTTCACTTTTAGCAAGACCAGGATCATGTGGCTTTATGCAAGCATGGAGCCGTGTCCCATCATCCGCGCTTGGTGCCGGGGCAGCACAAACAGACTGCAAATGTTTGTTCCCCTCTGATGAAGAGGCTTGAGGGTCTAGGATACACCATTTATTCTTTTGAGTAAATATCCGTTCCCACAGGCATCCAGCAGCGTCTGGCAGAGAAGATCAAAAGAGCAGAAAGGAAAGGGTTTCCCCCCCTTAGTGGGGGGAGTGGGCAGCAGGACATCTCCTGCAGGATTAGGTGGCTGAATGCGCGTTTGCAAAGCAACTCGTGCGCTCAGCCAGGGCTGCAGAGCGGCTGCGCTTCCAGCTCGGCTGCTGGAGCAGTGCAGGCAGTATTTAAAATGTCTGTTTGCAGCATGGGCATTGGCAAGCAGAGCTTTTGCAGCTGATCGGGCTGTTAAATTGTTTAAAGTCAGTGTTTCTGCAGACCCCTTGTGGGATTTTTCTTACATGGGCAATCTAGACATTGGATTGAAGGACCGGGTGAGGGGTCCGGGTTGTTTTCATCTTTTGGTGTACAGCAGGAGAGCCATGCAAACTGGAAAAGGTGACAGGGTGCAAATGGGAGCTGGAGTGTTTCTGAGCAGAAGCACACACTTGTGAGCTGCTGCCACTCAGAGCAGATGAGGAGGTCACTGTTTGAGAGCTTATGTCCTCACAGTGACTTTTCACCATTTCCTCTAAGGAAGCATCACTTTGAGTCTTCAGCTAGTGCTGAGGTTCCTGTTGTCTGCTCTGGAGACTAGTCTCAGTTTAAAGAAATGGGGAGCAAAGATCCTTGATGCTCAGTTTTTCTTGTGAGGGGAAGGTCTTCTCCCTTAGCCATGTCCACATGCAGTGTGTGCCTGCTCCGTGCAGAGGGTTTGTAGAACCCATTCTCTGGGTCACTGTACAGGAACCTTGCTCTTGCTAGGTAGCAAGCTAGACAAGATGTCTGGCTTTAAGATCATTATAGTGTAGAGCTAGCTAAACCCACCAAACCTGTCTAAAAATCAATTCAGGCTTGGGGACCTGTATTTTTGTATGACCAGAAGATGATTAGCAGGTGACCTCTGACTCATCCAGTGTCCAGCATAAAATAGGAAAGATGTCAAGAACCAGCCCCATGACAAAGAATGAAGTTTGTGGTGACAGAAGGCTACAGGTGAAAACTTGTGACCTCCTGACCAAATGCAGCCAGGGAGAAAGGACTTCAGGCCATGCTGATCTTGTAAATCATCTGGGGATTGTTTGTCCAAAGATTATGTTGTCCATTGGTAAAGTGTCATTAAAAGGAGCCTTCTGCCTCAGAAAGGTCTCCTCTGCCTGTCCACTGGAGTAAGAGGCATTGCTTACCTGGTCCAGTTAACTGGACTGGACAGGGTCTATGTATCTTTTATTCTGTAATGGGTCCTCAGAGAGAAATTGCTTCCAGATGGAGAGAGTATATGGGAAATGTCTTGGCATCAGAGACCAAGGGAAGAGCTGGGGAATTAAAGTGCCAGGTTGCTGGGCTCTGAGGCTGTGGGAAGGAAACACTTGGAGTGCCAACAAGGATCTTTCCTAGGACCAGTTCCCCATGGGAGAGCATGGGCAACGTGCTTGTAGTGCTCCTGAGCACTCAGCTGAGATTGATGCTTCCTGCATGTGCTGGGTGGGCTTTCTGGATGGGTGCTTTTGTCTGGGGCCATTACTGCATCTGGAAAGCTGTTGCTGTACTGATAGTTGGCTGTGAGAAAGTGAAATAAGTTTTTAAAATATTATTTGACACATTTTTCTCTGATTTAAGTGGTAAACATAGTATTACTTAATATCCTGCTCCTGCTGTGTAATGGGTTCGTGGAAGTACATCACCAGAACTGGGAGAATAGACTGTCACTTGTGAGGCTGTGGAGAATCAGAGGTGAGAGCAGAGGAACGAAGCTTGCCTGCATTCACTGCAGGTTTTCTGTTTCAGTGATGTGTATATTGCATGAGTAACTTCAACTGGACAGTTGCCCTTTACTGTAAAAAAAGACCAAAGACCCTGTAAGCACCCAACTGCACAAATCAGCTTTGTGACTTTGATGCCTTAAGCAGATTCTTGAAGATGTGCCTGATCTGTCACACGGGGAGTGTATAATCTCAAATGACACATTTGTTCCAGAGCCAATTTGAAACTGGCTGTACAGACCACCACAGAGAGGTGTAAATGTGAGCAGGAAGGAAGGGAAGTCATTTCAAAGAGAAGCGCTGCCGGTTGCAGCTGTACATCACTGCTCAGTGGTGATTGACTTTCCTCCTGATTTCAGCATCCGTGTTGCTCTGGCCAGGCCCCCAGCAGTCCTGGTCTCCCAGTGGATGGCTCAGAGAGAGCAGGATGCTTCCCCCTCCCACCGCTAGCAGGGAGCATGGGAAGAGACAGCCTCAAGCTGCTGGGAGCGTAATTTGCTATTAGGCTATGTGGCATCCTGGCTGCCATCAATTACAGCCTTCACTCAGAATAAAAGGGGATGAAAGGGACTTTACATCCCAGCCATCTCCTGCTGATGAGGAAGGGCTGTGGATGCATTTTGAGAGGAAAGAAAATGAGATTATCATGCTGAAAATCTGCATATGGGAAAAGGATAAGAGGGAAGTTACAGTTTAACAAAACACACCCAAGCACCTGCTGTTACCTGCAAAGACATGTGATCAAAATGTAAATTAAGCAACTTTTTCTAGAGTTTTGTTTTCTGAGAATAGAGAATTGTACTTAGGTAGAGAGGGGAAAAACTGATGCACAAGCCAGCAGACTTTTTCTTGCTGTACAGCTGATGTCAAAATGGTAACCTGGTATCACAGGGAGCCAGAGCAGAGGAATACTTTTCTGCATCCTTTCTTACTTTTCTACTTTTCTGTATCTTTTCTTATCTGGTATCACAGAGCAGAGGAATACTTTTCTCTCAAATTGTGGCAGCAGCCCTGCAGTTCAGGAGGCTGGGGTGGTTCTGAGATCTGTTCTTTTGCCTAAAAGCTGTAGCCAGCTCTCCTCTCCCTCCTCCCAAGCTTACACTGCAGACCTGCTCCCACAGAACCGGAGCAGTTCTGTACCCGACCTGCATTTGTTGTGCCTTTCCTGGCTTCCACTTCCACATGCTGAGCTCATGCTGGAAGTAATACAGCTAAATCGCTTCCTCCAGCTACTCACTCTCAATTGACTCTTCTCCATGGGGAGCTTTAAACGATGCCCACAGGGCAGCACAGAGCCTGAAACCCCCCTTAACCCTGGTATTTCAAAACCACTCAAGGTGAACAGAGCTCAGATCTCTGCTTTAGGAAATGATGCACACTTGTAACAAGTCATTACCCTAAAAAGAAGAAATGAGCCTTCATACAGCATGTGTTGACCTTCACTAAGTAAAATACAATTTTTCAGCTCTTTTATATGCTTGGTTGTGCATGAGCATGGCCCTCTTTTTTTTTTTTTTTTTCCCCTCCAAGTGTAAGTGGTACAATGCTGCAGTGCTTTTTCAAGGGAGCTAAACTGAGAAAACATTCTAAAATCCACATTTTTTACTTTTCTATGATAACCTAGTTAGTTCATGGAGGATAAGAGGATTTGTGGAAGATAAGAGGAACCAGCCTTTGTGAGTGCTTGAAACTCACTGCCATACTTTACCTTCAGGCACTGTAGATCTTTGCCCTCCAGGATTTATTCACAGCAGCAGACTCCAGCTGTGCTCCCGGGTGAATTAGAGCTCTGAATTTATAGATTTGTCCACTAATCCTTTCACTGACACTTTGGATCAAGGCAACTGGAAGGTGGTAGTGCATTTCTTATCGGTGGCGTGCTGCTTATCACCAATGGTAAATATCTCCTGAGCTGTCTAATCATCACAGAACTTGCATTTGGTGTTAGCAGGATGCTTGTTATTTGCTCAGATACGCCTAAACAGAGCTGCTCTGCCATTCATTTCACACTATCCATGGCATGCAATGGAGACTCAGGGCAGAGAGGGACACCTTGCCTGGAAGGGACACCTTGCCTGAAAGATGATGGGTTGAGACAGGCACCTTCCTCCCTCCAGGTTTCTGAGCAGTGCAGGGCACTAAGAGCAACAAAGAGCCTCTGGTTTGTGTATGCAGCACATCTCCACCAGCCTCGTGTTTCTTTCCTGGTCATTTCATTATGTGCTCAAGCTGTTATTGTGGTAACTCATTTTCTCCTACTGAAACACTGGTTACCAGCCACTTTTCAGATCAGTTTTGCAAATACGGCACAGAGCATGCAGAGTGCCTGCTGAGCAGCCAGAGCAGCAGTTAGAGTCACGAGAGAAAAACAAACAAACCTGAAGGACTGGAAACATTACCATGGGAAAAAGATGTCCTACTGATGCCATAAAGTAAGATCATGGGAAAACAAAACCAAATGCCTAGAAACATTTCTTCCCCTATCCATCCACCCCCTCCCCCCGCCACGAAGAAAAAAGGGTTTGAATCATTTGTCTGCTCTCAAAGTTACATAAGTCTCCCAGAGATAAAAATCTGTGGTTTCTTTAGTGTGACAGTGTGGTCCTGTGGCAATTGCCTCTATGTGAAACCAACTGCCTGCAAAACTGCATTACAGGTAGAGATATGAGTTGGTATTTGCAAAATAAATAACCAATTTAAATGTATGAAGGAAAACAAGTGAGCTCACCCACCAGCTGAAATGTCATGAGCTGCATCATTTAAATTCAGCCTCCCCTTGAACCCAGAGGAGCTCTGTGTTCAACTGTTTCACTGACCCACGGATGGACAGACTGACAGGCTCTTTGTTAGAGAGGCAAGTTAGGAAATACCAGAGCTAAGGTTGCCTGTGCAACCTTCCTTTCTGCTCCCCATGCGGACATCCCACAATATGGGCTTTAATTCCACAATCCCTCGGTCATTTTCCACTGGCCCCCTGCCTCCTACAGCGTGAAGGGGGCACAATGCCTTCTTAATGAGCACACAAGGGTGGCTTGGCTGATTATGATTCGCTCTGTGACCATGGACCTCATTCAAGTCCTGCTCTGAAAATATGGTGTTTTGTTTCCAGCTGTTTTTACAGCTTGTTCCACCCCAGTCTCACAGCCCTTCACGTGCTCAACCCCTGTTCAGTGATTAACACCCTTGTTTTACAGATTGAGACCAGGATGGGCAAGTGTCCAGCACCTAGAGATTCCTGCCATGCCATGCCCACCCATAGCCCATCCTCCCCTGAGGAGGGCTGACCTGGCTGTGAGCTCTGCACCCCAGCACCTCCAGTCTGAACTCCTGGCATCTCCACTCAGCCATCCATGGAGCAAGGGAAGGTAGATGTGGCCACCCCTTGCCACGGCCCTGTGGTTTCTTGGCTGTGGCCCATGCAAAGCCCAGCTCTGGTTGTACTGGAGATGTGCTCACAGCACAGCCCCTGCCCTGTGCCCAGAGCAGAGGGGTCTGTGAATCCCACAGAGGGGGCATGGCATGCATGACACCAGCCAGCTGCCCTGGGACGGGGCAGCTTAGGAGAACAGCTGCCTTGGAAGTGCTGTTACATTACCTGCCCAAATCTCTCTCCTATACCCACACAGGTGCCTTTTTTCATACTGCCAAAAGTGGTTAAGGTAGACTGCCAGAGAGAATCTGGGGGTTTTGTTGGTTTTTTGATTTTTTTGGGGGCTTTTCTGTTTGTTTTTGTTTTTTCTTGGTTTGATTTTTGGGGGTTAGGGGGATTTTTCTTTTTTTTTTCTTTTTTTTTTTTTTTAGGAATTCTTGACTTAATAAAGTCTTCAGTTTTTCACTTTAAACCCATCTTGAGTGTCAGCAGATGGGCAGAAGCCTCAGCTCAGGTGGAACTGGCACAGGCAAACCCTACTCTCATGGTGTAGGACTTTCCCCTGCTGGGCTCTGGAAAACAAACTGAGCTCTGCAGCTCCACTGTGGTCATTGTTTTCTACCAGGTGTAAAATGGTGATGAAATGCTCTTCTCATGTTAAAGCATCAGCTCCTCTCCCCCCAGCTAATCTCCAAAGTCAACCCACAGTTGTGTTCAGTTGTGAGAAGTTGGATTGCTGAATATCTCACTACAAAATTAAATAATGGTCTAAAACTAGAATACTGCACTTTTCTGTTAGATTTGTTATTCCTTTCAAACACCTTCACATCTTCTTTTCTGCTATGCCTTTTTCTTTGGAGGAGCTGCCCTTAAAATCCTGAAGACTCTTTGCGTAGTTATCCTTTGTTTTGGTCCTCCTCTCTCAGCATCTGTAGCGATACCTGCAAAAGCTTCAGCCAGCAGCTTGGCCAAGGGCAGCTGATCACCTGAGCTGCTCACAGCATCCATTTTTTGCTTTAGTCTTCTCTTGCACTTATGTGATGCAGGTAGCATATGGTTCACAAGCACTACTCAGCTGTGGTGCAGGTAATCACTGTTAGTAGGTTTGGGTCTGTCGTTTGGTTCTGTTTCTTATTTTCATAGCTGTGATGCCACCCAAGAATTGTGGGGGAACCAGTAACATGCTTTGGTTATAGGAGGCACTTGGAATATGCAGATTTTCGACCATGAGTTGGAGGCAGGAGGAAGAGGGCTGTGAACTGTTTAGCATGAAACCCTGTGTACTGCCTGGGTTAGTCCTCTGAGACTTTTTGATTTATTATTTTTAATACAAAATGAATATCTCGGTGCGTTGAAAAACGTCCAACCCTGGCCTCAGATGTTGCTGTAACTGCAAAGTTTCTCGTTTTCACGTCGTAATGGTGCTTTTGTTGCAGATCGACGTCCTCAAGGCAGATGTGGAGAGCGCCGAGTGGAAAATTTTGGAAAACCTGATCCTGGAAGATGTTGTTGAGCAGATAGGACAGCTGGTCTTTGAGGTGCACATCCACTGGCCTGGGTTTGAGGTCAGTGGCAACGACAGCACCGTGGTGCGGTACTGGTACAGTCTGCTCCGAGAACTGGAGCTGAAGGACTTCAGGCTTTTCCATACCTACAAAGACTTATCAAAACCACAGATGTTTCTGAAAAAGGAAGCCTTCAATGCCAGTAGCTGTTACACACTGAGCTGGGTAAATACAAGATGGAAATAGCAGAAAGGAATTTATGATGTGTGAGTGTGAGCCATCTGGCCCCGTAGCGTTACCGAGGAGGATTTTGGTGTCACTGGCTAAAGTTGCTAAATATGCACGCAGTGACTGCTAACAAAATGAACTGGCTTTTATATTTATATGTTGTCAAAAGACCTGGCACTAGGAGAAGATATGTGGTGCAGATTTGTATAGCAATATATTTGCCAGTGGATATATTGTCCCAGAGGACAGAGGTTTCTGTAAAGGTTTGTCTGGGGGAGCTAAGAGCATGGCTTTTCCAGACTGCCCCATGCCTGAGCATGCCAGCAAGAAGGGCATCCCTCTGGTGCTGCCCTGGGGAGCTCTGCTGGCTGAGCTGGACCAGCCCTTGGGCAGGAGAGTGCTTGTGATGAGGTGTCTTTTCAAGAAAGTGTCAAGTGTTACTTCTCTGCAAAGTGATCATCTTTGATTTGCACCTTTTTTACTTTGGCCTTGTTTCCTATGGAACAAACTTCAGGCAAGAACAGTATGTTCTTGAACCCACTGGCAAATTTCAGCTGAATTTGGCAGAGGCAGAAATCACCACCAAACTAAATTCCTACCTATTTCTTTGAGCAGCTTCTGAGTGCCCTGACTTAGGTTTTTTAAGCTAGTCTGGCTGCAGAAAGTGACTTCAATGCTTCTGACACAGGAGACAGTGGGACACAGACACTCAGCTGCTGGATAAGCTGCTGCCAGCACTCCCCTTCCTTACCTAAAAGAGCCTTCAGCCACAGAAGACAGGGCTTCCCTAGCTCATCTGCTCAAAGAACAGCTGGATTTAAATTACTCATGCAATGGCTGCAGCAAGTGGTTTTTGATCTAGTGAGATATATGTAAGAGAAGAAAGTGCAACCTGGTCTTTTTTGTTTGTTTTGAGGTTTAGTTGAACATTTCCTGGTGCCTTTTCCAGTGCTGTGCCTCACCACCTTGCCTCTCTGTGGCACAAGGAGGCCAGACCCTGGGTCTGCACTGATGCTGGCAGAGGTGGTGGCCAAGCAGGTGCCCTGGACTGCAG
>WBNO01015344.1:0-79356 GCA_013400575.1 Peucedramus taeniatus | reverse complement strand
ATCTTTCATGCTAATTACTCAGAAAAATAATAAAAGTTTGAATCCACTCCAAATTCTGCATATCATCTCATTTTACAAAATAGTATTAATATTCATGTATTAATTCCATTAATTTTAATAATTTTTCATTTGTTTACATATATTGAGCAATTTTATGGTATGTATAAGAATTGGTGAAATGGTGTATCTATGAGCAATTTAATGTTACATATAAAATAATGGAAAATTATTAAATTTACATATTGTTGTCTTTCACCTGAAAATATTTAAACAGTAGTTGGTCATGCCGTAAGAATGACCATGAGCCTAATTCTCATCTTTTCCTTGTGCCTTATAGTTTTAGTGTCATGTATACAGTAAAATAATAAGATCTTTAGAATATTTGGCACCATATTTCACTGACCACATATGATCAAACTATATGGAAAAAATATATATTCCACAAATCTTTATAACACTGATTACAGAAAATTTGACCACATTCTTCCTGAAATCACTTTTCGTAAACATGGGATTGCTTGTGCTTTATGGACAAAACTGTGTGGAGGAAGAGAAATTGGAAGAAACATTTATTAGTAACTATGGTAACCAAAGTTTCCCTCATTGTAGTGTCTCTAATAGAATTTCCAGACTCCCCCAGTCAGAGAACAGAAGCAACAACATAGGATGGAACCTACCAATTTCAGCTTTGATAGACATGAACTATTAATGAATGGTTACAGAAGATTATTTTGAGGTCACTTCCTTGGAATTAAATAGCATGTATGACATTAAATGATACACTTCCATGTATCCTACAATTCAATAACATCTGTCACAAATGTTCTTAAAGATGAAAAAATGTAATATATTTGTATATTTGGTTCCATATTTTTTGAATTATATAGCCTCACAAGGGACAATTTTGTTCTGTGAACAGGAAATGCCTCTGAACACAAAATCGTTCTTGGTCATCCATTTTCCTTAAGAACAACAAAATCATGTCTTCTGTCTTTTGCATTAGAAAGAAATAAAACATAACTAACCTCAAATTACACTCCTATTCTCAAATGCATAATTCCACTCTTAAAGGCTATTCATTTTTTCATAATAAATGTGACTTACAAGTGAAGGAAAAAGTATTTTTATATGAAATGAAGATCGATTTGCCTTAATTCTGATGGCTGACTTCAGTAAAAATAAACTTTCTTGTATTTATTTGTTGCCTGAACATGTTATTCAACTTATCTATGAAAAAAAGAAGAATACAAAGAGAATAAAGGATCTTCAGGTTCTGCAAGGCCTTTGATTAGCTACACATTCCCAAAAGAATGTCTGTAAAATATAGGGCCAAACATGGTTTTTTTCAGTGCTAATGGGTTTATCTGTGCAATTCAGGAGATTATGCACAACATTTCAACAAAAGCTGTTTTACATGTTTTCTGTGACTGGAAATGTTAAGAAATCTTTATTCCTCTCAGTTCACAGTAAGGAAACAAAGCATAAGCAAAGCTATGAACCTTTCAATTTGTTTTTTGTGCAATAGTCATGGTCAAAGCTCTAATGCTTCTTTATGCAAAGTTGGTAATTCATCAACCAAGCAGGACAAAAAAACAGGTAACAATTCTTTTTACTTTTTCTTTTCTACTGGCACTGTCACTGCCATCAGTAGTTCCACAAAAGGCATAGTCCTGATTTGGCTTTGAAAGGGTTCACATTCTATGAATTTTCTGCCTAGCACTATCCAATTAACAACTAAATAATGTAATAAAAGTAGAAACATATCCTGAAAACCCTAGATATAATTGAATATTATTTTAGGTGTCTTTTCTCCTCAGTTATAGGGCAATAACATTAAAAAAATTGCCTTCAATTTCATTATACATTTCATCTGTTTAAATGTGTTTAAGACAAACTTGCTATTATGTTATGCAGTATTTTTATGCTTCTGCAAGTAAGTGACAATACAGAGAATAACAGCTAGTGTTAAAGCATAATGAAAAGAGAATTATAACAATGTAAATGATTTCACACCACTTCTTTGCTACGCACATACATTTGCCTAAATTTTAGGAGGCATAAAATAGAAGGATTGATTTGATTGCCTTTGTTATCCAAAATGAAAGCAAAAAGAAAATTTGTATATACATTAAAAAAATAAAGTTATTTATAATCCAATAATTATCTGAAATCAACTGATCATTTGAAAGATAAGTGATCCACCCAACTTTGCATATCTTCTTTAGGGACATGAGATAACAAGTGAAGCAGTGTCTTTATAATGGTAGTTTATTTTTTACTATTAAAAAAGAAATCCCTGACAAGATTCAGTCAATAATTTGGGGATGTTTTCAAGAATTTACTAAAAAATATTTTTTATTATTGAATACAGATTTTAATGAAGGTAGGAACATAGGATGTAAGGAACATCATCATCAACAACATCATAATGGTACGTCATTGCAAGCCATACCTGAAACTTTACATTTTCAGAAAGTTTGGAATTTATTTGTGTATCCTTGCTGGCAAAAGTAAAATGCACAAAGAACAAAATACAGCTTACATAATCAGAACATGACAATTATAAGGGTTTTTTATTCCAGGAAGAAATTAGATCATATTCCCTTTTACTTTCTGAGAGATTGAGTTTGATAGGCCAGGTAGTTGTGAAGAAAATTGATACAACATATAAAAATAAATGGGCTTTCTTTTTGACACAGTTCCTAGCATATTAATGAATTTTATTATTTTCATCATTCATTTCTGAGTTAATTGTTGCATGGTTTCATTTATATGCCCCTTTGTTTTCTTCCCTGTGTAATAATATGAAATTCTAGCTTAGCGTTAAAATTTTCCAACAAAGGCTTTTTCCAAGATTAATTTTATTTCTTTCGTGTGGAGGGGGAGAGGGGGAAAATCAGCATATGATATGAAATTCTTTTCCAATAGTCCTATTGATTTTGTTATATATTTCATCATCTTCAGGTAACTTTGGGGAATTTTGTCAAAGGTTTGTGTGCTTTTTCAAAATAGCACAGAAAAATGCCAAAACTTTATCAGAGGGATTTAAAATGGTTAAGATGGAATTCAATCTTCATTTGGCCAGTACTGCAAATTTAAGGCTTATTTTTCTTCTAAACAGAATATTTAGGGACATCTCTAGATTACAAAGATCTACAAAATTTGTATAATCTCACTGTGAAAGACAAGAACACATAGAACACCTAAAGGAGCAATCTCACCTGAGGCATTCAAGACTTAAGGGGCAGAACTCCTGGAAATGCCAAAGGGCAATTCTCAATCCATAATGCACATCCACAATTTACGAGGAAGTTATAAATATTTTTTATAATGATTAACTTGTGTTCTTTCAGGCTCCCACATGAAGAAGAGCTTATCCTAATGCCATCCTCTTACAACTGAACTTGGAAAGGACATACAAGCACTTACTTTCTCAAACATAGAAATTTATAAAAATGCTAGAATTTTTTGTATATTATAAAAATATATTATTTTATAACTTGAAAAATAAAATATAATTTAGATTAGTGAGGGATTTAGTTTTTTATTTCTTTACTCACTTCCTTCTTTGCCAACAGCAAATGTCCAGGAAGAGAAAAGACAAATACCTCTTTTTGGACCACTCTACCCTAACAAATTTTGGTTTACAGTGCACTCCCACACACTCTCCTCTCCCTCAGTCTAATTTCTTTATGTGCCTAAAAACAAAACTAATATCCCAGTCTTAATTCAGCAAGAAATTTCCCTCCTCTAAAACAGACCAAGTGATTTTTTTTTTAAGGATTTTGATTCTCTCATGCAGGATGGAATTTGAATCTAGGTCCAGGAGCTCCTTCTTAGCTTCTGCTACATTTAGGAGGATACATGAATGATATGAATCGGTATTTAAAATTTGATGCTTGAATTCGTAATTTCTTGAGTGGATTAGAAATTGAGACAAACATCTTTCTGATTCTTATAGTGATACTGAAAAATTACTTGAGTTTCTGGTATGTAAAGTAGAATTGTGAAATACACATGTATTTCTCAGCATTCCACATTTAGCAGTAATCTTTCATAGCAGCTTTCTGAGAGTAAGTGACAAATAATGTCTTGGACCTCAAGTAAAAACAGATAAATTCTTTGGCACCATGAACAGAAAATTTGTATGCCTGTGAGTGTGTGATACTTAAACAATTTCATGGAGGTCCTTGAAAGAAAATGGATTTCTTTTCTCTGATCTAACACTTCTGTAAGATCTTTAAGACAAAAATACACTGTAAGCAACTCACATATCAATCTAAGTTTCACTTTTGCTTTTGCGTTTAAGAGCCTCTTTGTTCTGTGTTTTATTTTGGTGAGATAGCAGAGCTGTAATTTATTTTCAGCCACTTGGTATTTACAGACATCATGAACAGCTTTCCAGAAGGGGCCAGTAGAACTGATTGGAATGTATTGATCTGTGTTTGATGCTTGAGCTTGCCACATGCGACTTTCCTATGAAAGTTTCATCTATGTAAAAAGATGTTTCGGTACCACAAGTGCTGGTTCTGAGCTCTGAGCAGTCAGGTGGCAGGGAAAACACAACAAACAGCTCCTTCCTCCCCTGAAGCCAGAAACCAGACTGACCAAAAGCTCAGCCAAACTTCCAGGGTAGCCCCCTCACCCTTTTTTTTCTCTCATCACCCACCCCCAGCCAGGGCCACTTCAATGGAATGTTGTGACACCCAGCTACATCTTTGTTTTTGTAAGTATCAGTAGTTATTGCTTACTAGCAACAAATGGGACAAAATTCCATGAGAGAAAGAAACAAAAGGGAAAAATAAACAATCTGAACTCCCAACATTGTTGTTTATCACTTGATTTTATGAACCAAACACTTTAGTTTGATCTAAACACCAAATCAGTGATTTGAATGAATGAAATCCCTTCCCACTACAAAAACCTTGCCCTTTTCCTCACACTGTATTATGTTAGTAATTAAATTATACATTAGACATGTATAATTTTACATATTAGACATGTTAGACTGGACTTTAAATGCAAGTGCTACAACTGATCAGATTTTTGTTGCAAGCAATAGCTATAATATGCCATCATTTCAGACTGCAATAAAACATGATGGGAATGCAACAGGGTCATCAGATACCACATGTCAAATGCTTTTAGTCCTTTGGAAACTAGACTAATGAATGTATTAAAAACTGATTAATTAACTGATTCAAATTGAAAGTGTGATGATAAAACTAAAAAAAAAAAAAAAAACCAAAAAAACAAAAATCAGTTTCGAAAAGGTATTAAATGATAGGTAATTGTGATGGGTACATTTGATCCCAAGCTGTAGTTTGGTTGAGTCTGACTAAAGAGCAACAGGTCTCATGTCCCATGATGACCCTATGAGCAGAAAAGCTCCTGACTCATGTACATGGTAGTGAAAGTGCCTCAGAAAAATATTTACAAAAGTTAGATCAAAGTGGAACAAAGTACAGAACAAGACACCAGAGCTAAAACAAAGAAATCTATCTTGTCTATGCTATTGACTGGCAGCTTCACTCTATAAATGTTCTGATTAGGATGGCCCAGTTTAAAATCTCCCTGAACTGAAGCTGAACTGCTTGCCAAGCAGCTCTCCCCTGGAGCAGAGACTCCTGTCAAGGTCTGAGAGCACTTATCTGAGACAATGAAATCCTTCCTTGCCCAGGGTGAAGAGATCCTTTATTCATGACAAATCTTCAGTAAGTAATTGATAATATGCTAATTAACACTAATGAAACATCAGTAATTCATGTAGCTGCTAAATATTAATAATTATAAACTTTGTATAGATCATTCCTTTAACTATTAATAAACTATTGTCTGAGACTAGGAAAGAACTGGGCTGCACCTAGGATCCACAAAAAGTATAGAAAGCAAGGTGGGGCGAGATCCATTCTGTACTTCATTACTCAATGAGAGGATTTTCCTTATCTTTTGCATTTTCAATCTCTGCATCAATCACCCTAAACCCAGTTTTTCCTCATATGTTTCTGCCATACATTAATTAATAAGGTGAGCCTTGACATCAAACTTATTGAACCATTGAAAATCACTGTTAAACTTAGTTAAATTCATAAAAATTACTGAATTCTGCCAAATTATTATTGTACCTCAAGAAAACATTTTACTGCTTATGTGTTTTGAGTGAGACCACTACTACACTCATCAGCAACATTCAACAAATGATCATAAAATGTGAGCCAATTTAAATGTGATGCCTGTGAATAATTAGTCAACATAAGTTACTTCCTGCCTGTATAAACTCCAAGGAGGGAGGACCATAATAAGAAAACAAACCCCATTGTTGTGCTCCGCTGTGGGGAAATGTGAGGAGGTCTTTTAAAAAGAGATGGTCTAGGTTGAAATTAAGTCAAATGAGACAACATTGTATCTGAGAACCATCTATTGTTAATGAAAATTAAAAAACCCAAAAAAAAGGAGTTGCCCTACTAAGGAGGATGAGACAAAACAGAAAAGGAGGAAGTAAAATGGAAAAGGATATGGAGGAGAAGGGGAGGGGGGAGACAGAGAGAAAAAGCAGGTNGGGAGTGATGTCAACATCCACACAGAGGGGGTAATGTGCACACTACCTGCTGAGGAGCCTGTGCAGCTCTTGGAGAGCTCCACAAGCACAGCTCCCACGGCGATGGGTGGCCGGACATGAGGTGAGTGAGTGAGTGGGCACTCAGGCAGGAGGTCCAGAACCTTGGACAGGGAATCGTGGTGATGAGCTGGATCAGCGGGCTAAGCAGGGTTAGAGGCAAGTGGCTCAGGCAGGAACACAGGGACAAAGCAGGCAGGTCATCAGGGAGGAACACAGGGAATAAAGATAGACGGCAGCTGGAATGGGCAAGAGAGTAGGGCAGGACAGAGGCTGCGCATGAGGCTTGGAGGTCAGTCAGTGTACCACCAAGCACCCAAGCGAGAGGGAGAGTGAGGAGTGAGAGAGGGCAAGCAAAGGCCAGCAAGGGCAGGAGAGCCAAAAGGCAGGAGCCAGGACAAAAAGGACAAAAAACAAGTGTAGCATTTTGACCGCTGGTCAAACGCCAGTGTACTCACGAAAATCATCTATTCATTTTCCTCTGCTATAAGTGGAGGAGGGGAGGGAAAAAAAAACAGTTAAACTAAAGTTCATGGGGTTGAGATTAGCAGAAAATGCTTTAGGGGTAAAACAGGCTGAAAATTTAATAGTGTGTAAAGAAAACTTCAATAACAGAACTAAAAGGAGAATGATAAGAACTAAAATAAACCTCTAGAACAGCTTTCCTCCCCACAGCCTCTCTCTCCTTCCCACCAACAATGTAAAGAGGCAAAACCTGGAATTTTGAGTCAGTTTACCACTTCCAAAAAATAAATCCTTCTTTAGTTTGCTTAGGTATAGGAGTCACTGTCTTATGGGGTGCAATTTTTTAAGGATGAGCTGTTCTAGTATAGAAGCAAAAGTTTTCTTCTATCTCTGAAAGCAAAGGTTCTCTTCCTCTATTTCTGAAAGCAAAGTTTCTCTTCTTCTATCTCTGAAAGCAAAGATTCTCTCTCTCTGTTCAAGTCAGATCACAACTTCTTTCAACATCTATATTCTCCAGTTCTTCTGAGCTGTGGATGAACGCTGTATCCTCCCATGTACTGTACAAATTACGGGGAAATAGTCTGGTGTATTATATTCTCACCTCAGCTTGCACAAGGTTTTCAGTTCAGAAACCACAGCATCTCCTCTCCTTCTTTCCTCTTCAGCCCCACGTTCTTCACTGACCTTGGTGTCAACCCTGTTGTTTTCTTCATGTGCTTTCACTTTTTCTTTTCTCTGACTTGGGAGAAAATGGGCATTCACAGATTTATTTGTTCTCAGATGGAATTCTGCAGCGCTGAAAAAGGTTAATCTTGCCCAGCTCCTCTAGGGGGTGTCTTTCAAGCCAGACTCGACATTCTTCACAGGAAATGCATGTCCTGCAATTTTCCCTGGTGACAAGACAACCTTGAGTATGTGCTTCTAAGGACTGGTCTAATTCCCTCTTGGGCTCCCAAAGGCAATGGATATGGTGTAACATTTGTGAGTTTTGAAGAGGGAAGATTTCAGACCACCTCAGATTTGGTGGTTAATGGATCCAAAGGACCACTGTAGCCCCAGGTTGTCATACCACATTCTCCTTTTCAAAACATCCAGTCCCAGTAAGCTTAGAGGAAACGTCCCTACTGCCATGATAACTGTAACTCTTGTTTCCTCACCTGGTAGTATTAGACTGACTGCAGCAGTGTCTACTGACTGTGATACGCCCAGTGCATTTACTATAAGCAAGGACCATTTAGATGGGATGAGTCCATGAGTGGCAGCATCCTGTTTAGTCAGGGCTGATATCTGAGCCCCAGTCAACTAAACATTTTAGTAATTGTTTTTTAAGTCTGGCAGCTGCTGTTAATAAAATGTCTCCTAGGCCTTTTCCAATAGGTCTGTGGAAAGACCATCCATCACCCTTTTCAGAATTCCCTTCCACCCACTCTGTGCCCAAATTAGCCTGGGTATGCCTCACCCCATGAGTCTCCGATCTGCTCACAGCTATGTTTAAGGGACCATATTTTTGCCCAAAATTAATAAATTCTTGGGCAACATCTCTACAGGTCCAGACCTTGTCTCTCTGGGTCAGGGCATTCCCTGCAAGGGAAGAGGGAGTACCTTCCAGAGCAGCAGCAACCTTTTCTAAGGGTGCTGAAGCCTGTATCCTTCCCTGCAATTGAATACCGACTGGTATTTTAGAGAGTTGGGAAGCCCGTGAATTAGAGGAGTCATTCTCTCAGCATCTACTGTGAGCATCATAGGGGATTCTTGGAAGGGGACTAGTTTACAGTTGCCCATAAATTGTAGGCAAGCAACCTTATGGACTGTCTCCAGTAACTGGTCCAGAGTCCTTTCTATAGCAAGGGGATCACCTGTCTCCAAGGGGTCTAGACCACCATCCAAATAAGCAGCCCTCTGGGTCAGAGACCACAGCCCCCAGCAGCCTCCATTGGTAAGGAAAACACTGGGACCCCAGTGACCCTCTGCCTCATTCCCACTAAGCAAGATTTGGTCTCCACCACTTAAGGAAACACACCAAACATATTCAGTTTTGGTTTTCCTGGGGTGGCAACGATACACTTTTTAGTTTAACAAGCTCCATAGCTGTAAAAGGCACCTCTTTAGTTGTTGTAAGGGGGGCCTGATCCTGGTCATTTTCATATACATATTTACTTTTCATTAAGGGGCTGGATCACAGAGGCAGGTGAGTGAGTGGGTGCTTAGGCAGGAGGTCCAGAACCTTGGACAGAGTCAAGGCAGAGATTGTGACCATGGGCTGGATCATAGAGGCAGGTGGCTCAGGCAGGAATGCAGGGATGAAGCAGGCAGGCATCAGGCAGGAACACATGGAGGCAGGACAGGCAGTGGCTGGGACGGGCAGTAGGATAGGGCAGGACATAGGCTACACAGGAGGCTTGGAGATCAGACGGTGTCCTGGCAAGTGCCGAGCAAGTGGGCGAGTGTGGAGTGAGTGAAGGGCCAGCGAGGGCAGAAGAGCCAAAAAGCAGGCTATTAGCCAAGGCAAAAAGGACAAGAAAAAAGCTAGAGCCAGGGTAAGAAGCCAACCTCAGCAGGCTGGAGTGAAAGCAAAAACACAAAATACAAAAAGGCCCCCAGACCCAAAAAACCCTGACTCAAAAAAGCCCCAAAAAGCCAAGACTCAAAAAGCCAAAGCCAAAAAGCCCCAGAGCTTGTGAGACAGAAATCAAGATTAAATTGGCTCCTCACACCCATGCAGTACCAACACAGGAACATTTTTGAAAACAACAATAGGTACGAGCATACAGAGATAACAAAAAGAAAATACAACTGATGTTTTCTCAATAGTCAAGTATCATTAGGAAAAAAAATCTGGTTTTCAGTATAGTACATCCCTCAAAAACAATGAACCATTTTCTGTTCTTATAGTATTGCCTTCCTATCTGCTAGTAGGCATTAAGAACTCAGATGAAACCAGTGTATGTACATCAACTGATCATCTCTTCCATAAGCCTTTACATAAAATTATATTTATTTGAGATAGTAAGTCTACCTAGATGCATAAGGCTCCCCACGAGAATTGCTTGAATGTGAAAATCAAAAACCCGTGTGCTGAAACACCCAGTTCTGAACTTCTGAGTTTCTGTTATTAACAATCTCAGCAAGAGAGAGGAAACATTTGAATATGAAATTGTTTTATAAAGGGGGTTTTCTCTCTCTTACAGAGGACTACCTAATTATCTATTTTTTGTCAAAGAATCATAAAATGGTTTGGATTTTGAATGGTTTGAAAGGGACTTTAAAGGTCTAGTTCCAACCCCCCTGCCCACGGCTGTCCACTAGACCAGGTTGCTCAGAGCCCCATCCAGCCTTGCTTTGAACACTTCCAAGGATGGAGCACCTACAACTTCTCTGGGAAACCTGTTTCAGTGCCTCATCATTTATTTTAAGTAGTGGCTTTGTTCAAGTACCCTTTGTGTATTTTTGTAACTTTGACCCAGAAATATAGCAGTTACATGATTGTTAAATTTCTTAAAAATACTTTCCCTTTGTGGAATTCAATGACATACCTGGTTCTAGGATGTGATCCATATTTTTGAACTATTTGTTTGCTCAAGTAACTGCCCTCTTGAGAACAATGTGGGTTTTGACTTTTGTCAGACTGTATAGCAACAGAATTTTTCATCAGATTAAACCTAAAACTGGACTGCAAAGGAAAAAGATTTATGGCTGTCTCTGGAACCATGAAGACTTAAGGGACTAAGCAAGGTCTTAGTCATCCTGGTAAATTTGAAATCATTATTAATGGAGAGACAAGGTACTTAATAACCCTCATGGTGCTGCTTATGATGTAGCTACATATATATTTTCTTCAAAAATATTACCTGTATTTGGCATTGAACATGAAGGGAAAAAATATTTTTGAAAACATGTTTGACAGGCTAAATCATAAACTAAAGACTTGCTATTTTAAGTTGTAGACTATAAACATATTTTATATTACAGAATATAGAAATAGTAAAATATACAAAATTAGAACTCTATGTTTGAGTATTATTGCTAATATTTATTCATAAAGACACCACAAGCCTTATGTACAGTAGGGGGATGCTAAGTGAATCCCAAAATGGGATTGTGAACTGAAACACTTAACTGAAACATTTAACTGCATCACTTGTACAGAGTATTTCAGAAACACATTTATCAGTTCATTTATGTTACAGGAAAAAGGTGTTTCAATTAAACTGAATAAAACCATTTTAATGGTTGAATTGGAGTGTCTTGCAAGAAAGCTGTACTTCCATCACTTTGTAAACATAACTGGTAAAATTTCTTCATGTATATAAGCTCAAAGAAAAGAGAGGTGCAATAAGCCGCCCCAGGATGAGTTCCACAGATGTAGGTGTCATTACACTGCACCATAAAGGATTAATTAGCAAGAAATGTTGAGCCCAAATTATTCCAAGAGATCAGCCCAGCTGCAAAGAAGAGCTGAAGTTTCACAGATGAACCAGAGCTAAATGCAGACCAAGGGACTTCTCACCGTCTCCAGGTAGACCCAAAGTTAAATATATAAGTAAAGGGACATCCATCATTGACAATACAACCTGCTCTGTTTTGGTAACAATACCTAGCATGTCATATAAATTAGGTTTTTTAATATGGAGAGGGATCTGTTAGGAATTAAAATAAGATTAGCAGGTTTACCAGCATAGCCTTGCAGATAACAGATTAAGAAAAAAATCAAGGGGAAATAAGAATGGAAAACAATGTTGTTTCTCTCTTTAATCAGGTATTAGAAAGCAGACAATTGCAATGAAGCCATGGAGAAGTATGGACTGCTTGTCTTTTACCCAATTTAGATAGTCAAGTCTTACACACCTTCCAGGCAACTGTTTTACTGCTTCATTTCTGTTTTGCTTTGAGATTACTGAATATTTTCCTCCTCCTTTTTAAAATTGATAATACCCATGAGTGCCCAAAAACCTGCCATCTCAAAAGTCTAGTTTCCATTTGTTTTTATTATTGAAAACTGCATTGAATTAATGGAGGCAGTCTGAGGAAAAGTACCTTTTGCTTGTAACAGTCAACTGCCTATGTGAACCATTCTCATCCTGTCGGAGAGCATTGAAATTGTTAGTATCTGAAGAATTAGTACAGTTGGTGGATGGAATTTATTTAAAGGCTCATATCTGAATAATTATAATTGTTACTAACTTACATGTACTCAAATGACAGTTGGTTGTAGAAAAGCAAATCAGAGAGTTCCACCTATTAAACATTATCTGTAGATTTTTATATGTCTATTCTTGGTCTTAAAAATCAGGCCCAAAATTTGTTTATCATAATTTTTCAAAATACAGCTATGGACACGTGAATTTCTACAAGTATTAAATTATTGTTCATGCTTAGAAGTGCACACATAATAATGAAGAAACTCAGACTCAGGTTGTTGATGACAGGTACATATCAAGCCAAGGAGTTCAAAGCACTTCTTAATTTTTGCACTGAAGGATAGCAGAGGCCAAGGAAAGTCATGTATAGAAAATAAATTAGGAGTTAGGCATACAAGTCAGCTCTCATGACTCCAAACCATGTGTTTAACAGCTATGCTCTCTCTCTCCCTAGTCCCCTGAATTTGTTTAAATTCTTTGCACCAAATCACCTGAAAGAAATACTGTCTGCATTGAAATGCAGCTGAACTCAGGCAGAATAAGAAAACATCCACTACAACATGTTTTAGAGACTCAGCCCTCTGGCACATGAATTAAAAATACCATCACTTTTATTGCTGTAATTCCTTCTCCAAGCACTATGAGGGGATACAAATTCTGCTCAATTAACTTGTGGGGTTTTTTTTTCACTTGATGTCTTGACTTCAATGTACAAAAATGAGCACCTGAACTTTTCCTTGTAGGCCAATCATCATGTTAATCAGCTTTTGTGAGAAGCAGTTGGGCATCTGTATTTAGAAAATGAGAACCACATGTCTGCATTTGGAACAGAATATCAGGAAATACTGTGGAAAGTGAAACTGTGGCATTTACAGACCTCCAGATATAAAGGAGTCTCTGGCACACTGAGGAGCAGCTGCAGTTGTACTGAAGCTAGCTATTAATTTAGGTTCTGTTGGATAGTGGGATATAGTCTGGGAAATTTTACTTTTTTTTCTGGTTACCAAAGTGGGTCAGGGCCTTCAAGCACTTCTACCTCCCTGTCATACACTATTATCTTTTTTTTTTTTTTTTTTACATTACTGGCATCTTTTCTCTGTTTTACTCATTAGAAACATTTAATCTCCTCCTGTCTTGTAGAGCTATGCAGCTTCTAAAATGTTCCTACTTTCTAGACTCATATATTTCACCCAGATCTTCTAACTTTCTAGTCTATACTTACCACTTGCTTCATATCTATCACAGATTTATCTTTAAATGAAGTAATATTTTACCAGCAAATTTATACCAAAAATATAGGAGAGAAAAAAGGACTGCCTTTTGAAAACATTGATTCTGATCTCCTGTAATTAATTTTTATTGCATTAAATATGACATACTGGTTTTTTGCCAGTTAGCCTTCTTTCTATATAATTCTTGCTAATTATAAAAGAAAATTTGTTAATTTTTTATCTTATCTCTGTAACATTTTTTTGTAGCCTCCCCTTCTTCTTTTCTTTTCCTAAGTTCTTTTCTTAATTTATTTGTTTATTTTTACACAGAGCAAGTCCCAAGAATATTTTATTGAAAGTATCTCCCCATTTGTATCTCATGAGCTGTGAAATATGGTTTAGATAAAAGGAAGAAAATAAATAGTTTTCATTTATAACCCACTGAAAATGGTTTGTTCTGCTCCGGTAACTGGAAAATATAAAAAATACTCTAATATAAATTCTCTGATCTTTTTAATAACAATAGTCATAGAAGAGGATGACTGAGCTTGTATAACCTTCCTGTTATGCATCAAGTCAAATCCTATTAATGCTTTAATGGGCACTTAACACTTAAAAGCTGTCTTACCTGGGGAAAAATTGTCTGATAGGCCCTTAATATGAAACAAAGAATCAAAATTATCATAACTGTATATGAACAGTTGCTTGCTCTGTTTATTTTTCTGACTGGAAAGTATGTTCTGGTCGTTCTGTAGAAAGATGCTATCATACACCAAGTACTAATTTCATCACTTCTGAAGTTTTTCCTGTCATCCACATGCATCACATTCTCCATTTGTAAATTCTTCATACTCTTGTTCATGACCATTCCTTAGTGCTCATGAATTTATATTCCCAATAATCTTCTAAGGACAGAAGTAGTAAGAGTCACTTTACAGATCAGGAAACAAAGCAGAGAAGAATGAAATTACTCATGAGGAATAGAGATAAATCCATCTACTGTGTTGAAGTGTAGTGTCAAATTTTCATTTGAGACTACATGGGTAACATATTGAAAACAGAGATAGAAATGAGACATTATCCTTCACAGGGGGTTAAAAAAAAAAACAACAACTCAACAAACACATGTAAAAAAAACCTTTCCTCTTGTAATACACATATTTTCTGAAGTGGTTAGGTTCCAAACTGGTTTTCCAAGTCTTGGAGTCTTGAAGATCTTATTAAAATCCTAGTTTACAATTTACTAAAGGTTACTCTAATTAAGAGTCAG
The DNA here is from genome assembly GCA_013400575.1 of Peucedramus taeniatus. Lineage (NCBI taxonomy): Eukaryota > Metazoa > Chordata > Aves > Passeriformes > Fringillidae > Peucedramus > Peucedramus taeniatus. Next base: position 64,656 of record WBNO01015344.1, on the reverse strand, counting down.
GCACATTATAAAACAGAATGATTAGCAATAAAAGTGGAATTGAGCTTGGATCAGTTCAATAAATTCCAGTTAGATTTGCCAAGAAAATCTGTGGGTAAAGCCCACGTGGGAAAACTGGCAGTTTCAGTATTTTGACATGTCTGGGGGGGAGGTTGGAGGGGATGTTGAAAACTTTCATTTTTATGATATTAATATGCAATTTTTGAGCAATATGTTGTTAAAGAACACTAGAGAGCCAAAATTCCTCATCTAAGAAGGAAGTGAAATTAAAAAGTTCTAACAGAAATTTTGTAAATCCACAGCAGAGTAAGAAAAAGAATCAGAAATTCATGTATAGGAAAATCATTCACTTAGTCTTTTTAGTACAAGACACAGTGTCTTCTTCAGAAAGGGAAGACACAACAATTAATCTTGATTCTGTTCTGAAAAACTAAAGCAAATGATGTGTGAGAAAATGTCTTCCCACAGTCAAAGAAGAACAAATTGAACCTGTGTTTTCTAACTTCCTTTGAAGTACTCCCCTGTTTCAAAAGAAAGCAGACTGAAGAGAACAAGACAGAGAGGACATGTTTAATAAGAAGCAGCATTTACCTGCAGTCAAGAAATCAGGAGAGAGTTAAATCAGAGCTTCCTGATTATTTAAAATTCTTATATAAAGAACAGCATTTAAAAAAAAAATTCTATTTTTGTAGAAGAAAATATAATCAGAAAAACTGCCTTAAAGTATATTGTCAGCTTAGAGTAACTGTCAAAAAACATCAGAAATTACAATAAAATAATGTAAAAATTCCAAAACTTTTCTATTTGAAGAGTCTTAACTATCTGCAGATATAAGCCAGAGTTTTAAGTGACAAAAAGTTGCAATAGGTAGGAATTAGTCATTATCATTAAGTAGCGTGCATGTGTGTATCCCAGTCTCAGTAACATTTTTAACAGGTTGAAGCCAGCTATGAAAAAAAAGAAAATTGACTGAGTATTGCTCAAAAGAAAAACACCAACAACAGATTGGCCACATCATTCTAGACAGTACAGCACAGCAGAAAACACTGGTAATTTTACTTATTTTCAGAAAAAAAAATCAGAAAAGCTGCTTTAAGGTTCAAGCTCAAAAAAAAAATGTAGAGAGGAGTATCACTTTATATTTCACAAATCAGTATGTTCCATCTTGCCCGAGGATGGGGGGAGAATACTTCTGTACAGAGTAGTGAGGAGACCAGTAGTTGGCAAAAAGCAGCTGACTGCACAGCTCCTCATGGTAATCAAGGTGCCAAATTTAGATTCAGTCAAATTCTCTCCACTTAGTCCTATAACAATGTCGCCTGTATTTAAGAACAAAAAGTCATCTCAATAGGTTGCATGTTTTGATTATGTTTTGTTTTTAAAGTACCATCATTAATGAATTTCTAATTTAGGAAGTCACAGTAAGATCTATATTAACTAAGTTTATAAGACAGCTGGTTAAATAGGTTCTAGTGTTTGAATTTTAATGTCCAATACCCACTACTCAAAGACAGCTGATTACTGTCACATTCACTGGTTGAGAAGCCTCTATGTGAGCATGATAAGCACTCTTAAAATAAACTAAATAAGCAATTAAAGCAAAGGACATGAAAATCTCAGTGGGTAAACCTTTAAAACAATTGGTTTCATATTGTAAATTTATTTCTGAAGTGGCTAATGCAGAATCAAATAGACTGAGTGCCACAGTGTTTAAGGAAGAAATATGGTTGCTAACTGGATTATGTGCTGTTTTTACATGCAAATGAGAAATCCTACCTTAGTAGCTGGAGACTATCTGAAGTTATTTGAATAATTAATGAAGAAGATATGACACATTTTCCAGTTTCATGTGATTCTAAAGTATTTTTCCACTACTACACAAAAAAATAAAATTTTTCTTAAAATGTGAGAATAGACTTCTACAAACAATTACTATGGTTAAAAAGTATTGCAAAAAATAAAATTTTTACTAGCAATTTCAAATAATCGTTTTGATATTTAGGCTCAAATAGACAAACAACAGATGCCTCAGTTGGATTTGAAAACCATTTTGTTATAATGTTATTTATAAGAGTGAGGACAACTAGCGCCACAAAACTCAGTTGAAGATGAAAGATTAACACATCCCCTTTTGTAGATAACTCTATTTCCAGACTGGCTTATTCATGCTTCCATATTTCAACAAATGCATAGGAAAAAATATATTTACAGTTATAAAATATATGTTATCCAGTTTGTTACTTTATATGAAAGCTCCATGGGTACTGACGGTGTTTGCAGAAACTCAATGAGAAGTTTTCCAATGACCTACAAAACATTACATCAGGGAATATGGGAGATAAAGCTCTCTGTTTGTATGAATATGCACAAATATAGATATGATGACTTCAGTAATAGTCCAAACAATCAGCAAATTTAACTTAAACATTACTTTAAAAGATTAGTTTTCAACAAATTGAGTCTACTGATGGCAATACCAAAACCATACCAGGTTTGTTGATATAATTTCTTGAAAGTCGTATTCAGTGTCAGTTCAAGGTTTGCGAACCATATAGGCAAAACTCAGTTTTGGTGGTGGAACAGACCAAGACAATAAGATTAAGCTTAGGTTTCCTCTGGAGCAGGGTATGGGCTATAACAGCTGGAAAAGCAGTGATAAAATTTTGGGAGAACAGCAAATTTTCGAGAGAGACGAGAGTCTCCTCAAAGCCTAGGATGAAAATTTACTTTTCTTCCCTCCTACAGACCACCTGCCCTTCCGAAAACCTCATTTTCTTTCCTCCCCCACAATTCCCATCTGTTAGTTGATATTTTTTTCCTGGAAATCCCAGTCTCTGAAATCTTTTCTCATCACTGCCCATCCACAATTTTCTCTGTGCCTGCCTCCAGTGCTGGCACCATGTAGGCAGCCGGCATAAGCCTGTTTGTACCACTCATTCTTGTCTGGCACACAGAAAGGACACTGGTTTCTGCCTCTTCTCTTTTTCAGCAATGCCTTGAGTGGGTTTAAGTTGAGGAGTTCAGATGCCTTGGCAGTTCATTCTGGTGGCAAAAGTGGTTAAGATATACTGATATACCTTTCAGGGTGGTAGAGCATGAAGAGGACTAATGGGCTTCCCTCCAAAAAGAATCTCTATCCACAGCCTGTTACTGACCTTAGACACAGAGAATAACATTCTTCCCAATATAGGGAAGATGTTGCTCATATAAGGGGCTCAGGAGCCATAGCTAGAACAACTGAGCAAATCTCCAGTTTCAAGCAAATAATCCAAGCATTCTACCAGGGAATTGTTTTCAAAAAGATTACAAATATTTTCAGAGAAGAGCTGTATGTAATATACTAGTTCAGATCTGCAGGCCCTTGCAGCAACACTAGTTAACACATTTTTCTTCAAATTTCAAGTAGGATAAGTGAAAAAGTAAATAATTAATTGGTGAGCCACACTGCAGCAAGTAATGTCTCACCTGAATCACTGAGGAGCAAAAATGAAATTATCTTGTTTCTGGAAGCAGTTTGAAACTGTGCTTAATTTCTTAAGTCCAATGCAGGAATCATTAGTCAAAAAATTTGACAGTAAGGTTAAATCAAAATTAAATTTGGTAAGTTGAATTATATTTTTTCTTTAAAAAGAAGTCATTTACAAGATCACATTAACACAATTACACAATAAAAATAGGAAAAAACTGAACAGGAACTGCTTAAGGAAAACAGAAGTATTCTATGTCCGAGAAACAAGGCAGACAATATCCCACCCTCCTCTTCTCACTTCTCACTCACTTCTCACTCTTCTCACTCACAACTCTCCCTTATAAACAGAAATTTTTTAAAAGTGGGTGAACTGAGGCCCCAGTGTTCCTTCTACTTCCTTGACAAGGAAAACAATCCCCAAGATACATTTTTTCTCTGGAAAAAGCATAAAGAAATATTACATTACATCTAATACAGAAAAGCACTGCTGCCAGAGTACAATGCTATCAGCCAGTGTTGTTGCACCACCTATCAGTGAGGAACAGCCTCCAGCCAGCTTCCCTGATTGAGCTACAGAGACAGAAAATGTGCTCACTAGAGAAATCCCTGCATGGCAGAGAAAACTTATAGCCTTCTTCGGGGCTGCTCAGCTGATACATCTGCATTATATCTGAATCAAATTTTGATGGTCAGCTCTGGTCCAAGACAAAAAATACAGTCTGAGTCACAAATCAAGTAGATTTTTGTTTTGTCACTGTTACAAGACAAAGAAATGCTCTTTGTCTTTACTGCTTTTTTTTTTTTTTCATTAAAACATCTGACAGCTTGAATTAGTCAGATGTCATTGAAGGGACTGCTATGATTCAGGTAATTACACCATGGCTAATTTCCAGACTGAAAATTTCTTACTTTGGAATCTACAGTTGTGAAACTGGCAAATAATTCAAAGGTCATTTCAGATGCATGTTACAGTGGTGGAATGCAATCACATTCCTTCACAGTTGCAACATGTATTCAGAACCTTTGGAAGCTATAAGTCCATAAGAAAAAATTTCAGCATCCTTGAGGAGGATAAGTGTGCAGTATGCACCTGGCAGTGGCATCAGCCCAAAGGTGGTGTCTGGACATCGAGTCACCAAGCTGTTGTGGCTCATGCTCATGGAATGGCTGCATCCTATTTTCAGGTCGAGGCAAAACAGTCAATGGTCTCTAATTCCTTCCTTCTTTCTTTGTATACCTCTTCCCCAGCTCCCACCTGCCAGCAGAAGTATCAGCAACATGTCAGCCAGAGTTCTGAGAGTGTTGCACATCCTCCGCCTGGATTCCCAGTTGGGATCATCAGGATCCCAGGACACAGCACAGCCTATGTCCAAACACAACCACACACCAAAACCAACCATCTACAATAATCAGAAAAAAACCATAAATATGCACACAGTATTATGATATATACACACACAATATTATGTATTTACTAAAAACATTTCTCAGCACAGAATCACAGAATCCCAGAATGGGTCAGGTTGGAAGGGATCACAGTGGGTTATCTGGTCAAACCCCTCCCTGCTGAAGCAGGGTCATCCCAGAACACATGGCACAGGATTGCATCCAGATGGTTCTGGAACATCTCCAGTGAGGGAGACTCCACGCTCTTTCTGGGCAATCTGTTCCACTGTGTGATCACTGCACAGGAAAGAAGTTATTCCTCATGATCAGGTGGAACTTCCCATGCATCTGTTTCTGCCCTTGTCCTACTGCTGGGCACCACTGAGCAGAGCCTGGTCCCTGCTCTGGCCCCTCCATGCAGATACTGACAGACACTGATGAGGTCCTGTCCCAGTCATCTCTTCTTGAGGCTGAACAGCTCCAGCTCCCTCAGTGTTTCCTTATCTCAAGAGAGATGCTCCATCCCTTTATCATCTATGAAACCTCCACTGGAGCCATTCCAGGAGCTCCATGCCTCTCTTGTCCTGAAAAGCCCAAAACTGGACACAGCACTGCAGATGTGCCTCACCAGGGCTGAGTAGAGGGGCTGGATCACCTCCCTCCACCTACTGGCCAAGCTCTTCCTAATGCACCCCAGGATCCCATTGGCCTCCTTGACCAGGAATAGTATGTTGTCCACCAGGACCCCAGGTCCTTCTCTGTAGTGCTGCTCTCCAGCAGGTCAGCCCCCAGCCCATGCTGGTGCATCAGGAAACTTCTGCCATATGTTAAATGAGGTCTTGAAGCTCAAGCAGCTTAGTCAGTCACTAAAACTGCTGGTTCAGTTTGCTTGACAGACAGTAACAGTTTTGCACTTGCTGTATGGTCACATCAGTAGCACCAACATGTATTAGAAGTTTACTTGTTTATGTTAGTTATGTGGCAGAAAGTAAATAGAAATTGTGTGACGATGGTCAAATCAGTATAAAAGTGTGTGCATTTTGAATTTGTGAATAATGCATTGTACCTAACTTGCTGCAAGATATATTTATGAAGTTCCTGTTCCTGAAAGGGATGGAAATGTCTCCTGTTCTGATTGCTGATTTCTCAATGATAGAAGTCTTCTCCTCATTCAAGAGGAAAAAATGTGCTTCACTAACTACAAATAAAACTAGGTCCTAAAAATTATACAATAACTAGATTTGATCCTTGAGAAAAACAAATAAAAGAATAATCCCCAGAAAAAGCACAAGAAGAAAAGAACATGAAGTCTGTTGGAACAGTGCAGTAATGACCACTTCTTATCCTTGTACATGATTATTAGTAAATGCCAGGGTTGCAACAGCAAAACCTATAGACAGAGCAGTTTAACAAAGAATAATAAGGTACATTCTCTGATCCGAAAGATACACAAGCTCAGCAGTGCAGTCTCCAGCGGGATCAAAGGAATGTTTGACAGAGGAGCCCCTCTTCAGACAATATTGTTTGATCTATGTCTCAAGAACAGAAAAGAAATGTTATTTCCATTTCCAAGCTGACATACAGGAGCTTGCTAGAAGGACATTCTCATAAACAAAGTGCAGCAGACCATGCTATCATCTAGCTCGTATATTTTCCCAGATTTCATGGTAGGTGTAATTTATAATACAGAATATTTTCCGGTGAGGCTAAGGTGTAGAGAAGTCTAATAGTTATAAAACACACACAACTTTGTGAGATATTAATCAGCTATAGCACCTCGTTAGTTCTGAAAAAGCAGAACATTATATATTTTAAAATGCCTGAAAAAGATACAAATGTATCTATGTCTTATTAGTTTTGAGTGGACCAATCAAGTCTTTAATTTGTGATAATGAACCTTTTGCCTTTAACTTTTATTAGCAGTGTGGTATTGGTAAGAGGATTTTAACAACACATTCAGGGATAGTCTAAGTGTTTTGGTTGTTATAAATACTACCAATGCCTTCCTGTTACAAAACATGGGGGAAAATAGAAAAAACTCCTTAACACCAATGTAGCATTAAGAAGCAAGCATTCTTTATTCTGCCAGATGCACGGGGGAATAGCTTGTCCCAAAAGCCGTGTATGCTGAGTAAAGGAAATTTTCTGTTTATATACTGGTTTTTGCATACATAATCATTGATTGTCACAGACTAAACATATACATGATAATAATTTCCCTGAAATCATGAACATATTTCCCCTCCCCTTTATGCATGCATTCTTCTGTCCTGGGGGTCTCTCTGGTGGTCCCTAGTGGGCACAGACCCCAGTGTTCCAGGTGACCTGGTTGAGTTGGCAGGACACTGGGGCTGGTGAATTTCCAGTTCTCCTTCTTACTCAATGGGCATGGTGCAGATCCATAGGCAGTGGTTTTGGTAGAACAAGCATTGTGTGAACTCACCAGGTGTAGACAATTTGTTGTCTGGTAACATTCTTAACCACCAAACTGGCCCAAAGCATTTGGACCATGCTTTCAGGCACGTGGTGGCATTCTTGGGAATGGTCCTGTACAGGGCCAGGAGCTGGCCTCAAGGATCCTTGTGGGACCCTTCTGAGTCAGCATATTTTGTGATTCTGTGATCCTGTGATATTTATTTTTCATTATTTAAAGTTTATGGTCAGGCAGTGTATCATTAAATTTCAATGACAGAAGAAACATAGTCAATCAAAATAGTAAATTCTGTTTAAAATTCAGTAGTCACCTCAGAGTAGTAAATCAGTTGGTGTCTTTGACATGTGGAAGATTCTTGGGCAAAGTTCCTAATCTACAATGTTCAGGCCCCATTTTCCCTTTTCCCTCTTTTTCCCTCTCTCTCTGTGATCACTTTTGTTGAATAAAAATGTTGCCCTGAACCTGAGAAGACCTTCATATGAATTCTTTATCAACATGACATCTTTCTGCATAAAACTGGTATTTTATTTCAGCAACTGATATTTTCCATGACAGAAGTGTTTCTCCGAAAAATCTCAAGCAGCTATGTTACTGGATTTTGGTTAACCAAACTCCCTGATTTAGAATTATGCTTATGAAATTGATCAGAGCTTAATAACAACTGTGCAGATTAATTGACAGAGCTGGGTGAACAATTCAGGGCACACATAGAGAGTCGATTAATTTAGCTCTTAATTGGTAGTAAATTATTCGCTAAGTAATGTTGGGTTTAGACTTGTTTTTTTCATTATTGAAAACTATGCAGTGGTTCAGTCATTAGAAATAGCAGTTTGCCATATAGTTTTCTTGCAAGTTATTGGTATTGCCTGTCATTGCCAGAAATAATGCTATGCCTTACCCACTTCCTGCTCTCTCTTTGTTTTCTTAGGAAATAAAAATGTGTAAAAGGACATAAAAATAGAGAAAGATTATTTGCGGGGAGGAGAGGGATTCTGCACTTCACAGAACAACACTGTTGTTCTGAGCATATGAATTTCTTATGGTCTGGGGATCACTTTTCCTCTGTTGTCTTTTGTTTATTTGTGCTTCTCCTTGTTGCCTTTCTTTCCTTTTTCTTTATACTGGGGCTTTGATTAAGTATGGTTTTGTGGTTCTTGTCTTCTTGTATGTTTTGCAGTGCTATCCAGAAGACTTAGTTACAGGTAGAATAATTTATAAAACCAGAATTTGTATAGTGAAAGTTAAAGATATATTTCAATGGAAATAAATTGCTCCCTTTTTGTATCACAGCATCCAACTGTAGAATGAAGGCATGCAGAAGATTTTTGTTTAATATTCAGCTTGAAAAACTGCAGTGTATAAGAAAACATTCCTAATAAAATGTCAACAGAGTAACAAACAGCATTTTCTTTATGACACAGTGACTATCACCATCTAGAGACACACATGCTAATTACTGATTTTTCTTGGGCTTCAAACCAAGTATTCACTCCTCAGCTGTATTTCTGGAATAAGTTACTTCTCCCATGTGCAGTTTAATGAAACCTAAGGTACTTGCAAACCATCATGTATAAGCACATAAATGCAAGTGGCAGCTGCCTTGTATCTATAAAACAGAAATCATGGCAAATTAATGGAAAAATATTGGTTTTCACAGAAAGAAATCAGCAAAATAACATGTTCTGCAGAAAACATTGAGAAAAATATTTAGACAACAGATAAAAAGATTACTGTACAGCAAAGATCAAACGCTCTGTTTGGAAAACCAGAGAAGAATCCAGTTTGTCAGACATTTGCTTCTGTTCATTTTATGAATGACCTATTAAAGTTTTGTCTACAAAAGCAATTTACTAATTGTTATAACAAAACACAGGAAATGACAAATTTTGCCTGACAAGTGAAGCTGATTTTCAGTGCCACATGAAAACTAAATCGAATCCTGAAATGCAGTGAATGAGCTTTTTTAAGCTGCTTTCATCAGGTTTGGCTAGCAAGGGCAGCTACTATTAACTATCTTGTATAATTTTTTTTCCCTCTTATAATCCTCCTAGAATATCTTTATTTGTCAACAGTAACTTACATAGTATTACTCTACATCAATTCGGTCACCAGAATTGAATCCTTTGGCTGTATTTCAAAGGGAATTCTTGCAAATGACAACCAAGAATGTTGTAATTCTGTATGTAAAATTCTGTTATCTCTCAGCAATTTAGAAGCATTTTCTCCATCCAGCAACAATTCTTGACAACACAGACTCTAGTCTGAGATACATCAATATATGAAGACAGTGAGACATTTTTTGACAAGAATCATGGGAACCTATATCATATTCCAGAGTTTGGTTATGATAACGAGGCATGTTGTGTTTCAATGTGACAAAAATGCTCTGGCATTCCATTGCAGGACAAACACAGAAAGCATAGGGAAGTTGTACCAGTGACTCCACAGCTCTACTCAGAGAAGACAGAAGAAAGAACAGATAGAAGTGGGAGATTAAACTCACAGCTGCTTCTGCTAGCAGTGATTTACTTGATTTATTAACTAATTAAGCCCCTTAGCAATCCTGTGAAACATTTATAATCATATTATTCCTAGTACAGGGGAAGGAAGAAATTTACTTCAGGAATTTATTTCTCAGAAGTGAAGGAAACACTAGCCTCTCTCCACATGAACAGGAAAAGAACATCACTGTCCAGCGATGGGTGCCTTAAGGACCCATCCTTCAGCCAAGAGAAAATAAAGTTGTTACAGCACATAGAAAATTCATTTTGGTCAGTCTATGTAAGCTTTTTTGGCTTGAGGGAAGGCAGGCAGGTGTACCCTCCTGTGTGACCTCCTCAAAAGGAATACTGCCTAGGCAAAAGACAAGGAAGACAAGGTGCAGGGCTTCTCTCTCCTTCTGTGAACTATGCAGGCAAATCTATCCAGGAAAGTTTGCAGTGCTTGTACATGGGGGGTTTGCTCACCAGGCTGTGTCTGCAGGGCCAAATATTCTACATTCATCCTGCAACAGCCCTGCAGTGTCCTCCTGAGCTAAATGCAAGGAAAGCATTGGCTTCCTGATGCCATCGGTCCTCACCTTGTATCCATTTATAGTGATAACAGGGTGGATGTAAACCAAGCCAGGCTTGTAGAAGGAAAAGGTCCTCAAAATGAACTTTTCAGACATGTTTGTAAATTGATCTACAAAGTGCTGAAAGATAGCTGTGACTTCTTGGGTGAGAGACAAGAGGTGCTGATGTTTCTGCAGTACTTGGAATATCATGGACTAAGGCTGCCATCTGTTGTCTCTGATGCTGCAATTGTGCAGTCTTCCTGGGTTATTGAGAACAAGTTTGCATCTTTCTACAGCTAATATCCAAAGAACAGAGCTATTGGCATGCATGTTTTTTATTCAGTTTTCAGGATTTTCTGTAAAAGATAATAGACAAATGTACTGAGGCAGAGCACACTCTTGGTATCTACAGTATTTGTTAATTTTTAAACTCACACATTCTTTGAGGAACAAAGCCTCACAGGTACCTTTCTTCTGATGGAAGAAGGTTTATTTCTGAACTATATAAATGTACCAGCAAAGCATTGAAGTTATTTTATGTTTCAGTCACCTGTAAAACAGACATGAGGAAAACCATAACCAAGAATTATACTTTCCCAGGGCATTAATAAGGGATTACATGTATCATCTGGATTTCTTGAAATGAAATGTGAAAGCAGCCAACTCAAATTCCAAATAGCAATTAAACACAGCTTTAGGGGGAAAACATTGTTGATAATTGAGCTTTGCAATATTCATTTCATGGACCATGATTTTGTCCCAAGGAATATTTAATGCAAGGGAAAAGATCACTTATCCCCCTTAGATCCAATTTGCGGGGAAGCATCTAGCTAAGCAATGGGGTCTGAGAGAAGAATAATTTCTATGTTTTGCTTGAAAAAGTTCTTCCTCCATAACCTCCCAAGTTTTTGGCTAAGCAGCGTCTAGCATGCAGTTTTAGTTCACTCATTTGTGCTCTGTAAAACAAAGCACAGCAATCCCTAAGTACAGGTCAGGCTCCCAGTGTTGATTACAAAATGGACAATTCTCATACACAAATGTATACAACTGTGTAGGAGATGAAAGATCACATGGAGATGCAAGAAAAAAGGTTAGTGCAAGAGCCTTCATAACAGTACCATTGGTAAAACTCTTGGTGGGCTTTGGAAAAAAAAAGTAGCACAGTCTCACTTTCTGCATGAAGACTTTTCTCTTACAGTTTTAAGATTTTCAAATACTTAAAAAAGAAAAACATAGCCCTCATGGATTATCCCACTGTAATAAACATGACTACGTTAGTTGCTAGACTAATTTTTGGTCTTTATAATACCACAGTAAGAAAAAATGCAACACAACAAGGAGAGTGTGCAGCACGTGCAGGTGACTAGAAGAAAAGAAGGGACCATTTTCTGAAATGTAATGCTAGACACTGTGGTAAAATATATTGCATATGCAAGACCAACACAAACCTTATTTTGGAAAAATTGAGGGGTAAAAAACTTTTCTATTGGTATTTTCAAGAGAATTTTAAGGTAATTAATCAGTTTCTATTTGTTACGTGGAATTAACATTAAACTTGGTGAAAACAGTGACATCTATCTTCCATTATAATAAATACTTGTCAGTTTATAACTTTGTTATGGATGCATTTCTATTGCTGAAATTAATCTTTGTCTACAGTTTACGTTTTTGGTCTATATTTTGGCAGTTAGAGCAAAGCAATTCTGCCATTATCAGAAAACATCTCTGTGTTTACAAAAATTTAGGTTGGCTATGGCTGTGACGGCTTGATCAGAATTTTATAGTGGACTCAAGGGTATAACTGGCTCTGATCTGGTCCTTGCAATTATAGTGCCCACAAACAGTCCAAGTACTTTCCATTAGGGAACTGCAGAAAGAGACCAGGATTTTTCTTGCAACTTGATCCTACTGATTATTAAGATAAATATCAGACCCAGCACATCTCAGTTTTCCTGTGCTCCTATTGTGCTTCCTCTCTGCATTCAGTCAACATAAACAAAATCCTACGATGAAAAACATAGCCAGAAATTGGGCTATGGGTCAGACTTATTCAGCTTGGATAAATTAGAAATATTAATTATTTGGTTTTTTTTTTTTGTTCACTTTTGGTTTTACTCTGATTAGTCACTGTACAATCTTTTTATAGACACTCACAGTTAATCCAGAAAATTATAATGAGTTATAAATCATGATTATTTGTTTGTTTTGTTAAACTCAAAAGTGCTTTTATCAATGCAGAAAAGTGATGAGTCACACTTGCTTTACTTTGCACTTTTTGTGGTTTTAACTTAATATTTTAGTCTTTACAATAAATAAGAACCCGAGGAAATGTCAAACACATGCACACAAAAATCCTTAAATGGCCTTTTATTCCTTATTTTATCTACCTTACCCATGTATTCACTCTCCAAACATTTGGGCCAATACAGTGAGCAACTAAGGATGTTCCATGAATGCAAAAGTACCTAAATTACACTTACATCAGATCTATCTCAACAGTTTTAACCCTGTGACCATAGCTAAATTAGTATTACAGCTTGACCTTCCAAGTGGATTATAAAAATTCCTGGTTAGACAACAATGTTGATATCTTATCTACACATTTAAGCCAAACGTGCTCTTTCATTTTCATAATCTATTCCCCAAATAGCAATAATCTCTTCAGGGTTAAAAAAAAAAAAGCATGGCTATATCTGAATTCATTTACTTATAGCAAACAGAGGAGTTTCTAATTTACTAGCACTCCTAAGCATCTGTTTTTTTCCTTCTCTATTTTTCTTCAAAACAAATATTATTAATGTACGCAAAAAAAGGAGAAGAAAATCAGACTGGGACAGAGAAGAGGAAGATGAAGCAATGTAGCTGTGTAGCTGTCTCCTGGAGTGACAAGGAGAGGGCTGGATGTGAATCCATCTCAGTTCTCTTGGGTGGTCTATAATCAGATTCAATAAAACATGAACATTTGAATAAGCTGACCTGCAGTCATTCAAGATTAAATGAAATGCAAATCAAAAGAGAAAGCAGAAATAGTTTGCTTTCTGTGCAAAATTCCTTTTGTATATGTGTGGAAGACGCCTGACATGCACATAATATAAATCAGTATAATTTAATGGAATATTCTAATTTTCTATTTTTTTAAATACATTTTTGAATGAACCATCATACTTAATAAGAACTTCTAGAATCAATACTTTGACTTGAAAAACTACTTTTTGAGTCTGTAAAGCTACAGCATTATCATTTCCTTAACATTCATATCACAAAATCCCTCAAGAGCAACTTTTATCCAAGATCCATTATGGTCAGTTGTAGGTAAGCCTACCATAAATGTCTCTGCTAAGAGAATATACAACATTTACAATTTAAGTGAGTCCCCTTTCGTACCAAAAATTCATATTTATTCTTTCTTGGTAGCACACTTTAGATTTCTTCTTGCCTGTAAAGAATATTTTAAGCTACTATCCAGACAATATTTTAAGAATTTACTTTATTTTAATCACTTATGAAGTGTTCAGAATGTTGGTTGCATCCATATTTTCTAACGGCATATTTTAATGGAAAATGAATCATTTTAGCACTGTTGGCTGAAATACTTGATACAGTCTGGTTTTTAAAGTAATTAGAAATGCCTCTGCCCAAATAAGGGTGCAAACAAGACCATATGCCAAAGTCAAGAGTGTGGGTTTTATCTGACAGTAAATATGAGTCTAAGAGAAAGAAAAAGTGAGACAAAGGAAGAGTAAGAAATTGAAAAGAAGTCGTGGGACAGAAAGAGCGACAGAGACAGAATAAAGAAAATATTACCACTGCGTGGATCCAAATGATGTTCCGTTGATCCTCTCCAAGTGATCTTGGTGGGGAGGGTCCCCTTCAAAAAGCATAAAATCCAATGGATTAATATACGCTCAGGCGAGCTTGGAATGCCCAGGTACCTCCCCCAGGGTGGGGGTTAGGGGTGGGGCAGTTTGACACAATTTCTTGCAGCAGACTTTGGATCTGTTGCATCATTTTGCATCCATGCAGTCCTGTGGTGCAAGGCCTCTGGGGAGCACTTTGGGGATCTTTGATGGATTATGACACCCACTCAGCTGCCTCTCAGGTGAATGTCCTGTGGATGGGGCCTGTGGGGTTGGGGGTTTCACAGCTGGGCTGGTTTGTGTAAGGGAGGATGTGTTCACTGCCTCTGACCAGAGGTTACACCACACATCAGAAACCTCCTCCTCACCCCTCAGCTGGGGGGAGTCTGTGTGAACCTGGCCTCTGTGGGCTGTGGTCTCCCCCACCTCAAACCCAGCCAGGGATGGTTCTCTACTGCAGGTGGCTTCCTTGTGGGTGCATTCCTCTCCCCTCAGGCTTGTTTACGTCTCCCTAGACCTGAGATGATTGAACAATAGTGTCCCCTTTATCTTATCTAGGTGACCTAACTCACAGTGCAAAGTTCCAGTCAGGCATCTTCAAGGAGGGGTGGGCTTCTGTGGTTGTAGCTTCTTTATACAGTGTTGGGGGTTGGATTTGTTTCCTTTGTGTTTGTGGAATTTTTCCACAGTGGTTTGCTAGGGAACTAATGGCTAGGTACTTAATGAGTACTTGACCAGAACAAAAGGGTGGGGCAGGGTTTCTTGTGAACAGCAGTTGAACATGAGCAGTCGGTCCTAAGGGCGCCGTTCAGAAAGGACGTCAGAGTACCAGGGGACCCTGCTTGTTTTCCACTGGATTTCTTCCTGGAGGAAGACGTGGACTCATCTCTTCACCACTGGACTTTCTAGGGGACCATCTCCACTCCACAGAACTCCAGGAGGATTCATCTGGACTCCTTTTAACACCCTGACACCCAGGGTGTCAGGTCACATCCCTGACTCTGTCAGGGTATTTTCTGGGGTTTTGTTTGTTTTGTTTTGCTTGTCTCTTGGTGCTATTACATTTGTATTTTTTTTAATATTCCTAGTAAAGAACTATTATTCTTCCTCCCAAATCTTTGTCTGAGAGCCTCCAATTGCAAAATTATAATAATCTGAGGGAGGGGGTTTACATTTTCTGTTCAAAGGGAGATTCCAGCTTTTACTGGTAGATACCTGTCTTTCAAACCAGGACATACAGTTTTTGCTATAATGGGCAAAACTCCTTCATAACAATGTTTCAGGCATGAACCACTTCAGTTCATGACAATATTCTGGACAAAACATTAATCCTCAACATAATAACATGCTTACCATGATCCAACTAGTGCACAGAGAGATATAAGCTTTGATGGAGATAGTGATGCAAATAAGGTTTTAATTTATATGAGAAGCAACATGAAAATTTTGATGCAATTATTTTAAAAATAATTTTGCATATTTTCTGTATTTTTGTCATTAAAGAATAAAAAATGTATCATTTCTACCTTATGTTGCCATATATACCATTGAAATAAATATTAGTATATATATGCCAATATTTCTCCAGCATTGCAAAAATATGAATCAAATCTGCCCACATCCATATTTATCACAGCAGTGTGGAGAAATAGGAGTTGATGCCATACACATTTTGTCTTTGTATATAAATTCATCAGCAATGAGCCTGAAAAATGTTTGTTCCCAATTGTTTATCATAGAATCATATAATGGATTAGAAGGGACCTTAAAAATCCCCTTTTTCCACCCTCTGCCATGGGCAGAGACATCTTCCACCAGACCAGGGTGCTCAGGGCCCCATCAAACCTGGTCTTGAACACTTCCAGGGATGGGGCAGCCACAGCTTCTCTGGGCAACCTGTGCCACGGCCTCACCACCCTCACAGTAAAGAATTTCTATGTAACACCTAATCTAAAATTTATTACTTTAGATTATGATTAACTTTAATTTATGATTAAAAGAAAAACAAATCCATTATTTGCTTTTGAAAGACGGTCTCATTGTAGGTTGATGTTTTCCCTAGAGAGTAATTGCTTTTTCCTTATTCAAGTTCTTGTAATTTCATTGTTTTTTTCAGTGGTTTTTATTTTTTATTTATGCATGTGAATATCTGCAGAAATACAAACACAGATTTTTTTCTCTATCAATGCAATTAAAGCAACTACACCATCATTTATCCTATGTAGAAGCAACCAAGAATGACAGAAAAACAATCACCAAGACCTCACTGGAAAGCAGCATCAGATGCCAGACCATGGAGGACTGTCTTCAAAGCCTGATAAGGAACTTTCATAAGCAGGAATACTTGCAGAGGACCCTGTCTACTGGAGCTTTTCATATGCCAGGGAGACTATTGGAAATTCCATCCTTTGTACACAAGGGAATGGATGGACAAAGATTAATTTCACACTGTTCTGAAACGTCCTGTGGCTGCTGGGACATCTCAGCTGACACCAAACCCAGGACAGACAGGACTGGCACAACTCCCTTTCCCTGAGCCAATGGAGAGGAGAGTGGTCAAGGAAACAGTTGACAAATCTGACTCTTAAATGGAGACCTTGATGGACAAGGGGTCTTTGAACCAGGTGTGGACTTTTCCTCAGTGATGGTTGCAAAGAGAAAGCTGCGAACCAGAGACCCTTGTTCTGTGTCTTTGTCTTTCATTGGATAATTTTGTTAGTAAGCAACCTAACTAACCTTACTAACCTGTGTTAGTAAGCGCAGTTTGCTTATGTTTTCACCATGACTAGATTTACTCATTCTGGAAGTCTGTAAATAGTGACAAAAATAGCATTATGAAAAAATGACAGCTGGGGGAGAATGTTTCATGTGTTTACAGCCAGATATATTGTTATTGAGCCCTCAGAGCTTTATGGGTGGCTAAAGATGTGGTGGTGTGTTCTGAAAAAAATTAGTTTTCACAAAACCCTTCTTTTTTCCAGGAAGTAAAAATTTTATTTTCAAAAAATAGATTATCTAAAAAAATAGGCTTTTTCTTTTGATTTTCATTTGGATTTAAATTTTCTAAATTTTTGAACCTCTATTCTGAAACATTTGTGAATATTTGAAGATAACTTTTCTTATTTCCACCTTCTGTATTGTAACTCTTGTCACAAAATACATTCCAGGAGAAAGACCCTAAAGAGATGCATTACAACAGAACTCTGCAGAAATTGTTTAAACCTCATGTTTTGCATGAAGTTTAAAACCAAGAAAAGACAATGAAGATTTTGAAAACCCCAGTCATCAACCCTACTGCACTGAAACATTGAAAATGGAAAAAAGAAGAACAAAAATAATTAAAATTTTCAAAGAAATAAAAAAAAAAAAAGCCACAATATTCTGCATTTTGAAACCACTGAAATTCATGCAACTTCTCAATAATTACACTTAACATTGTTATCATATTTCTCTTTCAGGTCTGTTCTCTAGGAATTACTCAATGTAACTGAATTTTATTATAGTGGATATATTCATAAAACTGAGGCATGGCAGAGCTCCTGTTTACAATGTGTACAATGGTAATTTCCACCTCTCACTTGCAGGTACAAAATAGAGAACGAAATATGCAGGATGGTATTCCCAACTATAGGGATCTCTGGTCACCACTAACAAGCTCAGCTTCTCAAGCCCTATGTGCCCTACAGAACAATTAATTTATTCTGTTTATAAATGTTTGTCTTGCAACTTGCTTTAAATTAATCAGAGCTTTTTAAATAAAATATTTTAAAAAATTAAAATTCTGCACTGAAAACATAAAAAACCTTTATCTATATTGAATTGCAAAGTCCAGTGTGATCATCAACTGAAGCAAAAACCATCTGGATTGCATACACAGTCTATACGTGTTATGATGTATAATAAATACCTTGAAATGTGGTTCTGGAAATTCTAAATGTATGTGCCCTAATCATTAGGGCAAAACACCACTAGTGTTTTAAAAGGAGTGAAGTATCAATAATATTTAGTTAAATATGACTACTGGAATGATTCATATGGATTGCTCACAAACATTAATTTTTGGGTGAGGATCCCCAAATTCTCTGTTATCACTGAAAAATACAAGATTTCATTAGAGGTTAATTTAAAGCAGAATCCTAAATTCAGTGGCCTGTAATACACTTTGGGATAGCTTTTTATGCCTTACCGAAAGAGGAAGGCTGATATTGATGCCTATTCTGAACAAAATTAATGCAGTAAAATATAATGGACTTAATGGGAGAAAAAAAAATAACAAATAATGGAGGAATGACATTTTCATTTTCTTCTTTTCACCTCTGTTAGGCTTTTATGTTCTTTTTTTTTTTTTTAGCATGAATCATATTAACAAATGGATTGCATCAATTTTTATTATTCTATTTCCATTTCTGGATTACTGCTAACACTATGTATATGGGAAAAAAATTATAAAAAATAAAAGCATTTCTGTGGTTCAACTTGTTTTGGGAAGTTTAGTATAGTCTGTTTTGCTTATATGTTAATGTAATTAATCCTGAACCTACTAATGTCAATAAAAGAATTCTGATCAAAATCTTCTTCCCCTGTCTTGATAAATGATCCTCCATGGAAACCAGCAAATGCAGATGCCTCAGAGCAGACTTTCCCTGCTGTCTCAGGCACACTACCACCAGCAGTCTTTCTGTTCTCAGTTGGTTTTGTCTGCAAGACAACCTTAAGCAGAATGGCTTAGGAAAGCTGAGACAAATCAACTGAGGTTAGAAGTCAATATATTTTTCTTTTGTTTCTCAAAAATTGCTAAACCTAGTTTAGCTTCATTTTACTAATGAATGACCATGTCCATAATGGAGGCCAATAGACTTTCCTGTACATGAACTACATTAATATCTTTGGTTTATTATCTCCAGAAAAGCCTGAGTTCCATCTTGCAGAGGAACACTTAAGACACTGTAGTTCCCTTTTCACTGATAACTGAGCTTCCTACGGGTGGTCTTTTCCTATTTCTTTCTTGCACAGTTACTGCATCTCCTAAGTACAGCTATATTATACATAATGATTCCTTCTACTATTTCTCTCCAGGCATTCCTAAAGGTCTTTGAAGATTTCAATGAAAACATCCAGGTGTACTTAAACTTACAGAATGCAGAAAGAAGAGACTCCAGCATCTGACCTACATTGAGGTTCTTCATTAGTTCATCTCTGGGCTTTTCTTCTTAGAGATCATTAAAACAAAGCCAGTAGCAATGCCAAGACCTGATCCAATCCCTCCCTCCACCTATCCCCAGGCAAGGCAAATATACCTAATCCATGTCTAACAGCTGTTTGTGTAACTGTTCTTAAGTAATCCTGTGAAGCTAATAACCCTTGTAAGAATCTGTTTTAGTACTTTTTGGTGGAAATGTGAATACCTTCTGCTCTGCAGTGCACTCCTGAGTTCTCCCATTCCAGGGAACCCAGATAACAGATTGCTCGGCTGTTCTCTCATGTAGAATATCCAAGTCTTCAGTGACCTTCACTTCAGTAAACAGAGTTTTCACTTTTTCTTAAACGTAGTTTACTAATTCCATCTCCCACACTGTTCCTTATATTTCTGATAGGAAGGTATACAAAACTGGACATGGTGCAGCTACAGAGATATCACCAAAGAAAACTGCATGCCAATGCTTTCATAGACTCCCACAATGGCTCAACATTGTGTTAAAGGTATGGAAATTTAGCAGAAAATAAACTCCTTGGCATTCCAGCTGGTCCTTGGAGACCAGATGGGCGGGTGCAGCTGGACATAATTTTTTACTATTACCAATTCAGCACTAGAAGTCTGGTCAAGTTCAATAATAACTTTCACCCACACAAATTCACAAATACTGTAATTTACCAGTTCAGTACTACAGGTCTGGTCATGTTCCAAAAGGACTTACACAAACCAGATACACTAAGAGTATGGTTTATTGAAGCAGCAGAAAACCAGGTTCTGGACTGATGTTGATGAATGCAGTAACTACAAAGTGTTAATACATGTCTTGACAGAAAGTAGAGTAACAGAGGTCTACTAGAGATATAAATAGATAGAGATAGATAGACAGACAGACATAAAAATTAATATTGCCCATTGTGCTCCAACACAGTTGGAGGCAAAAAGCTCACCTTAAGGCATCCCTTCAGGAGAAGACACCGTTCATCAACTAATCCCTAGCAGGGAGAGGGGTTTTCCCCCCTCTTTTTTTCCTCTCTCTTTTTTTTTTTTCTTCCCCTATGACTATTTCTGCCCTGAAGCCCCCTCTTTTATACTGTAACTTTTGTCCCTTCCCAATGGGGTAGAACAGTCATATGTTGTAGTGAAACAGAGTGAAAATTTAACAGGATAGAAATCCATTTCAGATTTAGGTGAAATGGGCCATTTTGAATTATTCAGTCTGTACTTGCTTGCATAGATATGTTGTTTAGTCTGTGCTCAAGACTGCCTGTTCTCACAAAAAACCTGTGCTCGCAAAGCTGCCTCCTCAGCCAAGGGAAAAGAATGCGAAAAAAGATAAGAAGGGCCCCTTGAACTTTGAAACATAGACTGCAGGAGATGGACAGGATGACCCAGGAGTTCTTTCAGTACTTTCTGATAAAAAAAACTTGCTGCAAGTGTAAGGCAAAACCAGTAAAATGAATATGCATGAACCCATTGTGAAACTCTATGCATATGTATAAGTAAGGGGGATAACAAAAGGTTTGGAATTCTCAGGGGTAGGCATGTCCTTTAGGGGGAACAATCCCCACATGTGTCCAGCTCTGTAATAAACATATCGGCTTTGCAACTTTTACAGGTTGTGGAGTTAGGTTTTTTTT
The DNA here is from genome assembly GCA_013400575.1 of Peucedramus taeniatus. NCBI lineage: Eukaryota > Metazoa > Chordata > Aves > Passeriformes > Fringillidae > Peucedramus > Peucedramus taeniatus. The sequence goes on along the minus strand of WBNO01015344.1, from coordinate 43,624 downwards.
TCCACAAATCATTTGGCAGGATTTGGGACTTTGGTCATAATTGTATCACATCTCATGTTCATTTGTATTTCAAAGTGTGTGAAAGTTACTATTTAAATAGGGCTTAATAAGAGTTAACTTTGGTCAGAATTTGTAGCTGACGAAAGAGGTAGAATAAACATTCCTCCACTTACTGAGGCAGCAGTAAAGGCCCTCTGACCTTCATGAGAGGGTGTGTGCACATCCTTATCTCCTCAAGGAACCATATGTATAGCAAGGCTTCTTTTTCACCATGAAGGGAGTGGGCTATTGGCTGGGACAGAAGCACAAGTGCTGTTCTGTGCCTCAATGAAACAATGCCAGGCCATGAGGTCTCCACTTCAGACATCATTCAGTTTTGAGGGCTTGCTCAGGCCAGGTGCAAGACAGGTGGGGGGCCCAGCTCATGTTTTCCTCAGCTAAACTCATCAATTCTACACCAACTCGAAGAAATAGTATAGCACATTTGAGCATTTACCACACTTATAGCCACAGTGTTTGAATGACACTTTTCAGCAGAACTGCTACCTGGTCACTCCATCCTTCAACTTCACTAAGTCAAGCATAACATTTTGCATATTTCCTTTGCTGAATTGTGTCATATTTACCTTGAGCAATTTCTTCTGAAGCAGGGTTTCCCAAGCTTTTTTCCCCCACAGATGTTTCACTTGGTACTAAGTGGAACATCCAAGTGAGCCCTGCATGACAGAGTTCATCAGCCAGGTAGTATCTTCCTCTTCAACACATGTACCATGCAAATCCTTAATAATGTTATGTTTGTAAGGGAAGTCATAGCCAACTTTTACTGCAGAAGCTTGAGGACAAGCCAGGAAAGAGACATTCTTGCAGCTCATTTTGTCTTTGATATCTTGCTTTAGTTTTTTAATACCAAATGGCTGGTCTGATTTTGCTCCCAAACACTTATGAGCACTTTGTCTAGATGAGGGAAGATTTATAAAGACTAAGGAAAATAGAATTAGTAGATCTTTGCCTCCTTTATGTGTGAGGAAGTAGGTGGGATTCACATTAAAACTGAGAAAGAATCTTCGGGGTAGGAAACATTTAAAAATATATTAAATATAAGAGACAAAACATAATGCAGTTTTCTGGCATTCTTGTCATGTTGCTTTTAAAGCATACATGGAAAATTGAATTCAACAATGTCATTGTCCTTTGCAGGGCGAGGTTTCATATTGACTTTCCTATTTGAAAAAAGTTTTCTTTTTTCTATGAATTATCGCGACCTGGATGAAAATTTTCAGTTTCAGCAATGAATTTGTCAAGATTTCTTTGTTTAGAAATATCTGTGATTGTGGCATATAGTGCATCATATTTTGAACAAAATAAATTGTGACCAGCCAATTGATAACATCTTTATTAAGAGTTAATGTTCTGTGCCAATAATAAAATCACCTTCCAGAGAAGAACTTAACACTGATAAAATGTTTCACTGTAGGGTAATGCTAATTTGATTTATCAGTTTATTTTGTTGCTACTTCAGTTTCATATTCCTTTTTTATGAATTTTGCCCATTGTAACATACAATTTTAATTGCCATTTAATGTCTCATTTAAGATCCTTCAGTATGTTTTACTCTGATTATTCTAATTAATGATAAATTATGAAAATCTGGTTAATTAAGAATTGTAATGGATAAGTACAGTGGTGTGATTTATCATGCTCATGAGAGTATCCCATTGGGAACAGTGTAATACACATGTCCATACTGTAAATAGTATAATTTTGTGACTATGAGTCAAGTAATCTGGAAGAAAAAAAGCAGTAAAGTTCTAATGGTTAGGGTATGGTATTGTTTTTCACTAGAGGTAGGCATGTTTGCATTACAAATTGTGATTGTAGTGGATGACCTTATTTTTAAATTTATGCAAATTTGTGTTGTGTTTTACTCTCATGTCCCTGACATATCGAGCATCACTGCATTGTTTGTTTTGTCAAGGATGTATTTGACATCACATTGCTGTGAGTGGTTATGTTACTTAATTGTCCCTGATGATTTCAAACCACACTCAAAGAAGAGATGTATTGTGAAGTACTATTGGAGAGCATTGTCTACATGTGTTGGAGTAGCTCTCAAAATACACTTCAATAAATACGCAGCTTTAAGCTGTACCTTGCACTTTGATAGGTCTATAGTTCATGCTATACTAGTCTTGTTTTGATGCTTATAAAATATGGTAATAGATGTGCAATTAAATAAGACAGTTTGACTATTGCAGTCTCACATGAATCTTCATCTTCTTCAAGCAAAGGTTGATATAAGTAGTACTGGTACACCAATGTATTGCCAGGTATATATTTTTGTATTTCTGTTCTTCAGGAAAACAAAATACCACAATATTCAGTCAAATTCTAAAATCTGTTTTGGAGAACCATCATTAAAATTCAGTTCAGAGGTATTTCATAATCACATGTCCCAGAAAATAAATATGTAGGTGCACATAAGATTAAAATAAAAGCATTTCCAATTGATTTTTATGGCAGCCAAATCTATATTTTGTGTGTGTCTGAGTGTCTGTGTCTGTGTGTGTGTGCCATAAAATATAACTAGAACCAGCTGAATATAAAATTATTCATCTCATTTAACTTTTTTTCTGAAAGATGATTTAATAACTAAGCCAAAAATTATGCATTTTTGGAATCAAACTCTAACATTTACAACTAATTAATTTGCTGTTAGTCTTTCAAATGTTGTTTATTCATTGCACAGTGAAAGGTGGGGGGGATGAGGGAATGAGGAAAAAAAGTGCATGTGGAGCTACAACAGCTGCAGAACATCCCAAAGACTTGGAAAATAGCCCCATGAGAGGTCTAATTTCACATCTGATAATAGGAAAAAGGTGCCATGCCAAGACTGATATTCCTGCTGGGAAAAGCAGAGCCTCCCAGTGTCTGTTGACCTTGTGCCTGTCAGAGGTTTTCTGTACTTGCAGAAGGCAGCCTGTTCTTCCCTGCTTGGAGGATCCCAGCAGGAACAGCTGCCTGGCTGTACCTCGCCCTGGAATGAGGCTGCATCCCTTGCTGAGATCCTGCCAACACCCAGTGAGCAGCTATTTCCTCTAAAGCAGGACATCACAGAACACCATGGACTGGCAAACACTGACCCTCCTCAAGGACTCCACAGACAGGAATTTGCTTTGGGGGATCCAGGAAAAACTGAGATTTGCTGTTTGTTGGGATTGTCTTCAACAAGCTATACAATAAGAGGGTTTTGGGAGAGGAGGAGGAAGGAGGGAAACTGTATTTCAATTTAATAGTAGCCTAGGGTATAATTCCAATCTAGATCAAATGAAAAATAAATTATTATATTCAGAGTTTGCTGTATTTTGAAATAGAACAAGTGTTATGATTAAAATTTTGCAAAAACAGAATCTTATGGTCAGAAGCTCCAATACTTTTGCCATACTGAGCAGCATTTTAACACCCAAGTTAGGAAAAAAACTCAAGGGAGCTAAGCATAGAATAATCAGTTTTCCAGGAATTTAGATCTCTGGTACTTTTGGGTCTTTTAAATGCCCCATGAATTATTTCTCTTTGACAATGAAAGCATTGTGACTACTTTGCACAAATGCACAGCATTTTGTGTAATAACTTATAAAAAAGATTTCAGATTAAGGCTATATAATATGGTTTTATCAAAATGTATATGCGATTGTGCATCCCATCAGCTGTCAAAGGAAAGGAAAAAAAGAAAAAAAAGATAGCATCTTTTAATAATATAAATTTGAATGAAGTAGAAGAAAGAAAGATATCATAAGGTGAACATATTCATATTTTGGCTATTTTAGGGATACACTTGTGTAGCCTTGCCAAATTTCAAGGGAATTCTAATAATACACTAGAAAAAAATCTATAGTAAAGAAGAGACTTTCAAGAGACTTAGGGATCAAAGGGATCAGCAATGCACTGAATATGTTTTTTCCTTGTACAAAAAAAGACAGAATGTGCTTTTTTTGCCACATTTTTTAGATTTCACTACCTCCAGAACCAGAAATCTTTCTTTCTTGTTTTACATCAGAAAGAACATATTTCATATTTTCTTCCTTTCACCTGCAGCACACACCCCCTGCCAGCAATCTTTTTCATGTTATATATACGTGGTGGTTTTAACCCAGGCAGCAGCTGTGCACACAGTTGTTCTTCTACTCCCTTCCCCAGCAAGATGGGTGGAGAAAACAGGAAGTGTAAATACAAGAAAACTCATGGGTCAAGACAAAAGCAATTTAATATGTTAAAAGAGAAGGGGTGGAATAAAAAACCAAAACCAAACAGCAAAAGGCAAAAAACAAGTGAAGCAAAGCAAATTGTTCACCACCCCCCACAGGCAAATCTCTCCTTGGCCAGTGTTCCATTGGCCAACCACCTTCAAACCCAATCCTCCCACACTCTCAGTTCTCTACCACGGCTTTTACTGTAAATCACAAGGTCTTAGGGTATCCAAAACCTTACAGTTACTATGGATTTAACTCCATCCCAGTCACGCCTAGCCAAGGTAACAACCACTGGCCAGTCTGTGAGACAACAGGCATTACAGCTGCCCTGTGTCGTGCAGATGTCATATCACATCATATGAGCCATTCAATGATTTTCAAGATGCTTCTAGAATGACAAGCAAGAAGAGTATGTTCAAGAATTAGTCCTAGCAGATTTATTTATATAGGCAATAATAATGTACTTGACATTATGGTTTCTAGGTAGCAAAGATGAAAATTAAAGGTGCATTGAAGCCATCTACAAAAGTTACCTTTTTTCATTTTGTTACACAATACTGATTAATTATTTTACTCCTACTCTTAAATTTCATTGGTCAAGTAAAAAATACATCATCTATATGTAAGAAACGAAGTAAAAGGATGCAAATTAATTTCCATAATGTTGGTAAAAGCTAAATGCTGTCTTCAGCAACCACACCATCTCGCAGATTGCAGAGAGCCAGATGCCAAAATAAAATTACCATATCTTCAGAGTGAATCAACAGCAGCTTCTCCTGAGTGCGAAGCACCTCTCAGTGGTGAGCAGCACATTGGTGGAGAGAGAGTTTCCAAACTTCTTCCTCAAAATAGATGGATTCCTCCAATTCAATACATGGATTCATTATACATATATCTACTTATGTGAATGAGCCTTTAATGAGGGTCTAACCTATTCCCCTTAATAATTTCTGGACTTAATAAATAACTCTATGAAATTCTAGAGCATTTTCCATGCAGGTGTTCCGATTAGACGCTCAGTAATTCTTTGTACTTTAAAGAGGATTCCAGGTATAAGCTATGCTGTTAAAATTGTTTGCTGAGCTCAGCCCCCTCCACACTGCTTCAGCAAGATACATACCATAAAACCAGCTTCATCTGTTCCTGCTGATCAGCCCATCATTTGATTTGCTTTTGAACAAATGTATAGAGGAAAAGCTTTGCGGAGATACTACTTAGTCCAGTTGCAACTAAAATGTGTTGAACATTGTCAGTGAAGATCACAAGCAAGAAGAAAATCCAATTAATTCCCTGTTATGGTAGAAGCTTATTAAGTTTCAGAAAAGAACTTTCTATTTCTGATTGACCCTGAAATGCTTTTGAACAAACTAACTGGAACATATTGCAACAGCATAAGCAATTTTTCTCAAAAAAAATTTCCCAGTTAGAGTCACACAAAAATCTGTCATTAATTGCACTGATTAGAAGGCTAAACTATTGCCTACAAAGTTAAAATATTTCCTCTACTCATTGCTGTGAGATATGTCTGCATTATTTGGAATAAGTAGAAAAGTAAAAATCATGAGAAAATCTTTTTTGACCCAAATACTGCATTGTATTACTTATAATTGGTTTTATAATGGATTTCTAGTTGTGCTTTAGCTATTAATAAATATTTTAATTAACCCATATGTCTTAGTGGATTGTTTACTCATGTTAAAACCTATTTTTTGCACCCAGTTGAGAAGTGGGTTTGTGTGACAGCGCCTGCTTCAATTTGAAGGGATCTGAAGCTTTTATACATATGACTGTATGACTTCTTTGAAGATTTGCAGTATTAGTTCTGTTCTCTGGTTTGATCATCTAAGCTTCACTTCTCTGTAAATTATCTATAAACACTGAAGCTGTTTGATGATTCTTTCCTTCAAAATGTGAAAACAAAATTTTAAATGGCTGAATAGAGTCCTTCTGTCAACACATCTGTCTTCCATCAGCCTTTTTATCTTGCTAAAGGACCAGATTCCCCCCAGAATAAAGAATAAAGCATGTCTGGTGAATGAATTAGCAGAATTTAGTTCCATGGCTGTCATACGTGTGTTTCCTCAGCAGTCACATTGATATCAGTAAGGATATAGAACACATTTGACTTGATTTGTTGTTAGTTCATTGACATGGCAGCTGTTTTGCCTTATTGCAAGATTTCAGTCTCCCTTTCCTAAAATTGGTTTGCTTTCAAAACTAGAATTGCAAAGAACAATTGTCCTCTCAGTGTTCTCTTAAGCTGATGGGTAACAAAACATCTGTTGTGACTCCTTGGGAGGAGTGACCTGGAGCAGCAAAGTATGAGCTCTCTCTATTGCTGAATGGTATGCCTGTGCCAGTTGTTCCAAAATAATGTACTCTTTCTGTTTCCCCTGCTGTGAGAGCACTTCAAGCACAAATGCCTTACATTCTAGATGATTATGATGTGTAGCCACTCAACCATATGTTGGCTAGAACTTTTTAAATCAAGAATAGAGTTTTAACTTGAACATACATACCTATGATGACAGCTGTCTCAGGACTTAAACTGAACATTTCATACTCCCCTAATCAACAAATCTTGGCCAAAAAATAGAGCTGGGATTGGGGAATTTTGGCAGGGTGGTGTTAGGGGTGCTTCATTATCATTTTAGATTGTAGATTTATTTGTAGAAAAATAATTTTTCAGTAACTTCTGAAGGTCCAAAAAAAGTGCAGGTGGAGGTCATTCCAGTCATAACAAGGTGTTTTCCTGCTGTGTAATATCTTGGACTCTTATTAATCTAGATGAGACACCCCCATAAACATGAAAGAAATTAATCTTTTAGCTGGCTCATGCCCCCTGCCTGCCATTGTCCTGAAGGAAAGAGTGTGTGTACACATAAAGTCTGATCCTGACATGCAAGCCAGAAACAGCCAGTGTGCAGATCTATTCTGAGTACAGCAATGTGCTCCTGGTTCTTCAATTTGTGCACACCCATGGTGTGCCAAATAGAGTCTGTTTACATGAGGGCACATTGTCAGTGGGAGTAAAGCTGTATTTCACTCTACTGTCTTTAAAATCATTGCTTATTTTCATATTTAAAAAAAAAAGGAAGAAAGTCTATCTAGCTTTAGTTCATATCTGTATGTGGTGTTCTGTTCTTTGGATAAACACTTTTTATCACACAGTGACACTCTTCAGTTTTCCTTCACCAAAGGTTCTATACCCCAACCACACTTTCCTGTTTCTAGAAAGGTCTTTTCAGACACAGCAGAGTCCTGGTTTATTTTTAATAATTGGGGGATACTAGAAATCTTTTTGGGGCTGAACATGTAATGGAAATGCTTGCTCTTGCTCAAGGTCACATGGGTAGTCACAGGTGATCAAAGGGATCAGCTGTGGGATCAAAGTATGATTCCATTTTGAAACAACAGTTTTCTAATCATTTTAGTGTTCAGTGGAACAACCCATAAGGGAAGATCCATGCCGCAGACACATTGCTCCTACTCCATTATGCCAAGAAGGGTAAAGCAAGATCTTTCTTTACATACTGGATTCTAATTCACGGTAGAATCCTGTTCTTATTCTGCACATCTTTACATCTTTATCACAGTGACCTCAGCTGAGAGAGCTAACAAGATTGGATACTAAGTACAGGAAGGAATCTTGGTTAGGTAGGTGAAGAGCCATAGGTGAAGAGCCAGATCTCTTCTTCATATCCCTCTTCATCTCTTCTTCAATTCTTTCTTGCAAGGCAAAGGTAGATCTAACATCTGAGCCCAATTCCACACCAAAACCAGAAACTCATTTTCTCTCAACTAGATCTTTAATCTCTTCCCTTTCGCAGACTCTAAACTGTGAATCAGCTGTCCTTCTCTGTCAAAGATCAGACGGAGGAGTTCTGACATATTTCTTCCCCTTGGTGTAATGGGATTCTCCAGTATCTATCTAGTTACATCACCTTTCAGTAGGTCCAAGGAGCTGAAACCCCAGAAAAATGTAAAATATCATATAATTGAATTGTGACTACTCAAGGTAATTTTATCTGTGAACTCACTGGATTGTTCCTTGCTTTCCTCTGCAGTTCAGTGCTGCTGGGATCCTAAATATCAAGGAAGCCAAGAAAAGGCTGAAATCATCCAGGCAGAGGGCAGAGGCATCTGCAATGCCCCGACACTGTGCAGAGGGATGGCTGTTAGAAGCATTCAAACCATGCCTGAATGCAAATTGTCATCTAAGCCACATGAAGAAGGAATCAGTTGCAATAAAGTACATATTTATTTCTGCTCTGTGAGCTTGTGGACTTTTGGGCATCAGAAGGGGATCAACAGAAGCCACTTATGATCCTTTAGTGTTTGGAGACTTACTATTTTTCTGCCTATGTGAAGCTATTTCTGCCTCCTGAATAGTGCTTTCATTCTCTAGCACAGTTCCAGTTTGTCATCATCTTTCACTGTTCTGTGTGTGGAAGGGTCTGGAGACAGTACAGATTTCCTCCTAAAGTTGTAAAGTATTAAACTGTATTCTGGGCATAGCAGTATTTCTTCAACTTCTTTTTTATCCAGACTCCTGCAATATCTGCACCTCAGCCACAAAAGAGCAGAAAATGCAGAAGAAAATAGTTATGCTGAGTCCCAGGATGTGCTGACTCTTCATGTGCAGAGATACTTAGCTGGTCTCTCTGAACAAAACTACAATCAGATTCTTGCCCCAAACATATATTAATTATTTTCCATTAGCATCATAGATACAAATAATTTTAAGTAAAATGTTTTCAATGTGTGAATAGTAATTTAATTTCTTATGCACAACTGTGTTACCACCATCTCTCTACAAATGAAGCCAGAAAGGCTTAGAAGGGTGTCACAGATACGCAAGGTGTGAGAGATTGGAGAAAATTGTTGGTGGCTCAAAACAACTAAAGGAGGGGGGAAGACGGGAGAAAGTGGGATGGTCACTGCTCCAGCCTCCAACCCTTGAAGTCTCTAGTCCAGCCCAGAATGGGTCAAGCCACTGGCACACTGTTGTATTGTGGTTTTGTATGTTTTGCTGTATTAGTTCTATGCCTTGGTTTGTCCCAGTTTTCCCGTGATAAAGTGGTTCTGCCCATGTTGCCTCCTCCCTCCTTCTCCTTGTCAATTTCCCTATCTCCACCCCCTGACTGCAGTTTGGCTGAGTCATTCCCTCAACCCCTCCCTGGTGTCCTGTCCGTCACTCAGCAGCCCATCCCTTCCCTCTGGAAGCTTCTACCCAGGGCATCGAGTGATTGGTTCAGTCACTGGGGGTCCCTCCCCTGAGTTACCCCTATTGGTTCTCCCAATTGTCTACTTCCCTAATCTCCACATCCCCATGTTTCCCCATTGGTTCTTGGATAAACCCCTGCCCTGTTACCACCCCACTTTTTAAGTTGTTGCACTTCACAGCTTTGAATTTTCATGTGGAGGCTCCCCTGGGTTGTGGATCTCTTTGCTACCATCATACAATAAACCCAGATTCTACCTCTCTCTGAAGTCCGCTCCTTCTTCCATCAATGCCACGTCGTTGCCTCACCCATGAAGGCAAGAGCCTTAACCACCCTCCTGACCTCCCTGAGGATCGGGAGAGTGTCCCCCGCAGTCGGCTGTGCCAGAGCGAACCAGGTGGCTCCAAGCAAACACCTGGAGGGGTACAGTGACAGCACACCAAAAGCCCCACCTGGATGGAAGGGCCCCAGGAGACCAGAACAGATAAAAGCAGTCACAGAAGCACACAAGGGGGTCATGGCCCAATGTTTTTGATTATATAGTAGTTGGGATTGCATTAAAATTCAAGTGATGAATATTAATCTTCCTCTGTCTTTTTCTTTCTCTCTCTCTTTCCCTCTCTCTCTCTCCTCCCAAATTCCTCTTCTTGAAATCTGGGTATCTTAAAATTGAGAAACCTTGAGTTTCCTCAGTCAGTGCTTTGTGAAATGCCTTATTTTAACTGATTGTTGCTTTAAAATTTTGTCAAGTGTCTTTTTATACCTTAACACTCAAAAATTTGCAAGTAAAAGTTTGTTGTTCAACCTCCTGAGAATGGTTCTCCTTTGTGCCTCCTCAGGGAATCAAAGTACCTTAAGACCGTTTTGAAAAGGTCACGAAGACATTTCAGGGCTTTGCCTGAGGCAGCCTGCATGGCAGAAGCTTTGCCATGCAAAAGAATCAAAATGGAAAATGAGCTGAATCGGTGTGAGCATCTCTGGAGGCCTAGGCTGTGAGGACTGTGAAGAACTAGGCCAGCGCTACTGAACTCAGGTTTTGCAGCACTGTGCAAACATGGCTATAGTACTTCAGGACCTGAGCTGCTGCCTACTTCCAACACTGTAAGAACACTCCTTGTGGCACTCAGACATTTCAACGGCACATGAAAGAAATAGAGAAGCCCATAGGTTCTTCTAGGAGCATGTCTGTTTCTGTGCAGCCTCTCAGTGAGTTGCCCCTTTGCTTTATGAAAGAAAATATGACTGCAACATGGTAACTAGGTACCAAATTTATTTCAGGAAATTCTCTGACACTGGTACCTTGTGAAATCCCAACTCATCACTGTACAGAGGATTTTTGCTTTGAGTGATTAGGCCTGTCTATCACGCTGTTTCCTTTTATTTTCTCATAGAAGCATGTATTTAGAAAGGATGGTCTCTTACTTATTTGTGCGTGCGCTTCCTGCGTGTCTGCAAATGGAAAAGATTACCCTTTCACAGATATTGCAATACCACAGTGATTGAACTCGACTTCACATACATCAGACAACTTTTTTTATTGCAATGGATCACATAAAAAAATCAGAAGCAGAAAAAGCTGACTTCTGTTAACTGATCAAACAGCGTTCAGCTTCATAAGTCACCTAATCTCTTTGCAGTCTTTGGTCAGCAAGAGGTATCGTATCATGGAAAATATTAGTCTATTCAGGAAACCCAGCTACTGCTGATCATGAACTTTTCATGCTCCATAGTATACTTCTTTTAGAAGCATTTTTAGTACTGTGAAATCTCTTTCAAAATTAAACTTGGGAAGACTGATATTAGCCCTCAATCCCTCCAGAAGAGAAGAGGGAAATCTGCACTATCTGCATTTCAAAGCTTCAAAGCAACACTTTTTTCTTTATTGTTTTTATGTTTCATAATCACCTTTAAAAATGTTTGGGGGTTTTCATTTTTCAGTTTAAAATAATTAGGAGAGTACAAGATCACCTTAAAAGTAGTGAGGCCTGATATCCACTGAAGAAGGTATGGTAGTATCACATGAAAAAAGACAATCCAAACATAAAATAAAGGCTCAGCAGGAAACAAAAAAAACAAGGGTTCAGAGATTCTGGTAGAAGTTCTTGATAAAATGTAGCAAAAAAAAGGTTTTGACAGGACATAAACATGAGTGAATCCTTTCATATGACCTTGTGATTGTGAGGACTTAAAGAATGCACTTTCATGTCTCAAGACACTGTCCACAGAAGACACTCTAGTTAAAATTTTCAGAAAATTTATAACATACAAACTTCAAGTATGCATATATAGACCCATAAAAATGATGGAAATTTTTCACTTCAAAGGCAGGAATCCATAGAAAATGTACAGATATGTATGCCCTACTGGATCACGTCAATAGTTCATCTGATCTCGTTCCCTGTCTCCAGTGTTGCGATTACTAGATTATTCCATGGAATCTCCAGAAAATGAAACCAGAGAAAGACAAATCTTCTACCTACACTAAAAAGTATTATTGTAACCTTGACAAGTAGTAAGGTTGGCATAATAAGAGAAATACTTGCAGATCCTCAAAAAATCTTTGATTGGGTGTCTTTTTTTTTCTTGCATTGCTAATTCTGAATATCCTTGGGTGAATATTTTCTCACTAGAAAAATACAATGTATCTTCTCTTTAAATTATCAGTCACTCGTATAAAGTGTGAGAAACATGCAGTATTTTGAGCAGTTTCTCCCATACTGTAGCAGAATGCTGAAATAGTGGTCTACACGTGTCCTTCTCTTTTCTCAGAGAGGTATGCATCTATTTTCCTATTCACTCTGCAGCCAGCATCAGACCAAAGAGTTAAACACATTATTAGCACTCATCCTAGACAAAGGGAAATGAATCTTCTAAATCAGAACAGAAACAAATTTAGCACACATCAGTGTGGATAGCACATACAAGCAAATACATCCATCTTCTACTCCCGGTGTCAGCACCACAACATTTTACGTGATGACACAATTATTACTTCAAGCTTTGCATCTGCTGTCCCAGTTAAAGAAAACTTTACTTTGTTTGATTGTGTTATTTGAAGTTAACCTGAAATATTCTAATGACTTTATAAAAGAAAATAGATGTCATCAAGATCACTGTGCATGTAATTATTCCAACTGTCCTAAGGAAAGTGTCTTATATATATGAATCATTATTTCAGCCAAAGATTACTCCTTTGGAAAGACTGTTAAAAGAACAAGGGAGCATTCTTGAAAATAAGCATTTTATTTGTTATTTGTTAGTGTCAGGGAGTTGTAGTTCTTATTTCTGCAAAATCATGTTAAAGTGTTTCTTACTTCCAGCTAACCCCTGAAAAAGAATACACCAAGTTTATGGAAAGGCAGCAAACCACTCTGTTCATGGTCTGTGTGTCTGAGTACAGATCATTATTTGGTGCAACAAACATACTGTGCTCCCACTTAAAGAAAGTTTTATACAGCCTCATTGCAAAGTGCTTAAACTCAGCAAGGAGATCACATGGTGCCATACTTCTGTTACATTTTATGATTCTTTTTCATGGTTTACCAATAAAGAAAGAAAGTGTTAGCTAGAGACAGTTACTTGTATAATATAAGCAGGAAGAAAAGCTAGCTCAAGACTTCCAAAATCATTTGAATGTATAAAAAACTGATGCAATGGGTGAGGAGGGAAGAACAGTTTTTCCTATGACAATAAAAAGAATAATGTGTTACTCTCAAAATGAGACATCATCTTTATGCACAGAAATAATTCTCCAGTGCTGTCACCTGGACATCAGTCAATAAGACATTTATTTTAACTTTGCTTCATAGGACTGTTTACAAAAAATGAGCTCTAAAGTATTCAAGAGGTAATGATTATCTGAATGCCTACTCTCTCATTTTTAAGCACTGCACAATTATTTATTATGAATAGCAGTATATGGTCCTTTGTGATAAAAGAATTAGAGGAAAAAAAAAGTATCATACATTAAAACCACAATATTATAAAAATAATGTATACCCATAAAACCCCTAGGATATACTTGATATTTTGTTATGTTGCAGCTCTTGTGCTGTAAAATGAAAATACATGACAGGTATTGCATTAAAACTGCTGTAAACCAAGTTTTAAGAACTAAAAGGAATCATCTGCTGGTTTTTCAGTTTAACTCTAACTTTAAAAATTCTATAGCCATGTCTAGGAGCAAGATCCTTAAGGCTTGACTTAAACTATGAATTCTTAATGTAAAGAACTTGAGACATTCTAGAGCTTTTAATTCTGCATTAATCTCCAGTACGTGCCTGCTTTGGAATCCAAAATGTATACAGTGTTTAAAGACAATACTGTCTCTTGTTTTCCAGGGGCACTGGGGAGTAAAGAAATACAGAAGTCTTTTAATTCCTTGCTGGTTTGGTTTTCTGCAAGGCGTAATATCCAACAGAATATATGTAGAGAAATCTCTTTGTAGTTACTCTTGTTTTCCCCTTAGCACTGGAGGTGAAATAAAGAAATGACACTGAGAAATATGCAAAAAATTACTTTCCTTGTACTGTGTCAGATACCAGAAATGAGTAAACACGAAGGGACAAATCATTTGCTACTAGAAGTAATGCTCTCCCTGGAGCAAGTAGACACTAAGTAAATGTACTGTGACTTCCATTGCTGTGTTTTTCACTGATTTTCTTACAGGGCAGTACAGCAATATGCTACCCCTGGCTAAAGAGGTATTCTGAAATATCTCTCTCACTGCGTCTAAATGTACATGTTTCAACAGCCAAAGGAAATTTCTTGAGTTTGGGTGAGGTAACTGAAGGGAGGAAAACAACCAAACAAGAACATAAATGTTGTTATAAACATTAGAAGGTAGAATTTTTCCTCAACTCACTTAAACTACATAGAAGAACACAGATCCTATTGTAAAAAACTAATTTATCTACTATGTTTTCTCTGTCTTGAATACCACAACCACGGTATAAGCCTTACCAGACATGGTCCTCATCTCTGTATGAGCAAATTCTCACTTTTTTCCTTAAATTTGGAAATAATATGATGGTATGCTATTTTACTTTTAAGTAGCTCCAAATATTTTTTTCTCCTAATACTAGGTTCAAGATGCTGCAATGAATTTTGTGTTAAATAACTATTCATTTGCAAGGCAGATTTAACCACCCTGAACATGTATTTCTCTCTCAAGTATCACTGCAAATAGCAGAGCTTTGATCTGTTATACTGTTCAAAGAAACACAGATTTTTCTTTAACTTCGAGGTTTTGTTGTACATTGTTGAACTGCACCATGCTCCCATGTAGGCAGTTTGGGCAAAGTGTGAATACCTGTGAGAGTACTGCTTTCAGCTGCATGGATTTGGCCTGAAGACATTTATTTTCTCCCTGTCCTCCCTCAAGAAACATAATGACCAAAAAATATATTGGACATGAAGTGAACTGTCATTTTTCAGAATGCTGGAATTAACATTTTGAGTCAACAGCTAAAGAGAGCCTTTGAGTTTCTACTTACCAGATGTAATCAAATCCAATTTATTTTACATTATGTTTTGTGTGGACCTACCCCTGAATGACTAACCAGTCTCAGTTACCAAGAGATTTCCCACTTGTATTCCTAGCACAAGACAAAATCTTTATCACTTGAAGAGAACAGGGGCACTTTCAAAGGACTGTGATTTCATTTCACAATATCTATTGGCACTATACTCACAGCAAAATCATTGCTGAAGATGCACAAAAATCATCAGTCTTGATCCATAATCACTAGTAAAAAGACAAAGGATAAATTCTGGAAGTATTGTAGAACAATTTGTTAGCAATGTGAATAAAAATTAAGCAGTGTCATTCTTTTAAAGGATCTTGCTGAGTTTTTCAATGCAGATCAATACCACAATGCATCATAATGGCTTTACATAAAATTGTTATGGCACTACTGAAACTTCAGTCCTGTTCATCACTTACAGACTGCCCATACTAATGTCTGTCTGGATTACTTGTCATCTTCTATGCTAGTACTAGAAACCATTTCCTGGAGAGTGTATGGCCATTTTTCTTTGTTATGCCAGCTACTACCAGGCTAGACTGCAAAATGACACACTTCATCTTGAAAGTGACACACATTGCTGTGTGTGTCAGAGTGGTGCCCAGGTGTCCTAATGGGATCAGAGGTGAACTCTGTTCAGCATTGTGGAATGACAGTGATTCTGTGAAAAGCCATAAGCAGCCTACTAACTGTATAAACAAGAAGGAAAGAGGACAAAATTAGGGTCTATTTTCTCTATTAGGAAATAGATGCACAGGAAGATGGAGAGACTGCACCATGGCCACACAACTTCTAAACACCATTGAAAAGGCTGTAAATCAATCTTATTTGCATTCTGTTTGCTACTAAACCTGTATTTCTCATTCACTGCTTCGTGAACTGCTCTTAACCTACAAGACATTGGTAGGAAACCAACAAAATCAAGCTAAAAAGAGTATTAATATGATTGCTTGTGCATTCTTAATTAGAATATCAAGGGCAAAATAGAGCTTAAAAAAAAAGGAGCATTCAAATTTTAGCTTAATTTCGTCATTGATGAGACACATCTCTTCCCAGGGGTCGAGTAATCTCCTTCTCCTCCTGAAGAGTTTTGCAGCAATCCAAGACAATTAAAAGAAAAAAAAAGAGTGCGCCCTCCTCATTTCTGCCTAATCACATCCCTTTTGCTAGCATTATTTTGTTGCACTACAACCCACAAAAATATAGAAATTTTATTGGACATGCAAGAAAACACACCCTCTATGGCAAAGCAATGCACCTGGCCCTTGCACTTGTTTACTAAAATGCTGATACGTGTCTGAGACTGGACAAGGGGCAATAAATATTACCCCAGATTCTTTTTAAAATCATGCTTAATAAAATGTAAATAACCTGTGTTTTACATTATAGAAAATTAATTGGCATATTCTAATGATTGTGAGTAATTCTAAATAATCTTGCTTTGTTTTACACTGTTTGAGACAATGCCCATGACAGGTCCCTGACAGGAACACTTGTGAAAACTGCAGGTGTTGCTGCCTGTCTTAGCTCAATACTGATGCTCCTTAGAGGACCTCTCACTGTGACACTGAGATGATCTGTACTTGCAAGGCACAAACAGAGGAGCATAAGCCCTGTTTCCTCTAGGGCTAGAGTCACATCTTAGGTGCCCCCCCTGCTTTCTGCTGGCTGCACTCCGCAGCTAATTGCCCAGGCTGTGCTTCCATCCAGATCTGGACCCAAAATGCCCAAGTCAGACATGAACACGTGGCAAATATTCAGCTACACTCCCATAGCTGATTTTACAGGTTCTGTTCTTTCAAATACCTGATCCTGGCTTTTCTGCAGTGAAGTAAAATATTAAAACAATAAAACAATATCTGTGTGGACCTTGGGAAGAGTTTAAGCTCTGCTTGGGGGTAGCTGAGATCTGGCTGCAAAGCTACAGACAGATTACACTGTGAAAAATTAAATACAGTGTCATTTAGGAATCTTATTATATTGTTTACTATTTATTGTATTGTGTTATATATTATATGATGTGATACTACATCATAATATTATTTAGGAACTGTTTCAGAACAGACTTCTTTAATTGTCTGTCTCTCACATGATGCCTTGTATTTTTCTCTTCTACTTGAGCAGCCCTGAGGGAAAGAACTTGGGGGTGGAAGAAAAACTCAATAGGACCCAGAAATATGTGCTTACAGCCCTGAAAGTCAAGCATAACCCTGGGCTGCATCAAAAGCAGTGTGACGAGCAGGTTGAGGAATGTGATTCTGCCCCTCTGGTCTGCTGTCATGATACCCATCTGGAGTACTAAGTCCAAATCTGAGGAGCTCAACATAAGTACATGGATCTGCTGGAGGAAGACTAGAGGAAGGCCAGAAAGACAACCAGAGGGCTGGAGCACCTATAAAGATATCCAGAGACTCGAGGCTGTCCAGCCTGGAGAAGAGAAGGCTCTGGAGAGACCTTCTAGAAGCCTTACAGTACCTGAAGGGGCTGCAAGAGCTGGAGAAGAACTTTTTCCAACAGCATATAATGATAGGACAGGAGGTAATAATATTAAACTGAGAGAGGGTGGGTTAAGAATGGATATTAAGAAGAAATTCATTACTCTGAGGGTGGGGAGACAACTAACTGAATGGGGTATTGAGCAATCTGATCCAGTGGAAGGCACACCTGCCCACGGCAGGGGAGTTGGAACTGGTTGACATTTAAGCTCCTTTCTGATTGCATATTAAAATCCACTTTATCTATAACCACCTGTGTGTTGTGGGTGTATTCTCCCTACCTTATGATAAAGAAATTCAGCTTCAAAAGGAGAGCACAGCCCTGTGGCAAGTGTTTTGCAATGTCTGTGATGCACCACAGCACTTCAGACAAGCACATTTCAGTGTCATACCAAACAGGAGTCAAACACTGCTGAGTACATTTTCTGAATGTTTCTTTTCATTAAGATTGCTGCCTTCCTCCTGTATTTTTAATTTCTCTAGATAAAGAATGCAGACTGCTATCTCTGTGCCAGAATTTTCTTTTGTGAATCAGAGATATGAAATGGTCTTTCAGCTCACTTAAATATATCTTTTTAAAATATATAGGCATACTGTTCATAAGGATTTTCTTCCCACAGGCAAAATCCATAAATGAGAAATCTGTCCTCTCAGGAATGTAAAATTGTACTGTTGGTGACTAGCCCTGGATATTTTGCACTGGCTGTAAGTTTGCCTTTTAAGTCCCTTCCAAGATACCAAATTTGACTCGTGACATGTGTTGGATGATGGAGATTCAAATCTTAACAGCTGCAGAAGGACCATGGAAATAATTGTGTTGAATGTGAGCAAAACGACATCTCTCAAGAGAGTGGTGCATTTCTGGTGGGATGAAGCAGATTACATAGTAAAAGTCTTTCTCACTGCAGAAAAGGCAGAGAGTAGCTTCTTTTACCTTATTTTTTAGCTTGTATATCTATCTATAGGAGACTGGGAGTGGCACAAATGCTGTCATCTGATTCATGAATCAGTCTTTTCTAACGATATTTCATAGTCATAGTTAGACTGCAACAAGTAGACCGACAGTTGAAACTTTGCTTAACTAGCTCAATCCCATATTTCAGTCATTTCTGTGGGGAAACAAACAAACAAACAAAAAACCCAACCAAACAACAGCAACAATAACAATAACAACAACACAACAAAGCTGACCCCAGATTAAAAAAAACAGCAAACAAACAACCTTATTTTTGTGGCACCACTATCTATAATTTGCTACTACTTTTTTTACACTTGACTAATGACACAGCCAGTAATTATTTTCTGTTGCAAAAAATTAAATATCATGTTTACATTTTTATATACTCGAGTGTTGAAAATTAGAGTATGAAAAAAGGCAGAAATTAAGATGGTGAATGACACCCTTAGGAGGCAGTACAAACAGGAAACAACATGATTGAATCAAGATAAAAGCAAAATTTGACCATTTTGGATGGATTATAATGGTCTGTTATATTTTAATTTATATGCAGATATGCTGTAATTTCAACATTAAAATGAGTAAAGTAGGTTTTGAGCTATTCTTATAAAATATTTAGGGAACATCTACCTCACTAAACAGCAAGAAGAGAATGGAAAAGAAAAACTCAGCAAGCTTAACTAACAGTTTTATAAGGAATTTAGATTAGAGCCACTTAGAGAACAACCTGAAGTCTCATCTCAAACCTTCTACCTCTCATCTTTACCTAGTGAAGCTTTGCCTCATTCTAAAGTGCTGTGAGCACTTCTGAAGGTTATTTGTGAAAGTTCACAATAGCCTGAGTTGTACTTCCTTAATAGAATTTTTTTTCCTCCCTTACACGGTAGGGAAAATTTCCTAGTATGATCTAAATAATTTTTTTTTCAAATCAAACACTTTGAAAACCTTTACACATGAAATTTTTGACACGTACTCAATGCATATTACTGAAAAATAAAAATCCATATATTGTAACTCTTTGCAGTCATCTTTGTAAGAGCAGACAGTAATAGGTGGATGCATTTTAAATACCTTGCTAGGAATACTACTCTTAAACCTGTTTTGATTTGAAAGACAGGTGTCTGCCAAGGAAGGCAGGAACATCCCTTGGAAAGTAGAATATAAACCCCTTCCCTCAAAATCATTATAACTTTGAAATTAGGGGCTTTCAGGTAAACATATGGGAAAAGGAATAACAGTTCTTTACTGTGTGTAATATGTATATGGATAGCGAGGCAAACAAACAACAACAATGGCAGCAGCAATAAACAAAACCAGAAAACCCAGTCGCAGCCTTCTCTCGGCTGAAGGCACTTTCCTCTTCGGTGCAGTTACGGTCACAGCCAGCAGGGGCGCTGTTGGCTCCTGGCCAGGCAGGGCCAGTGCAATGATTCCCCCACAGCTGCAGGGGGCGCTGTGGCATGAGTTGTCATTTCTCTGCACGTGGGCAATGGCGGGGGAAGGGGCTTAGGGATCCCAGGGTTTCCCCTGAGGCACCCCAGCAGATGGTGAAGGGTCCCCTGTTTGGTGAGGTAGGGTGTTAATAAAGCCCCAGTACAACAGCCACTCTTACAAGCAGAGCTCCACTCACCATAGAAGAAAGCAGCAGAGGATGGGACCCTGCAGTAGTGGCAAATGCTGCCAACAGCAACTGCAGCCTCTGTCCCCTCTGAATGCCGAGAGCACAAGAGAGCTAGGAGCTGCACCCAACCCCTTTTCCCCAGCCCAAGTCTCATGGTATTTCTGCCCTCCCCAGGAGAATGTCCCTCAGCTAGGATGGTAAAACCAGCTGCATTCCTCCCCCTTCTCTGTGGTTACTTCTTCTGTCTCTCTCAAGTACCAGTCGTTATTGTTTCTTATCAACAAAATGGGAGAAAAATCCAAAGAGAAGGAAACAAAATGAAAAATCATAAACCCCAACGCTTATATTTTAGAAAATTTTCAGGGTTTTTACTTGAGTGAGGATAATAGGTATTGCTAAATTCACTACAGATACCTAACAAACATTTTTACAGAGAAATAGAGTCTATAAACCAGTGTGTCCTTTACTGAGGCAAAAAGGCACAAAGAACATCTCAACCTTAATTTCAAAACTTGTACTGAGCTTCTTAGGAGTGAACAGGGAATTCTTAGTGGTAGGTAGGGTAACACTGTTCTGGGTTCCTATTTCAAATACCACAGGTTCAACAGACTGAGTAGTTCTTCATAGTAGTTTAAATATTGAACAGGAGCTGTTTCCAGAAATTACCTTCCCCTCACTGTAATACAAAATAATTATTGTAGATACACTATTTCATAGCTTATGAAAACACATTTGAAATAAAGTTCATTCTTTGAGTCAGCTTTGTGGAAGTCCAAGTAGACCCTAGCCAGGAAGCAAAGCAAAACAGAAATAGCTACAAAAGAAAGGAACTTTTAATCTTTTCCATTATTGGAAGCACATTGCTTTTTCCAGCCAAATTCAGTGGGAAAGTATGCCTGTTTAAGCACATTACTTGCTAAAACTTATTTGGTTGGCTGGTTGTTTCCTTTTTCTTCTTGATGAAGTCTCCTCTCAGTGTTCTCTTCTCAAGCCTCAACAATCCCAGCTCCCTCAGCCTCTACTCATGAGAGAGATGTTCCAGGCCCTTCATCATGTCTGCAAACCTTCACTGGCACTGCTCCAGGAGCTCCACATCTCTCTTGTCCTGAGGAGCCCAAAACTGGTCACAGCATTCCAGATGTTCTTCAGCAGGGCTGAGCAGAGGGGCAGGTTCATCTCCCTTGACCTGCTGGCGATACCATTCAGAGTTTTTCCAGAAAAGCCAGAAAAGTTCCCCCTCATTTCTAGACAAAAGCAGACCTTAATTATTATACTTCCCTAAGACCACCATGTAGGAAATATAGAGAACAGGTCATAAGTGTAGATGTCCATCATTGCTTGCTGTTTAGTAAGTTCCAAAATTGCACAGAGACACTTTTAAAAGTCCTCAATGAAGAAGCAGTGTAAATACAGCACAATGTATCCAGAAGATCTACATGTGGAGTGCAAATCCTTCACAGACAGACTGAGAGTAGAGAAAAATGTGGAAACTTGAGATTACATCAAATCCCCCCAGTTACAGGTTTTTTAACATGGAGATCTAACTTTTAATAGAAAAAAATCCTCGTTGAATGCATGTATTTATTTTGATCCAAATGCCCAAGGATAATCCATGAGGGCCTTTAAATATAGTAAGAATCTTTGATTTGCAGACTCTTATGAGAGATTAGGGACCAAATACTTCATCCATTCTTCCTGTCCACAGCTTCAAATATAACAGCTACTAGCTATCTCAGCAAGAAGCAATTGCAGGAGTGTTAATTTTCATCAATGACCTAGCAGAGCAATAAACAAGTTTATCAAAAGGTTATAAGACACAAGAATATGCTGCTTACTCCAAGTAAATAGATATGCATAAATGTGCAGAGTTTCATTCTGATTCTTGTGTGCTATTTCATATGTAAAGACTGAATCTATCTCAAATATCAAATTCTAAAATAAAACTGTTTTAAACAGTTATATACACTTCATCGAATTTAATAACAAAACTGGAAGCAGAGTGCTGGGTTCAAGCTACTGTAAATTTCAAATATGTAGCATATAAAAGTTGCACATTACAGGATTACTTGTATAAATATAAGTACACATAAATATGACTACTTGAATTTTAAAGGTCTTTTGATGAGCCATCTGGCCATAGGTGCACCAGCAAACAGTTTCAGCTGAGTTTGCTCCTTTTGCTTGCATGTTTTCTGTTGCCAGAACAAGAGAAAATAAAAGCAAGATTCTCACATAAGGGCCATAGTGTTGGATTAAAAATAGAGTGGAAAATATAAACTTATGTTCAAAGTCACTTTGGTTCTGTCAAGAGCTCAGTGCAAAGAAACAATCTGGCTAAGTCTGTTTCATTTCAATTACCCAAAATCTCTTCCTAAAAAATGTTTAGACTCTACTATAGTTTTGACTAAAAAAAAAAAAAAAAAAAAAAAAAAAAAAAAAAAAAGGAATGAATCCCTATAAATTTCAAAATGTTTATGAGATTACAGTAGGTTACCTCTGAGACTGACCAAGATTAAAAGCAGATATCATTTAGATATGGGAAAAGTGTGATGTTTAAAAAGTCTTTGTCTAGCCAACACTAAAAAGCTGTAGTATTCTGATCGAGCCTCTTGTTAAGAGACTTAATTTGAACTTGACTCTGGCTAAAACTGAGTTACCTGAGTTGGCCAGGAAGTTTTAGGCCAAACAATTTCTCTTTAAAAAAATGACATTATTAAAATGAACATTTTTATAGAAAATTACGAGAGATATTTTATTGACTTCAATCAACATGTAAATCAAATTCTTATGGACAACCACTTTTCATTTCAAAGCTATGTTTAGTAAAAATTATTAAAGAAAGACAATGTTGACTTAAAAATGTAGATTTGTGATTATCTAAGTGAAATAATTTTATCTGCTCCCCACCAAAAATTGTGTCTCTAATTTTTTTACCATTTTTTACTTTTCACCGTATTTTTATGATGGCATATAATGTATTTTTTACTAAATGTGCAGGATATAAAACTTTATTTTCCTGCCTTGTGTATTATTGAATCTTATGCGCTCTCCCTACTTAATTAATTCATACTTAGACAGTAAACCAATACTAATTTGAAGTTTGGTTGCGTAGAAAACACATGGGACCAACAACTGCTGCAATTCATTTTTACACTGTTTACATGGGAGGTCAATTTAATATTATTTCTATCTATATGTTCTATTTTTGATTCTTTCAAGTTGGAGATCTTAATGTGCTCTTCATGTCTATTATTTTCTCTCTGGATCCTTCTAATTTCATTTTAACTGCTTTCAAGTTATTAACTGCCAACCTGGATTACATGTATTTGCAGAGCCATGATTTTTCTTTTATTTTCTTTCTTTTATTTCAACCTCAAGACTATATGTATAGTCCTCATTAGAATGGCTGAAGGACATTATTCTGCATCTGGAGCTATAAGGCTCCACAGGGCACAGCTCACATCCATACAACTGAATCCTCTTTTCTTCCTACCAAAGGCAGATTGTCAGAACTGGCTGTTGCAATGGTCATTAACATATGCATTCTGTGACCAAGAGTAGAGTTGTGGGAGGATGGATTGTAGGAGAATAGAGATAGTGCTGAAGGCAATCTCGCCCCTGAGGAGTTACAGCTGTACTAATTACCAAAGAGTAGGAACAGGCCTGCCCTTAATAGGTCACAGCTATGTCCAATAATGGTGGGTGTTATAAAAGAGTGGGTTAGCACGTAAAGAGGAGAGCTGGAGTTTGTTTGCTGTGAGAAGGAAGGTCAGGTGGTCATGCAAGGGACAGTAAGGGTTAGGAGGTCATGCAAGGGATAGGAAGGAGTCAGCCAGCTGTGGAGAAGAAAAAGGAGTCAGTGTTGTGAGAAGCTGCCCGTGGGTACTCACAGAGAGAAGGTATGAAAGTTTTACAGTAAGATGATAAACTGACAATGACAGTCAGTCCCCATCCACTCTCAATTGGTGCCAAGCACTGACGCCAACAATTTGTGACCCATATGGGGATGAGTCCTGACACAGAGTAGAGTAGAACAGAATTATTTCACTGGCAAGACCCAAGACCTACAGCAATCACTAATTGCCTGACCACCTCAGGGCTGACCTAAAGTAAAAAACATATTTTTAAAGACATTGCATAAATGCCTCTTTTAAATACTGACAGGCTTGGGGCATTGATTACCTCTCCAGGAAACCTGCTTCAGTATTTGACCACCTTCTCAGTATGCTTCCTGACATCCAGTCTGAACCTTCCCTGGAGCATCTTTGCACATTATCATGTCCCATCACTGGATCTCAGGGCAAAGATCTCAGCACTTTCTTTCTTCACTTCCCTCCTCAGGAAGCTGTAGAGAGCAATGAGATCACCACTCAGCCTCTTTGTCTCCAAACTAGACATGCCCAGAGTTCTCAGATGTTCCACATTGGATGCAATTCCTTCCAGCTCTTTCACTAGCTTTGTTGCCCTTCTCTGGATGCATTCAAGGAACTCCAAATCCCTACTGAACTGTAGGGCCCAGAACTGCACACGTACTCAAGGAAAGCCACACCAAGGCTGAATACAGGAGGACAGTCACCTCCTTTGACAGCTGATGATGCCATGTTTGATGCCCCCAGGATGAGGTTTGTCCTCTGGGCTGCCTGGGCACACATGACTAGCTCACACTGAGCCTGCTGCCAACCAGAACTCTCAGATGCCTTTTTGCAGGGCTGCCCTGCAGCCACTCCTTCCACAGTTTGTAATTGCACCTGGCAGTACTCTAGGGTGTACTCAATGATAATCTGCATCTACTTCCCAGATGCAGAATTTGGCATTTTTTCTTGTTAAACTTCATCCCATTAATGTTTGCTCAATGCTCAAATCTATCTAGACCCCTCTGCAAGGCCTCTGGTCTCCCAGGAGACCCAAAAGCACCTCCCAGACTGGTATCAACAGCAAACCTGCTAATGGTGAATTCAACTCCGACACTGAGATAATAGATAAATACACTGAACAGAACTGGACCTAGAATTTGAGTCTGCCTACATCATCCATCAAATGTGCCAAGGGACACACTATTAATTTTACAGAAGGGAAAGTCAGGAGTCAGCACTCAGGTCCAAGACCTCAGCCCCAAAGTCCAAGGTTATTTCTAAGGAGATATATGGAGTTGTTCAGTAAAGCAAAACTACAATTTAAGTAGTTTTTTTTGTTATACAAGCATTCCAGAAAAAGTGGATAGGCAAGAGTCAGTTCCCAAAACCCTGTAAGCCACCAGCATTTTGGCATGTCAGTTAGAAGGATGGATATGTTACTTTTGTGGAGTACCTTCCTAAGCTGCTTCCTAGATCCTGTCTCTCTCTGACCCTGAGAGTGTCTCCTGAACAGGGAAAGCACCAGTGACCATAACTCCAGTGCAGCTCTTGCTCATTCCCAGGTATAAATGAGCAGGTGTCTGTACCTGGCACTTTCTATGAAGATATGAATTTATGAAGATAATGCATACACTATCAATATATATGTTTGTTAAGATTTTAAATTAAAAATATTGTAATTTAAAGGCAATAAGCAGAAATAAATGGGCAGTTGTAACCTAACAGGGATACCAATAAGCCTCTAAAATCCTTCAAGCCAAAGACAAGATCTAATTTTCAACCATCACTACCACCACTGTGCAAGTTCCAGTGTTCAAACACAGTTATTCAAACAATAAACCCCAGAGTCTTTTGATGCAAATTTCTCTACCCATAGAAAACCCTCACTTTTACTGCTAAAATCACACCTAAGATGCTCACAACAGCTGTGAAAATGCTTAACATGGGTAATTGATATTGATTTTAGCAGCAACTGTTAATCTGAATGTGCAAGAGGCAAGCAGCAGCAGGATGAAGTTCCTTTTTTCATTAATGACTCTTTTTATTTGTGGAACTTTCAGTTAACAGGCCAGGCAATACTGTAATTTTATCCTATCTCCATTGTGAAAGAAAATGCTTTCTAGAAGCATTCACATTGAAAAGGTGGTGACTTTTACCACTTTGGAAGTATGTGACTATTACATAAGAGAAGATTCCTATCTGTATTCATGTATGTTCTTGAACTTCCTTGAGTGTCCCAGATGTCCTACTCTGCATTGTATGTACAACAAATGCTTGGGAGTACATTGGGAATAGCACATAGCTCAGTAGTGGGTTGGACCTTTGCTAGAAGCTGTAGGCTTGCAATTTCTTCAGCTGGAGAGACAGGGTGTGAATGGGATACAACAGCCCTTGCACAAATGCTCATCCTTATTCCGTGAAGGACTGTATGGAACTTACACAAAGATAAACCAGTCTGATCTGACTGTAGATACTTAGGGGAATGTCTGAAAAATGCATTTGGTCAGTGTTGAGAGTGTTGTATGAGAGGGGAGCTTGAACAAGTCCTGCCTTTGAATCAGATTTCTGGCAGTAGCTCTATTTGAGGAGGCCTGAGCCACAGATTGCTCTCATTCACAAGTTCTTAATAATGGCTGATTAGGTCTATTACAAAATGAATTTTTTATTGAATAGGCACAAAATTAAAATACATAAGACTTTAAACAGACTACTTAATACACAGGAATAAAACAAAAACAGTTACTAGTAGATAAAATACAGTGCATGAAAAAGGTACCTATATTACAGTTAGCGAAGAAATAGTAGAGATTAGGATGCAATGTAACTTACCACCAAATTGATGATGGAGTACACATACAATTCTTTCACTCAATTCCCAGGGAAAATACCCATGGAATTGTTGTCCAAGCTCTATGGGAGAAGTCCTACATGTTTCCAGGGTGTGTGGAGGAGGCTTCTGCCTCTGTGAAAGTTTGTGTAGCTCTTATAGGTTGTAAAGTAGTGTTTCTCTGTCAGGAATTCCAGTTTATCTCCCCACATCTGTTCTCACGCCCAGTTGTTTATTGGGAATTCTACCCCTGGCACCAGAGAGAGAAATTACTCACTAGCCAGTGAGAACCTACTAGTCAAACAGCTGGCCTGGGTTAGCTCATCAATTCATGATAGGGGAAGAATGTCCAGAGCTATCGCACCAGCTGATAGAGCAGATAAGGTCTTCTGTGGTAGAGGGGATGTCCTGCCACAGTCAGAATAGCTAAATTTTTTTAGAGTATTTATGCCTATATTTATTTTATTCACCAACATTTCTTACTGGAATAAGATTCACAAAATTTGGAGGACATTTGCAGAGCTAATGAAAGAAGGCACCCCATATCCCTGAGACTACAAATCTGAAATCTGCAAGCTAAGCATACATGGGGATTTCTCATTAATCTTTCCAATTTGGAGCTCCTCCTCTGACATATACATACACTTGGAAGTTATTTGCTGTGGAGGAATAACCACTCTGACAGTCAAATTCAACTTTTGTAAGGTAAAAGTGTAATAAGCCAAGGGGTGATTACCTTGCTTATAGGAAAAAAAGAAACTAATCAAGACTAGAGATACGTATATTGAAATGTATAACTGATGCTTCTAAAGAACTGTTAATCTCACCTGCAAGCATTTGTTTAATTATTTGAGTGGGTGTGAGGATTAAATATTTAATCGGCACAAAAAATGTAGGTAATTCTGAAAATACTTCATTATTAGGAAGAAAGGAAGAGTCTTATTAAAGCTTTGAACTCTATGTTATAGAAAGGATACAACTGTAGACTGCAAAGAACAAGAAACTAAGTTGTGTAAAAATTACTTCTGCATATAAACACACCATATCAGCATCCTATGGAGCCACGAATAGATGCCCCCTTTCCTCCTTTCTCTTCTTTAGTCTCTTCCCTTTTGTCATGTTTTCTCAATCCACATAAATGTAGTTGTATATCCTCTTAATACTAGCTTGAGGAAAGGAACCACTGTTTCAACTTTTCAGAGACACTGAAGAGTGAATGTGAAGTCCTGGGTCACAGAGCAAGTCTGTGACTGAGCTGGGTAATGCAATATATTTTTCAGAGTTTCAGATCAGTCCTTTATTCACAAAACATTTCAGCCTTCTAATTAAGACTTGTCACCAATAATTAAATGCTTTTGGCAGTTGAATAAATATGTTTTCTTTGTTCACTTTACGGATGGCAGAAAGAGTCTGTCCTGGGTTGAGAAGGAAGTGAGTTTTTCAGGAATTTGTAGTCAAACCAATCAGTGGTCATATTTGAATATTGGCACCTGGTGTGGCCACTGAGGACATAGATACACCTCTGAGAACAAAGGGGGTTAAAAGCAGAGAACTCCCAGAGGGACTCTCTCTTGGTTCTAGTGGGTGAAGAGTGAAGAGCTCTGAACCTGCCCTGCCCACGGGCTGGGTGGGGAAGGGAAGGCATGCGGCCTGGGTGGAGGAATATTGAAATCTAGCAGCTCCTCAAGAGGGAGGGAGAGAGGAAGAGAGAGAGAGCGAGAGCGAGAGCGAGAGCAAGAGCGCGCGTGATTGATGCTGTGCTACCTTGAAAGTTGATATCGTGTGGTGGCAGCACAGCCGGGAAGGAGAAGCAGGGGTACAGCGAGAAGGTGCGCAGCCGTGGGAGTTCTGGGCAGGAAGAGCCCCAGATTTTAACCCTTCTCTGGGACAATGAAAACTTTACAGAACACTAATCCTCCTTTATTTGAACGAGAAGAGAGACAGACATGAAATAGAAGGAAATGGGCAAGTGTGGTGAAGGTTTGAGCAAGTGAAAGATGTCAGAAGAATTTGAGAAGACTCCTAGGTGGGAGGAGATGATGGAGTGGCCTTTGGCTGGACTTTTTTTTTGTATAGCCATGGATGGAACCATTTTTTCCTGTAACACAGAGACTGCATTTAGGGGGAGGCAATGGCTTGGAGCCAAGAGAGTGCAGTGATGTTATGTGAAGGAGTGGTGAACAGAGAAGGATGAGGAGGGTGTGGTGGTGCCCTCTGTCTTCAGGGAAGAAGACAATCTCTGTTCTTGAGACCCCTCGGCCCCAGGGGGTGAATTTGGGGGGGACTGGTGTCCCGAAAGTGAGAGACTGTTGCTTTTTTGGAACTGGGCAGAGCATCCTTAAAAGGGGAACCCTAGAAGCTGTTCTGGTCCATGCACAGTGGTGAGAGCACTGTACATGGGAGGAGGCTGTCACGATGGCAGATTCTCTCCAGGCGGTGCCAGGTGTGACATGGAAACACAGGAAGTCTCAGCTGTGTTTTCTGGAGAAGACTATGGTACAAGAGAGAGACTCCTCTCTCCCTTGATGAATTGAGAATTGATTATCTGAGGGGTGGTAACTTGATTGAAAATCCAAAGTTTTGTCACACTGTGTTTTGTTGGAAATTGGGTGGGGGGAGGAGGAATGTTTTGGAAGGTTTTAATTTTGAATTTTGTATGTGTGTTCTTTCTATTATAGTTGTAAATTAAAAAAGTTCTTTTCTTTATTCTTAAGCTGGAGCCTACTTTGCTCTATTTCTGATCACATCTCACAGCAGCCACTGGGGGAAATTTACTTTCATGGGGGCACTGGCCTTATGTCAGTGTCAAACCGTGACAGAGTCTTAAAAGGTTTCAGGGACATGCATATGAAAGCTTGGTAATTATAATTTACAGAATAATATAAACCTATAAGCTACAAAGCAAGACAGTAGACTAAAAAAACAAGAGAGAAGTCACGTGTTCCATTAAAACATTACACTGAGCATAAAATACCACATCTGCCCAACTTCTTGACAAGATCTCAACTCCTTTACAGCCATTTAGCAAGGACAGCAGATATGTTTTATATTCTGTGGTGACAGAAAACAGCTTAGTCCCAGGCAGCTTAGGCTACACTGATGTGGGTCCAGGCTTATCAGACACCAGCTGGAGAGCACTTCCATACACTGCAGCTCTGGCTTATTCCAGCAACAGCACATGAAGGGCCTTGACACTAAGTAGGCTTCAGAGGAACAGAAAAGACTCACAAATGCCTAATAGTTATTAATCATGTGAAAGCAGGAACTGCGAAAAAGTTGGTGTATGCTAAGGCAGATTCCTGCTTGGAAAGCAGTGGGCTTTGCTCAGAGGGCTGGCTAATGATCCAGCTCCAGGGAGCAGCAAAAATTAGCAAGGGAAAATATGCCAAAGAAAGCTAATATGCAGTCTGCACAGGAAAAAGAACAGTTATTTTCCTTTGAAGTCTTTTCATATACAAACTCAAATCCTCCTTCCATGTTCAGGACACCAGAAGTATTGTCAGCAACAAAGGATGTAAGTACAGGAAATCACAGTATGTCCTTTTTTTGTCCTGTATTAATACTAGTCAATTTGGGTTTACTTTGTGCTGTATCAAAGCACCAAGATTTGAGAAATTGTAAGCACCTGCTTTCTTAACTGCCTTCAAAGGTGGTGCCAAAATCTCTTGGAACTTACTACTGTAGCTAAATAAAGAAAATAAATCCAGCTCTGTATTCATTTGCTCTGTATAGGGAGCAGAGAAATTAGGAACATGTAAGGGATAGAGTGAAAACCCCAGTAGTATTATTTTAGAGTAAATCAATTAAGTTTTCAAACCCAAGACAGGTCCCACTCCATCTTTTCAGTCAGAGTATTCCTCTTTTCTTTCTGCTTATAAAAATAAACTAGTTGAGAAAAAACTGACCTAAATTAAATGCCTAATAGTGCAGGTAGAGATTAGGAGGGCTACACTATAAGCTTCTGAGATGTAATTTCCAGCACTAAAATTGCTACTTTAAAGCTCCTGGATTATATGTAACATAGTACTAAATTTTAATCCTTAAGATTTTTGCAGTTTTGGGATCAGATCTCTTTATCTAGGGCTTCGAAAGGACATTCAACCTCACAAGCAGCTTTTTTTTTCCCTCTCCAGCTCCTGGGCAGAAGAAAAGATAAATTAAGTCTTGTTAATATTTATCTAATAATCAGAAATTTATTTCTAAATGTTTTTTAATTTATGTGATTGTCCTAGTTTTGTATGGGATGCGTTTACAGAAGTGATGCAAAGCTTCTAGCCACTGGAAAGCTGTACACACCTGGGTGAAAAACACGTTCAAAGACAAAAGAGACATGAGAACGTCTCCATTCCTTCCGGCCTGGGAAGCGCTAACAAGGCCCAGCCCGGCCTGTCTCGGCTGGGCCAGGCCGGGCAGGCTCTGCCACGGGGCCGGGCCCCTTCCCGCGGCTCCCGTCGGATGCCAGGCAGGAGAGAGGAGGCGGCGGAACCGATGCTGGGCCAGGCTGTGGCTGCGATTCTAACACCTTGCTAAACCCTCCCTGCCACCCCAGTCCAAGGCCCGTGCCGTGGGGCCAGGCCCCGAGAGCAGCGCCAGGCCGGGGCCGGAGATTCTCCTGCAAGCACCGGGCAGGGGAGAGGAGAAACCATCAGCCCTGGCCAGCAGCTCAGGCGGCGAACACCGAGCCCGGCCGAGGTCAGGTGACTGTGTGCAAGCCCCAGGTGAGTTATTAACTCTTTCAGTACTTCTATCCTCCCCCGAGTGAGAAAAAAGAACAAGATACAAACATGTGAAAGAGCAACATAAAGTCATCGAAGTCAGTAAAGAAGTTAGGTCCCAGATGGGAGGGATGAAGAGATACCTTGATCTTAGAGTTAAAATCCGCTTGTAAAGCTATACAAGCTTTTCTATGAAGAAAAGACTGTTTCCCTATAACACATAAAAGCACGGGGAGTTGAAAAGTTCAAATTTATATCAAGCAAAGGCCTCCATACCAAAGTAAATAAATGTTAAAGTAGCTATGATCCCATGAGAAATTTGAACAGAAAAAGAGTAGTCCTGTACCCCCAAGAAGAGAAGAAAAATATCTCTGTTTCTAGAGATGATTTTAGAGATAGATAATAAGAACTTTTACCTTTAAACAACTCATCTTTAAAATAATACCACATATATTAACATGACCCTTAAACATAGCTGTGAAAAAAGCTTATAGAAAAGAGGAGGGACTTCATGATTACAGATTTCCCCAGGGTGGCTGTTATTCGTGAAAAATACTGAGAACCATGAGAAAACTATTTTCCTTATAGAAAAATGCCATGGCGGTGGCAGGATGGAAAAGGTGCCGCAATGTTTCAGAGAAGAGTCCCATGAAGGACGGCTCAGGGGCACGTCCTTCTTCCAGCCTGGCGAGCGATGGTCAGCCTTGGCTCCTTCCTCAGGGTGACGCAGAGAAAGAGACAGGAGCCTTGTATGGCGTTCCACTGAGTGATAGCCTTTTTTAAGAGGAGGGTCCTCTTGCAAAGGGTCCCAGGGACAAAAGCTCCAAGGAGACAGGGAAAAACAGAGGTTTGTATAACGAAAGTGAGGGGTGGGTCCAATGGGGTAAGGGTGCAGGGGTGGAATAAACGGGAAGAGCCAGTGGGTTATAAAGAAACAACATAGGGTCACAAAGGCTTTTGGGAGCTCACCCTAACCACAAAGTTTGTGGTTCAGTGGTTGGTCCTCCAGGAGAGCACAGCAAGCCTTTCCCTGGCCGGGTCTCTAGACCCTGTAGAAAAATCTCCCTTACATTAACAAGAAAGACTTCTCTCCCTAAGTAAACAAAATAAAGACTATGCTGGAAGTGGTAAACTAACTGAAATTTTAGGGTTTGTTTCTTTACAGTGTTAGTAAGAAAAAAAAGTGGTGGGGGAAAAGAAGTATTCTGAAAGTTTTGTTCTGATTCTTATTACTCTTAGTTACTGTTAATAAATTTTTCTTTATTTTTTATTTATTTATTTACCCTTTTTTGAGCCTACTTTACCTTTCTCCTAATCCTACCTCACAGCAGGATGTGAGTGCAGTAGTGATTAACCAACACTAAACCCACCACAGTGATGTAAGAATTTCCTCAGTTCCAGCACAAAACAATTAATCAAATTTGTCTTTAATCTGAGTAGAGCAGGATACACAGTTTATAAGTCATACCTACAGTTTCAACAGGAAGACCAGTTCATTTGTTCTATTAGAAATGCCCAACTTTTAAGTCATATCATATAATTCCTTTCTTCTTCAGCCAAACCATTGATGTATCTACAACATCTCAGTAACTAGAGAGTCTTCAGCACAAATAAAGCCAAGAGAAATCTATTAGTTGAGAAACTGAGCTCATCCATTCAGTTGTTGTTTCAGCTTGATAGTTCCATTTTGAACAAAAGCTGTATTCTGTCCTCACTTTACAGTTACAACTGTGAAAGAACACATGTGAAAGAAAGATTCTCCAGTCTAGTTTTCAAGGGGAAAAAAAAAAAAGGCTGTGATGGCACCCAGAGAAATGTGGCTGATATAAGCAAAACCAAAGAGAAAAATGCCTGTGCTGGTGAGAAGGGCATGGTTGAAGAGTAGAGTTTTGGTTTCATGCGTAGTCCCAGAGGACAAAAGTACTGTTAGCATCATCTTTCAAAAAACATAGGCCTCCAGGAAAACAGTTCTGTTACACAAGGAAGTAAGAAGCAAGCTGTGCTACCCCTTTTGGGACGAAAAAAAATGCTCTTTCCATTCTGACTTGCTTTCTCTTTAGGTTAATAGGAAAACACCATTTTTTCAGCCAGTGGTACTATATGCCAGAGAAAGAAACTATATTCAGTCCAGCCAGTGCAACATATCATGCTACTGAGTATCATGCTATGGAGTATTTTCTTCACTTTATTTTTTCAGTCCCTATAGCCTTGCTGGCATATTTAGCATGGAAATTTTTCGGAGCATAAACCCATAAGGAAGTGCCATATTGACACAGCTACAGTTACATGGCTCATCAAAATATTCATACTGAATGTACAAAAATAGAGCATAAATCTATATCTGCAGCTAAAGCAAAAAGAGAAGATGGAGATAACAGAGTCCTAATCATGTATGGCTTGCTTTACACACAGTATAGTTGGAGATGAACATGTAAAATAAAAAAGTCTATGTTCATGATCTAAAAATCAGAAAAGCACCAAAAAGTAACCAAGACATTTGGCGTTCCCAAGGACACTTACAACTGCTTACTAACAATATTTTATCCAAACATAAGAAAAAAAACAAAATAGGGCGAGTCTTTGGGAAATGTTTTGTTTTCCTTTCTTTAAATTCTAAAGAAAATATAAGAAAATTCTGAATGGTAAGTTAATTTAAATAGCATTTTTCAGCAGAAATTACAGTACTGTGCAAAAGCATACCTAGGAATTCTTGCTGTGTTCATTATGCACAGACACTGGTTGAAGTTTCATTTCAGAAAGCAGAGGCTATATCTTTGTTTCACCTATGAGCTCAGGCAAATCTCTTGGGTCCTTCAGCTTTCTCACCTGCAGTGTTTATATTGTTTTATGTGGTGGCTGAGGTAGTAATGAAAGTAATACATGAAGGCAAAGTGTTATTTTAAACATACAAAAAATAAATGTAACATATGAAATGCATTTATCACGGGGCTTTATGATTCACACCCAGTAAGCTTATTTATAGAATCATAGAATGGTTTGGGTTGGAAGGGACCTTAAAGATGATCTGGTTCCAACCACCCTCCTATGGGCAGGGACACCTTACGAGTTTCATGGCAAGAGAAATCTGACTCAATACCAAAATATTTGTAGGCAGCTACATAATACAGAAGAAACAAATTTTCTATCAAATACTACTTGATCAATTAATTGTAAACTGCTTATTGGAACTATTTAGAAATATGCATACTTTCATTTAAAAATTATCAGAAAATATAAGGTTAAAGAGAATAGGATTTCACAATGATCTATTCAATTCCTGGTAAGATTCAAATTTTCATTTCTGAAAGAAAAGTAGAGAATAAGCTTACTAAATTTGCAAACTACTCCAAGATACAGTAATGCATGTACTCAGGAGCTCAGGATAATAATTCAAATTGTTTCAACTGGAGCTCTAGCCTGAAAAGTGGGGAATGCACTTGAGAATACTTTGAAGGTTAGATAGAATCATAGAACTATAGAATCACACATTAAAGGAATGTTGGAAAATACCTTTATCCCTTCTGAAAGTTTTATAACCATCCAGTGCAGAACTCCAGTTGTGCAAGTCATTCTACCACATTTCTGTGACTGTCCAGGACTTCTCAGACACTGTCACATGAGCTTCAGGTCCTGGCATCTCCCTCAGCTCCTCCTGAGTTTTCCCCAGTTTGGAAAATTTCTCTTTATCTGCTGTTTCTTGAAGGAGTCTGGGTTTGGATGTTGCTTTTCAGGAAGATATGGATCAACTGTAGAGAGCCCTAAAATGAGTTTAGAGAAACAGCAGAGGTCTGGAAAATCTGACTGATGAAGGCACATCAAAAACATTGAGGCAGGAGACACTGATCTGCAAATGTTGATTGTTTAGTTATAAAAAAAAGAATAAACCCTTTTTCTCATCATTTTTGGGAAGAACAGACGGTAGGCAGCTGAAATGGAGGAAGGGAAATTGAGATTAAGCTCAACAAGGCACAGAACAATTGAAAATCAATATCAATGAAATATATTCAATTGCAAGCCTCGCAACCTTAAAATAAACAAACCAAAAAAGTGCCCCTGATTTGATGCAACAGATCCCATTTTTTGTGTGGGTAATGGTCATCATGACATCTTGAGGTGTTTACTACACCTATCATCTGTGATTTCTATGTTCATAACAATTGGAGAGAACTGTACTTTTGTATTAACTCCAGTGAAGTCATTATGGTTTCATACTGATAAACCTGAAAGGAGAGGCTGGCTTAAAATGGCCAAAAACACCTAGACCATTTTCTTCTCAAATGGATGACCTTTTCAAATGAATGTTCAACTATCTTGAGTCCATTGTTATCTTTGCTTCAAATCTGTCTTTCCAGCAGTTCTGTGCTATTGCCCCTTGTTTCAAACAAACAGCAAGAATTTGTAGGCGTATGCTGTGCACTCAGGAGGAACTTCTTGGGGCTTTGACTGCCTTATGCATCCATAAACAGTTGAAGTCGATAGTTTTGATTTCCCAGAGATGTGTAAGTGGATGACAAAGATCAATGACTGTTTCATTGGAAATTTCATCTCATGTCCAGAAAAGAGAT
Source organism: Peucedramus taeniatus (assembly GCA_013400575.1). Classification (NCBI taxonomy): domain Eukaryota; kingdom Metazoa; phylum Chordata; class Aves; order Passeriformes; family Fringillidae; genus Peucedramus; species Peucedramus taeniatus. Next base: position 7,592 of record WBNO01015344.1, on the reverse strand, counting down.
AGTTGGGAACTGAGGCACTTGAGAGCCCAGCTTGCCTTTCACAGGGAGGAGCAGGGAGCCTAGTCACTATCACCCAAGAATGCCCAGTGTATTTCTCAAAGGATCACTAAATAGGATGTTCAATAAACAATGTGCCTCTGTAGTATCTCTTAAGGTGTTAACAATGTCTTCTACTTCTTTTAATAGGTTAGAGATTGGTTTGAAGAAGCTGTGATAAGCACCGCAATCTTTTCTTTTCCTCTCTTTGTAACACTCTCCTTGAGGTTCAAGAAAATGGTGTTGTTTACAATGAAAGTCTGATGGAACAAAAACCTAGTAAAATGATTTCTCATTTTCTTTTTTTTTTTTTAATTGTTTGCTTTCCTCAAGAGCTGGTGCTCCAGCTACTAAACTTTTCAGAGGAGAGAAAAGTATATTAGAAAAATTTGTGCCACTAACACATTTTTTTGTGTTAAATTTCAATTGAAATTTCTAGTGAAAATATTGAGAATATGATCTGTTGCCAAGAAAGCACTGTAAAATCATTTGAGATTAGCTCAGATAGAAAATTATTTAATATATTAACAGAAAGCATATGCTCATTCAACTTGTACTATCTGAATAAATCAGTCACAGGGAAGAGTAGGAGTATCTTGCTGAAATGACAGCAATGTCACACAACCTTAAATTTAATTACTTTAATACAAAACTCCTTTGGTTAATTGACTTCCTCAGATGTTAGCAAGGTGAATAATCTTTTCCTATTATTATTATTATGTTTTTGTAGCTTCTTATTTGGTGACTTGATTGGGGCAATTTTTAGTGAAGCAATCTTATAAGCTTTCAAATTGCTAGTTTTGATGGAATGTCTACTAGCCTGTTGATGGAAGTACACTATTACTGCTATATAGACAAAATTTGTATGCCACAATTGACCTGCTATAGTCAATAAATATGTTTTTAAGATATCAAATTATTGCATCTCATCAGCAGTATACCATCTGTTTGAAATGTGAGAGAGATAAATAATTGAGCAATATAATATTCTCTATCCTATTGTTACTATGAAAACAGGATGTGGCTTTTGTTATTATCATACTGGCTTTGAAAACATTCTCACCGGGAAATTTTATTTGTAAATTTATGTTTTTTTCTGAAACTCAGCTACCTAGACTGACACCCCATTTGTTGTGTGTATTCACTTCAGTGTGATCCGCTGTTAACATACCTTCTTAAGCTTTGTCATTTTTTGTATAAAATTTTTGAGGGAGTTTAGGAAGAATCATTCATTTTTGAGACACACTGACTGTAAAATCAAGTTTGGCCAAAAGAAAACAACACAGTTTGAATATTTCTCAGTTTACTCCCCTAGAATAAACCTCCCAATAAAGTTTTGTATGTTATTATCTAAAGTTTGCTTTCTTTAAAAATCTTGGCACCATTTCTGAATGCTGCATTACCGTTACTCCCCATACAGTTGTTCAAATCTCATGACCAAGAGCCATCTTAGCTAATCACAGAGAATAGCTGAGTTAGTCTTGTGGTAGAAAGAATGACTTGACCGAACTATTTTCTGTATTTATTGTACTTGTTAATGGAGGAGACCCACATACATGATAGTCCATTTTATCTAATAAAAAATTACTACAGCCATCCAATGGAAGTGAAAACATTTCTCATTATTAAAGGACACCTATATTTTTCAATGCTAGATCCATCTTTTCATCACTCACAACTTCATTAAAGTGTCAAGATAAGACTTTCTATATGAATTATCTCTATTAGAATCACAGAACCATAGAATCATTCAGATTGGAAAAGATCTCTAAGATTATCCAGTCCAACGACTAACCCAGTGCTGCCATGTTCATCAATAAACTGTGTTCCTAAGTTCCATACACACACATTTTTTGAACATTTCTAGGGATGACAATTTCATAATTTCCCTATGCAGCCTGTTCCAGTGCTTGAAAACCGTTTTGGTAGAGAAATGTTTCCTGATATCCAATCTAAACGACCCCTGTGGAGAGGAATTCCTGGCAGAGCAAGGGCATGCTGTACTCCTACAGGGTCTGGACAACCCTTGCCTGCAGATTACAAAGTTACTTTGAAAACCATGTACCGTCGTCGAGCAGCTAGAATATGTACCATCCCTGAACAGATAGAACAAGGAAGAATGAATATTGTACAAGAATGGAGCCGGATGCCAAGCAAGATATGAAAACCACTAAGTTAGCACAGCTTAGCTAAAGCACGCACACCTTAGCTAAAGCACGTACAGCATGAAAACCAATCAGCAAGTAACATATACGCGTGATTGTAGCCACTTAACCAATGAGTGTTAGGCAGTAGTCGTGTGAAACAGGGTATAGAAGCATAAATATGATGCAATTGTTACAATAAAAGAGAAGGACATGTAGCCATATTGGTGTGATTGTCGTTACTTGGCCAACTCTCCGTGGGACCCTCTTCATTCTGGCACCTGAACAGGGACCCTATGAGATGCTTAAATGCGGTTCGCTTAAATGCAGCTCACCTATACAGGGAAGACTCACCCTCTGAGACGCTTGAATACAGCTCACCTAAATGCAGAAGTCTCCGAGCATCCGACTGAATTCCAGTTTGGGAGCCAGAGAGTCGGAGGCAGGAGAGACCTGGTAGACAAAGGTGAGACCAGAGTCTGGAGCTTGAGTGGCCAATCAAGCCCCTGCCGAGGTAAGACCGTGATGGAATTAGACACAGCAATTAGATTACTAACAAGTGTACTCTCTAAGAGAGGTGAGGAGACAAAAGAAACCAAAGTAGGAGCCCTAGTAAAATGGGCTCATAAAAAAGAAAAGTTTCCTGAGCCTTCCCTGTTATTTAGTGTAACTGAGTGGTGGGAGGTAGGAAACTGCCTTTGGGATACCACAATAGGAGGAGGAAAGGATGGGGAAAAAGCAAGGGAATCAGGAGCTACCTGGAAATCCATCATTAATGCTTTGGAGACTATAAAAGCTGAGAAAAAGGTAGCTGCCACAGCTATTGAGGCTTTAGGAGGTGATGTTAGTGAAAAACAGCAGGAGACAAAGAAACCGACATCTCCCAAACTATCGCATCTTGCTGCCTTTTTTGGGATCAGACATACTCAACCTATGAAAGGAATTACAGCTCCTGTCTGTTCTACTTTGCAAGAAGTAATAGATAGTGCATTACAAAAAGAGGAAGTTTCCCCACAAGAGACTGTTACAACTGACCAAAAACAAGAAGTAACCAATCCCTCTTTAGAGCGAGAAGAGCAAAAATTACTCGGAGCAGTGGGCAGTGTGAAACCAAAAAGGGTAGTCACAGCTTGTAGGCAAGAAAAAAGGAAAAAAGAGTACCATTCTCCATGCCGTTCTCATTCTCTGTGTCGTTCTCCTTTGTACCCCCCCTTTGCCTGAACGATTGTCAGATGAATCCAAAGAAGAAGGAAAAAGGGATCAAACTCGTAAGTCAAAATGCCCTGAACTTAATGATGCACTTCAAGAAGTGCTAAAGAAATTAGCAGAACTATCCACACGGCAGGAACAATTGGAAAAACCAGCAGAGACCGTGAAAAAATCAGAGGTTGCACATACACCCCCTTCCACTTCAATGCCTATCACTCCTCAGGCTGAACCACTGCCCCACCAATGCCTGGGTGGCTTGTGTCTCCCCCGAACACTTCTGAGCCAGAAAAAGATCCGATACAGCAACACTGGTCAGGAGTTATTCATGATGCCATCTTAGAAGAAGAATGGCAGGCAGCGAGCACCCTCACCTCTCCTCTACAGATTATTAATAATCAAGCAGGTTGGGAACCACATGATTGGAAAATACTGCAACAGGCAAAACAGTTACTACTCATGGTCTCCGATCAGAAGCTGCTCATCAAATTATTCAATTTATTTTTAGAGCAGATGTCCTTTTTCCTGCTGACTGTGCAGGAGTTGCCTCTTTACTCCTCACACCATCTCAATACTTAATGTTCAAAAAGGAATGGAAAAGATTAGCAATAGAAGAAGCGAGCAGACATCAAGTTGTAGGAGACCCACTATATGGATTGCAAGCAGATACATTAACTGGACAAGGACCTTACTCTACCACACAAGTTCAACTGCAATTTCCCACACAGATGCATCAAATTGCCCAGACTTTTATCTCATCGAGCCCTTTTGTCTGTACCAAATAAGAAAAGCCTGCACCTTACACCACTGTCCAGCAGGGGGCAACAGAGCCTTATGGACAGTTTGTCGCTCGCTTATCAGCAGCAATAAAAGATGCTTCAGATTTACCACCTGAACTTCAGGAGCATATGTTCCACTCCCTCTCTTTAGAAGGAGCTAATCGAAGAACAAGGGCAATTCTAGCAACATTATCCCAAGGAAGTCCAGTAGATGAAATGCTTGTAAGAGCCACCCGAGCAGAACAGAGTAGTCAAACAGCTGCATTCACTGCCGCAATGAAAGGAGCAATGAAAGAGCAAGGACATGTAATAGCAGCAGCACTATCTGGAGGTAGAAATAAGCAAGCTAAGATGAAGAATCAAAGTAATAATAATAACATCAAAACTACCAATTGCTTCCATTGTGGTGAACCAGTACATATGCTACGAACCTGCTCCAAAACCGTTTGGTGTCATCTGTGTAACTCTGATACTCATGCTACAGCTGCATGCAGACAAAGTGGATCGGGAAACTTGCAGCGTGACGTGTTTCTTCTATGCACAAAGACACAAGTTTAGACTCCAGTGACTCAGAAGAACATTGTTTCTTATACCAGCATGTCCCAGACACCTCAGGGAGTCTCAAAGTGGACGTGGCAACCACAGTAGAAGTAACTTTGATAATAAAGAAGTGACATTGATTCCAACTGAAGTAAAAGGTCCTTTATTCAGCAAATCTTCTCAACTTTGTGGACTCTTACTTGGAAGATCTTCAACAGGAAAACAAGGAGTAATTGTACTACCTGGAGTAATTGATGCAGACTTTACAGGACAAGTGCAAATCATGGCCTATGCTTTGCAACCACCAGTCACAATTCCAAAAGGAAGCAAAATTGCCCAAATACTTCCCTTTGAAAACCTTTTCACACATCATCATTATCATGAAAAACTCAAAAAGCAAGGCCAAATATCTAAGATAAAAGGAGAAAACGGTTTTGGATCTACCGGACATTAAGTCTTTTTCACGTTAGATCTTACTCAAAGGCCATACCAAAAGATTCAGTTGAAGAAAGGCAGTCAACAAATTAGTTTGGAACCATTATTAGATTCTGGAGCAGATTTTACCATCATTAATCAACATATGTGGCCTCCAACATGGGAACTGCAATCTCCAGTCACCCAAATGGTGGGAGTGGGAGGCGCAAAAGCACCAAAACAATGTAAAGATTTAATTACACTGCAGTTTGAAGGTGGCCAAACTATTGTAACTCGACCGTATGTGATGCAACTTCCACACACACTACCAGGCTTAATTGGGCGAGATATTTTATCACAGTTGAGACTAGTTATGACAACTGATCAGCATTTTGCGTCGCGGCCACTGGGCAGCAGCCGCCCATACTAAAAATCACGTGGCTGACTGAAAAGCCAGTATGGGTGGACCAGTGGCCAATGACATCAGAACAGCTGCACATTGCAGAAGAGTTAATTCAAGAACAATTAAAAGCAGGCCAGATCCGACCTTCCACAAGCCCATGGAATACTCCTATCTTCATCATACCGAAGAAGCCTGGAAAGTAGCAACTTTTACATGATTCATGAAAAGTTAATAAACAGATGTCGGCCATGGGAGCATTACAACCTGGCCTTCCTACTCCTACAGTGATTCCTCAAAATTGGCAGATCGTTGTGATATATTTGAAAGACTGTTTCTTCACAATTCCTTTACACCCTGATGACACACAGAGATTTGCATTTACTTTGCCATCTGTCAATCATGCAGCCCCTGCCAAACATTATGAATGGACCATTTTGGCCCAAGGCTCCAAAAATTCGCCGAGTATGTGTCAAATCTTTGTTGATTGGGCACTTCAACCTGTGTGACATTGGTCACCTGTACTAATTTGTCATTATATGGATGATATTTTATTTGCTGCCGAAACGGCAGTATCTGATATTGAATCAGAGTGCCTCATTGATCATCTGCACTCCTTTTGGTTAAACTGTAGCCCCTGAAAAAATCCAACATTCTGCACCGCACCGTGGAAATACCTAGGTTGGCTCATCTCAGATGCTCAAAAAGTAACAATTACTACACAGATAAATAATCTACATGACGCTCAGAAGAGAGAGAGATCTACAATGGGTTTGTAATATTGTCAGCATCACTAATGATGCTCTTCAACCCTTCTAATCTTGGCTACATAGCACTGAAGCAAACAGTCCCTAAACCTGTTCACCAGAGCAACAAGCTGCTCTTGATGTCATAACTCACAAGATTCAAACACAATGGAGTAACTGTCAGCTGGCAAATCACCCACTGTCTCTACTAATCTACAATGCCACAACTTCTCCCCTTGCCATTATTCTACAATGACAAAAGAAAAAGGGGAAAGATACGGCGATTATCCTTGAGTGGGTGTTCCTACCCCACTCAAGTAGGTTGCAAAATGCAACCAAAGCATGGCATTTTGAGTCGTTCAGGAGTGCTGGCAACCCTAATAAGGAAAGGGAGGGATAGAATCATCGAAATTGATGGAGCTGAACCTGCAGATATTAGTATTCCAGTCCATGGAGAAGAGTATGAATGACTCCTGAGACATTCAATAGAATTACAGGAAGCTTTGACGGGTTATACAGGAATTATATATAACAACTGACCAAAAGGACCTCTTTGGAAGATACTAGAACACTACCAATAGGTCAAAAGGCCGCTGTACTCAGAAAGACCAGCCGAGTGGCCAATGGTGTTTACAGATGCAGGATGAAAAATGAAAAAAAGCTGCGTGTGTATGGCAATCTAACAATCAGAGGCAGAAACATGTGATCAACGGAGAACCAGGGGACAGCCTCCAAATCTTAGAACTGAAAGCAGTGTGCTGGGCACTAGGAAATTGGAATGACACACCTGTAAACATAGTATCAGACTCATTGTATGTAGTCGGCGTAGTGCATCTCACTGAAGATGCCTTGCTAAGGGAAACAAGAAATCAACATCTTTGTGAACTGTTTATACAACTGCGCAGTACCCTTCAACAAAGAAAACATGAGTTTTGCATAATGCAAATCAGAAGTCATCAGTGGAACATTGGATTAGGGGAAGCAATGCTCGAGCTGATAAAGCAGTCAGTTGTTTAGCAATAATACCTCCAACAGAAAAATCTGAAGAAGCCCGAAACAGCCATGAGATGTTCCACCAAAATGCAAAATCATTACATCGACAGTAGTGCATACCCATAGCAGATGCAGAAGGCATTGTTCTCTCCTATCCTCAATGCAGCCATCATGGGCCTGGTGTAGGGCTAGGCACTAACCCAAAAGGACTGAAAGCACTTCAGATTTGGCAAATGGATGTTACACATGCACCTGAGTTTGGAAAATCCAAATATGTACATGTAACTATTGATACGTATTCTCACTTTGTTTGGGCCACTGCACAGACTGGTGA
>WBNO01015341.1:121408-156142 GCA_013400575.1 Peucedramus taeniatus | reverse complement strand
CTTTTCAAACCAAGACACTCCTGCATGGAGAAAACCAGGCACGAGAGTCTCCATGGTTCATTCATCCCACCTCAATTACGCTGTGAACTCACATCCCATAACCAGCCAGGGGGATTGGGATCACTCTCAGCCATGGGCACGGGGCTTTTTTCCCCACTTGCTCCCAGCATTCTGCTTGGGTGCTGGCAGCAAGTCCTCGTGCTCATCTAGCTGGTGCTTGGCTGTCATGTTGCATTAGAGTCTGCAAATCAACCCAGACCTCCTTGGGGCTTAGCTGAAGCGGATGCAAACCCGGCTTGGGATGCTTCTTTGCCAAAACACTGCCACCCATTACCCCCAGCACAGACTGAGCATATGCTTTGATGAAGATAAAGGGGTGTGCAACGAGGCACAAAGTCACGTTGAAGAGCTTGGGTGCACCTTAACTTCTGTCACCCCATACAACCACCCTGACCACACTGAAATGGAGAACAGTGCTGTGGACCAGCAGAGGAAAATCCCTATTATTTCCCTAGTTTTTTTAACCATAACTAGTGCATTGCAGCATGCTCCCCTGGGAACTCTGAGCAGGAGCACACAGGGACTCAGTTTGCTTTCAGTAAAAGCAAACCCACCTGCTGAAGTCAAATAAGCAGTTTTATTTTACTTGCTCTTCGGTTTTCCAAGTCATTTATACCTTCACCCAAAGTCAGGGGGATGGAAAAGGAATGTTCATCTGGTGCATTTTTGCATTAATTTTCCCTTCACATGTAATTTTACACTGCAGAGATGAAGCAGAGCTGATGAGCACAGTTGAGTATGGTGTGACTTTCCCCCAACCTGCTTTATAAGCCCCATACTGGAAAAAATTCAGATTTTCCTTTCTTTTTAATATATTACTCAAACTAAACAGCACGTTCCAGCTGATTTACATGCACATGCAAGCTGGCAGGTAGCAGCAGGGATTGTGCTGTTTGAACCTTCCAGTAATTGATATTTTCTACTCGCCTTCCCATTGTAATTTCCCTGGAATGTAAAGAGCAGCAGCAGATACTTGTGGAACAGATTTGAGGATGGAAAAAAGCTGCCATGGTGGAGCTGCCTGGAGGGTGATTTTCCATGGGCAAGGCTTGTTCCAGATTCCCCTTTGGGGACCTGCAGGATCTCCTCATGAGGAGAACAACCTTTGGTCAGTGACCACAAGGAGCCTGCAAGATTTTCTATCACGTCCCATTGAGAAGACAGAGAGAGCATGAGCAAGCTGGAGCAGAGACATGAATCACAGTCCTGCTGCAGAGACTTCATTTGATAAATAATGTATATGGAGTTTACTGTAATAACTGCTTTCTTCCCACCCAGGCAGCTGGGCTGGGTTTGGATATATTCCTCTTCCAGGCAGACTGTTTTGTCAGATAAGTTAATGTGGGGCTTTTCTCACCACTGGCCAGCCACACGTGTGGGTATGGAGAGGAGATGGCATTCCCAGACATGGCAGGAGGAAAGAAATATGCTGGGGGTGCATATTTGGGAGATCTCCTGAGGTTAATGCGTGCCATGGGTGTATGGCTGAGAGGAGGTGTATGGCCCTGGGTCTGCACATGGGCACCAGCTGCCCCAACACCAGGATGCTGCTCCCTGAACTGCACCCTGGTCCAGCCCAGTGCTGCAGACGTGGCTTCCCCATCCCAGGACCAAGGCCCTCATCCCACCACTGGAATAATTTTTTTTTTTGTCTTCAAGCATGCTTTCCAAAGAGTACATGGCACCTCCCAGAGGTGGGTCCCCTCAGGAAAGATGGGACCTTGGAGGTGACCAGCTAAATCACCTCTGCTTATCCCTGAAGAGCACTGGAGCAAGGATTATCCTTTGTGATCCCTGGTGCTGGTACGACAACATGAAGTGAGGTGTTCCCATCACCTTCCCTGCCCAGTTTTCCTCCCCTAAGACCATAACAGCCATCACAATGGGACAATCCAAACTAGGGACCTCCCTCTTGTGACATCTCAAGGCATGGAGGTGGGAAAATGGGGGCTGAAAGTCATTCTCTTTAGGAAGCAAAAAAAGGGAGGAATTTCCTCTTGCCTCTCTTGTTTTTGGCCTTCTGATGAATACCAAGAGGGGATTGGGGAGGAGAGAGGAGGACTGTGACCACTCCTGAGCCGTGACTCAAGGATTTCCTAACCTGCAATAGCCTGTGTGGCTTGAGGTAGCAAGAGGGGCTCACAGGGCTGGTCTGGGCTTTTGGGATGTACAATAGGTCATGCTGTGGGTGTGCAGTTCAAATCCCAGATTTCCTTAGGTTTTGTCTTCCTGCCAGCTGGGATAGCTTCCATGGACATGTCTGGATCTGAGGAGCTGGCTAGGCACCTTCATAGAGCCACTAAAAGAATATAAAATGGCTTTCATCAAGGCACACCAGAGAAAATGCTCTTTAGTAATTTTTATAGTAGGCCTTGAATGCTTTGACTGGTGTGATTTGGTTAAAAATAGATTTGTTTCTGCTGGAATTTGGCAGAAAACCTGGGCTACCATATTAATGAAAGTAAGTGAGAAAACCCATATCTCTTCCCATTTTACATCCCTGTGGAAGAACTGGAAATAGCCTGAGCCTTTTACTGAAGAGATAAAAAAGATCCTTGGGAGGGGAAAATAGCTGTAGTCAATGTGGGCTTGCACCAGCTAAAGGCTGGAGTTAGGTGAGGGTTTTATTGCCCTATAATAGGCAAGTGGCTCATCAAGGAGTGAGATGGATATAAAGGATATAAGGATATATTAAGGATATAAATGCATAAAATAATTTCATGGAGCCAGTGCACGGCGTGAGAGCTTGGAAGCCAACCCACTGCTTTGCCATTTATTTTAAGTGAGTTTTGGTTTTGCTCATTTTAGCTCTCCCACTAGTATTGTAAGTGCTGGTTACAAACTTACTTCACAAGCAAACACTTAAAATCCATTTTAAGGCTGTTTTAATGCTGAAGAACTCTCTGGAGATCTAAGGCTCAGGATGAAGGAGATCTCTTACATCTTGTGACAGACAGTGCTGTAAGCCCTTTCATGAATGGGTCACAATTCATCTTTGGATTGACTCCTGTGGTCCCCAGTGTCCCAGAATTCAGGCTCAGCACTTTGCATTTCCAAGACTTTTATAATTTCTAAGCCAAAATTAACCAGAGTCAGTTGAAACACACTTTTTCTTGCCTGCCTTTGCTGTCCTCCTTCACTTCTGATCAAAGCAATAGATAAATGATGACAAACAACACGCTGTGGCTGTTTGAGTAGGGCTTGCTGAACTGAGAAATGAAATCTCTTGGGCAGCAATTGCAGCAGTGGAAACAGCTGAAAGTATTTATGTATCAGTGTTGGAGAGCAGCAATTTAAAACTGAGGAATTACTGGCTGCATCTTATTCCTACAGAAAGTGAGGAGCAAATGCCCCTTGATGCCTGCTGGCAGTGGGACAGCCCTGTCAAATTAGGCAAACTCAACCTGCTAATTGAGGTGGATTTGGACTGCTTCTCACACACCTGAAACAGAGCAAATAGGAGAGGGTTCAAAGGGATTTAATCCACGGAGTGGCCCCATGGGAACCTCATGAGGTTCAACAAGGTCAGGAGCACAGCCTTGCATCTGGGTTGGGGCAACCCCTGCTATCAACACAAGCTGAGGAAAGAAGGGAGAGAGAGCAATCCTGGGGAGTTCTGGGGAGTAATGGCAGATGAAAGGCTGGGCATAAGCTGACATTGTGTGTTCACAGCCCAGAAAGTCACTCTCATCCCTGGTGGGCAGTGTGGGCAGCAGGTCAAGGAGGTGATGCCCCACCTCTACTTGAGATCCCAACCCTGGAGTGCATCTGGCCCAGGTGTCCTCAGCACAGGAAAGACAACCTGTTGGAGCAGGTCCAGAGGAGGCCATGAAGAAGCTCTGAGGGCTGGAGCACCTCTGCTATGGAGACAGGCTGAGAGAGCTGGGGGTGTTCAGCCTGGAGAAAAGAGGGCTCCAGGGAGACCTTAGAGGACCTTCCAGTGCCTGAAGGGGCTCCAAGAGAGCTGGAGAGGGACTGGGGACAAGAGCCTGGAGTGACAGGACAAAGGGGAATGGCTTCAAAAATGCAAGAGCAGTTTGCTATGAAATACTGAAATACCAGCCTACAGAACAGTACCATGAGCTGGGAGAAGTTTACCTCTGTGCTGCTGTCAGAGACTAAAATGGTTCATGCCTTAAACATTGTTAGGAAGGAGTTTTGCCCATTATAGCAAAAACTGTGTAAAGAAACTACAACCACAGAAGTCCACCTCTCCTTGAAGATGCCTGACTGGAGCTTTGGGCTTTGAGTTAAATGCCTAGATAAGACAAAGGGGACACTCTGGTTCAATCATCTCAGCTCTGGGGAGAGGTAAACAAGGCTGAGGGAAAATAATGCATCCACAGGAAAGCCAGACACTGCAGAAAATCAACCCTGGCTGGGTTTGGGGTGGGGGAGACCACAGCCCACAGAGGCCAGGTTTGCAAAGACCCCCCCAACCGAGGGGGAGGAGGAGGTTCTGGGTGTGGGGTGTAACCTCTGGTCAGAGACACTGAGCACCCACCCTGCCTTACACAAACCAGCCCCACAAAGGGTTAACCCCACATCCACAGGACATTCCCGTGGGAGGCAGCTGAGGGGGTGTCAGAACCCATCAAAGAGCCCCCAAAGTGCTCCCCACAGGCCTTGCACCCCGGGACTGCAGGGGATGCAAAGTGATGGCACAGCCCCAGTCTGCTGCAGAGACTGTGTCAAACTGCACCCTGGGCATTCCCACCTGCCCTGAGCTGGCAATATACATTAACCCTTTGCATCCTGTGCTTTCTGGGGACCCTCACCACCAGAAAACCAGCTGGAGAGGCTCTGGACACCATGTGTACAGATCCAGTGGGATCCATGGAGGGGTGACATTCTCTTTATTCTGTCTCTGCTACTCTCTTTCTGTCCCCCCACCTCTTTCCTATTTTTTTCTTCCTCTCTCTCTCTCATATTTACTATCAAATAAAATCCATACTATTGGCTTTGGCACATGGTCTCGTTTGCACCTTAATTCAGGCAGTGGCATTTCTAAGAACATTATAAATTGGACCATAACAGCTGCCAATCTAATTTTCTAATATTCTAGATAGATGTTTTAGAATTCAAAGTCCTATTACTTCAGTGGAACTTTCTGTGTAGCACTTTTCTTTCTCAAAGTCCAAAATACTCTACTAAAATGCACACAAGAAAGGAAAACAGACCTCAGACACAGGCTTGGCTGGGAGGGTGACAGGGATGACTCCACTGCCCAAATTGTGGAAAACAAATTAATTTCACAGTCTGGTCTGAAATTTGGGTGGGTTCTCTTCCTATCTTGGCTGGCCTTGCCATGTCTAATGTGGTATTTAGCTGGTCTCTAAGAGATACAACTGAGCTGTGATGTCTCTGATTCCTTGTCTTCTTTTATAAGTGGAGAACACAGAAAAAAATTATTATTCAGTGTTATTTCAATGTAAGCCTTGGCTGGAAGATCAATAGCAGTTTGACATGTTTTTTTTTTCTAATATTCAGTTTTGTAGGGCTTGGGGAGTATGTGGAGAAAACTTTCTTTTCATGCAGCACGTGGACATGAGGAGTTTTGCTGCTGGGTCCTGGGCTTTTATCACAAATTTCCTCCCCAACCACTGGGGCCAAAACCCTGTGGCCAGGGGCAGGCAGCAAGCCAGGACTCCCTGTTCTCATCTCAGACCTCTTCTGCCCAAAGAGATGGACACCCTAAAACTAGAGGGGGGTTGGTGTTCAGCTGCAGTGTCCTGGAGAGCCTCACAGAGAGCCTTTCACTCGCTGGTGCTCGTGCACTGCTGCAAGATGCTCTGACAGAAGGTTTTCTGCTTGTAAGTCACTTCAATAATTTTCATATATGATTTTGTTTCCTGGCAGAGAATTGAGTCTGTTAGACACAGGCCTGCCTTGGCTGCTCTGGAGAAACTAAAGAAACACCAAGCATTGCTAATAGTTATTTTGAAATTCCACCTTCTTCTGCCTGTGCTTCTCCTGTCTCAGTCTGCTGCAGGTCTGGCAGGTGAGATGGGTGATTAGAGGGGTGGTGCCAGCCACAGCTAATTAAGCTGTGGAGCAAATCCTTTAAGTGTGTGTGTCTCCACTAATTTCTGTGCTCATTTATGTCAGCTGAGAGAGGTTAGGGACAGAGGATTGTGGTGCAGGGGGGTTGGTGATGTTCTGGACAGGTAAGTTAAGCAGGAGAGGGAAGGGAGCTGTTTGTTAGGGTTTGTGTTCTTTTGTGCTTCAAGAGGAACATCTCAAGTTTGGTGTGGTGCCCACGGGAAGCTGTCTTTTGTACTGGGCAGAAAAAATGCCAGAGGACTCACAGGGGATGTTCCTGTCTCATTCCAGTGTGTGCATTAGCATGCCATTCATGTGCTGCCTTCCTGAGAGTCACAGAGCAGGAAATGCATCAATCTTCTGTGGCCTGGGTCTTGTGCTCTGCAGTTCAGGTGTGCTTCTTGTGTTGATTTTCTGCTGTCTCATTTTCTACAATGCTGGGCTGTCTTCTGCATCTCACATTTATACAAAATATCAAAGTATATATTCTCTATTTTTTAGATGTGTGATCTATGCAAAGCCAGGGTCATAGAAGGACAAAGCAGTTAATCACAGAGACAGCCACATGTCTGGAGAAGATTCAAGTACTGTCTTTTAAATCTTCATGCCCTGAGAAAAATGACATTTGAAAACCAGCATCCAGTCCTAAGCTTCTCACAGCTGGCTGTCACGCATGGATGGGAGAAGGCAGGGAGGGAAGGTCTTGTCACATCACTTGTCTCCCTCTCCATGTTTCCCCATCAGTGGTTTTGAGGGGGCTTGGTTCATGCCAGGATTCCATGGTGAGCCAGCTGATGCTGGCTCTGAGCTGCTTTGGTATCTGTGGTGAGCTGTTTGTGCAGCTCTGAGTGTGCCAGTGCCTGTCCCTGGCTTTTCTATCCCTCCAGGGGGATCTGAGAGCCTTCCTATTTCCCAAAACTGGGTGCTTTGGAGCACACAGACTTTGACATGGCCTGAACAAAATTCAGAGGAACAGTTGGAGGCAGTAAAATGTTTTGTGTTTGCCAGAGTCAGGAAGCACAGCTGTCCAGAGGCAACAGAACTGTCCCCATCTCGGGGTGCTGGGCACATAAAACAAGCATAATCCAGATGTCCCAGAGCTTTTTCTGGGTGTGTTTCCTGGATTATTGCCCTGGGAAGTGATGAGTGTGACTGTACAAGATGGAAGTAGCATCTTGCTCTGTCTGGAAGCAGTGAGGAGAAGGTGCTGGACACTGAGACATGGAACTGCTTCCTGAGCTGCCATGGTCACTCTCCCTCAACTGATTAAAAACTCACTCAGAAGCTCAATAAAACTCTGTTTATCCTTGCTGGATATAATGCTTTGCATTTTTGCTATACTTAAACCACAGGATAATGCTCCTGTGCATTATTAAAATCAGAGCACCTGCCTTTCCCAGGAACTTAAGTCATATTTTCTGGCAAGCACTCCAGTGACCACTGAATTCCCATGGAGTTCTAGAGTATGTGTGCCCTGAGGCTTTGGTGGTGTGAACCCAGTTCTGAAAAAGGTTGGAAACTGATTTATGGCTGAGATGCATAAAGGTTTTGGAGGCATGGGAGACATGAAGGCTTCTTATCTAGAAGTGCTTTATTGTTGGACCACAGCCACAGTGCACCCATGGTGGGCCCATCTGTCCTTTAGCAGACAAGGTCTGGCCAGACACTTCCTACCACAGGAAAATGCAAGTTTATGTTGAGTGTGAAAATAAGGGGATTTGCTGGTTTGGGGTGCCCAAAGTTTTGAGGTAAAAAGTGTTGGTGCCAATGGGATCCACTCAGCTGTGGTGGCTCTGCTGGGCTCACACAGCTCCAGGTCTGTAATTATGTTCTTGTCCACACAGGATCTTCATGCAATCATAGAATAGTTTGGGCTGAAAGAGACCTTACAGCACATCCAATCTGACCCTCCTGGGACAGCTTCCCCCAGCCCACACTGCTCAGAGCCCTGTCAGCTTGGCCTTGGACATTTCTAGGGATAGCCCATCCACAGCTCCCCTGGGTGACCTGTGCCAGTGCCCCTCCACTCTAATTATGGAAAAACTTCTTTCTATCTAGTCTAGGTTGGGGGTTTTTTTGGGGGGCTGGGGGGATAGATGATGGAAACTTCTGCATTTCATGTCAGCCTTCCTCGAAACATGAAAAATTACTTTTTTAAATTGCTGTGACAGCAGGCACTTAAATCAAACCTTAAATAGCCATAAAACTGTATTAGC
Source organism: Peucedramus taeniatus (assembly GCA_013400575.1). Classification (NCBI taxonomy): domain Eukaryota; kingdom Metazoa; phylum Chordata; class Aves; order Passeriformes; family Fringillidae; genus Peucedramus; species Peucedramus taeniatus. The sequence continues at coordinate 147,824 of WBNO01015341.1, read as the reverse complement.
AGTGAAAGTCCCTGCTTCCTGGGGCTGGGAGAAAGTACCATGGCTGCTGGAAGGAACCATCATCTATTGCCAAATGCATGGAAAAATGGGACCAGGGAGCAAATGTGCTCCTGAGCAGCAGCTCTGTGAGCCCTGCTGAGGGCAGTGGAGCATCCTGTGAGCTCCAGCTCCTGGCTTCAGGCTGGGTCTGCCTGCTGGAGTGTGGTGGTGTTTGGAAAAGGCAGATGGAGGCATATCAAATCAGCTCACAAACTTGTATGGAGTTCAACTTTGTATAGTGTGGGTTGAGAAATTGCCCTGAAGCTTGAGTTTATTTTAAAGGAAATCTCTCAAGCCATGTTTCAGTAGAACTTGTTTTCTAAGTAATCTTAAACTAAGGGGGAGGAGGAGAAATTACTGCAAAGCCAAATTTTGGTGGGTCTTGGCTTCCTGTTGCCAAATCTGGCTGATGTGCTGATGCCAACAGAGCAGAGTGACCTTTGTGGAGAGCCAGATGCTGCCTGTGAGCTGAGCTTGCCAGGGGAGAATAAATCACCCCATACACTGCTCCAGAGAGAGAGACAAAGCCTGCCAGGAGGCAGCACCAGCACAAACTCTGAGGGATGCAGGTGAGGATTTGCAGCATGGTGATCACAGCCTTATGCACTGGGGCTGGCCATGGCCTTTGGGATGTCTCCTTTGCTTAGTTTTATCTTCCCTCCCTGAAAAGGAGGGAGGAGAGGGCATCCCCTCTGCTGGGGGAGGCAGCTGCTGCACACCCAGCCCAAGCTGTGCTTCCAACCCCCTGGGCCTCGCCAGCTCCTCTCTCCTTAACCCCAGTGTCTCCTGGGGGGCTCTGGAACAGAGCTGAGGCTAAGAATACTTCTTTCCCCTTCTATTTTTAGATGCAGCCCTGAGGGTGCAATGTCAGAGCTGCTGGTGTTTGCCTGAAGGATGACTCAGACTGAGCTGATGCCCAGGTGAAAGAGCTCATGTATCCACTCTGCCATGAGAAATGATGTGCTGGTCCTGGGCTCATCAGCAGTGTTTGGAGAAGACAACCTCCCCCCCAGCTGTGCCCAGAGCACATCCAGGTGGTGACATCTACTTTGCAGCCCCTCTGCTTCTGTGCCACGTGAGGGAAACCAGATTCCCTGAGGACAGGGGTGGCCAAGGGCAGCGTGGATGCCTTGACTTACACCACAAGCAGCTTCTGTGGTGTCTCCACCCAGCACCTGTACCCCTGGCAGCACTGCTTGGGGCTGCAGGCTGGCCAAGGCAATGGCTGGGAGGATGTGGAGATCTCTCTGCAGCACCTGATCTGTGTTTTAAAGTGGGGAGGCTGCCAAGGAGCATCCCTTGGAGGGGGGTGTGGGTGTGAGTGACTGGGGTGGCTGCTCTGCTTTACTCACACTGAGCAGCTCCAAGCCAGAGATGACAAACCCAAGAGCCAGGTGTCCCCCAAGATGTGCCACCACACTGCTCTTTATTAGGGAGCCTGTGATGCTGCAGGAACTTTGAAGGCAGCCCCATCTCTGCAGAATGCCTCCTTTGTATGAGAGTACCCCCTTCCTCCTCCTCCTTCTCCTCCAAGGATTAAGGATGAGGAGCATGAGATGTTTTTAGTCCCATTTTGAAATGTACACTGGGAAAGTTTTGCCCAGTCCTTTCCTACTGGCTGTTTTATAAAGAGAGTTCTATCTCTCACTGCTTGGACACCAAAGCAATGGCCATGGAAACCCCCTCTGTTTGTTTGTCTGGCAAACCCTGAACTGGAAACTGTACATCTGGGTCAGTCCAAAGCTGGGTCCCAGTCAGCTCCTGACTGTGACATATCTGGTTTTTATTCCAAACTAAACGACCATGGATACCAAGAGTGGAGAGTCCAACTCTCAAATCCTAACAAACTAAGAAGTAAGAAGAAGCCATAACTTTAGGGAAATGTACCTTGAGTGATGTTTCCTGGCCTTTACCCCCTTGAAAGCAATAGATCTTAATAGAAAATGGCTTTCTTGCTGGTTCTTATGGATCCTTCTCTATGAAAGGGCAAGAATAATTCTCTCTGCCCTAAGAAAACCTGCACTGGATGGTTAAAAGCACTACTAGAAAGAGCAGTGAAGTCCTGCAGGTTTCAGGGTAATTCCATTAGCTGCACTGCTATTGCTTACTGTAGGATTTTCCCACAGGGAATGGCTTCTCAGGGAGCTTTGGCTGTTCACACCAACACCCAGGCACCCAAAAAAGCCAAAATAACATCATTTCTTCTCCTGAATAATGGGCATTTCACCTCCCTTTCTGTTTTCTACTCTATTTCAGAAGCACCCTGAGGTTATGCCCAGATGTTAATGCCTTCACACATTTAGGTTTTTCTACTCTCCTGCCACTCTTCAAGGCTGTCTAATCCCTTGATGGCAGCAGGATGTGCCCCTGTGACAAAGGGGGAGAATGTGGGTGATGCCAGCAGCAGCAGAGCTGGTCCCATTGCTGCAGACACCCCAGTGCCCTGGGTGCCAGCACAGCTCCTCACACACACACTGCACCCAGATTTCCATTCCTGGTTTATCACAGAGCCTGGAAGGGCTTGGCAGGTGCTGGAGAACCTGAGAACTCAAGACTGGGAACTTAGTGAGAAGCAGGTGGCAGATTTCAGTTCTTACTCCAAGGGGTTTCCCTTTGCTGGAAGAGAAGTCCTGTTTTGAGTCTCCCTCTGGCAGCCAGCACCAGGTCAGATTATTTTTTTTTCTCCCCAGCCCAGGCTTTTGTTCTTTGTCTCTATCTTGCCACCCCTGCAGGGAAATCCCTCGGAGGGATTGTGCCACTCATGCACAGACTGGTGGGAGCCCCCAGCCCACCCTGGCCATTTCTCAGTGTGGATAATATTGCTGCAGCACTCACAGGCTGGCTGAGCAGAGAGCTCTGTGAGAAAGCAGTCTCCAAACAGCTTAAATGCTTTATTCTAGGGCTGCTGGACAAGCCATTGATCCTTCCCAGCTCTGTGTCCTGGTGCCTTCCCATGCACTACCACAGATTTTCTTTTTTTTTCCTCTGCTCTAGATTTTTTCAGGATTTTTCTCCTACATCAGGCAGTGTAAGCAGCTCTTTTACAAAATAACCAGCAAATATCCTGATCTATTATAATCCCTGTACAAACTCCTGTTGATCCCCCTGGCCTCTCCTGTATTGGTGATAAGGGATGTTTTCCTGGTACAGACCTCCCAAGTAACAGCATGTGAAAGCTCAGTATTGCAGTTCCTCTTCAAAACTCCACTGCCTCCTGTGATTTCTGTTACATGACACTGCTCACAAACTTTCCAACTTGTTATTTATCAGGGCTGGAGCCTCTGGTGATGACAAAAATGGGAGGTTTTTCTACAAATTTCCTCAGGCAGCCACAACAGGTTAGTCATTAAGGGCTCTGTGCACAAGTTCATCCTGAAGTCGAGCAGAGCTTCACTCCCAATTTCCCCTCCTATCCTTCACCCTTGTTCTGCTTTCCCTTTGGGAGACCTGTTGCAGTGAATTTTTTATTCCCCCACCCTGTATCTAGCAGAGTTTGATTTGGCAACTGCCCAGGAGAGAAAGGACTTGCAATTGCTTTGTCCTTTGGTGATTTAGGTTATTGCAACTTCATGGTTTGCTGTGGGGAAAGCGATTAAGAGAAAAAAGTCCCATCTGTGACTGAAAATGGACTTTTAGTGATAAAAAATGTCCCTGGGTTATCTCTGAGGCTGCTGCAATCTCCAGCATTCTTCTTTTCCCAATTTTTATCACCCTTAATATTTTTTTCTGTTATGTCTTCTATTTATTTCCCAGGTTCTTTGCATTTGAAGGATATTTCTTGTCCCTTTCTGCTTGGATGTGTGCAGATGCTACTTCAGGCCAGTTAAATGCTGTGTGCTGGAAATGGGCAGAACTCAAAGGTTTTGAGGAGCTCTGGGTCAAATGTGCTGAGGGTGGCTGATGGACTCAGGTTGAGTTGGGTGCCAACAGGACCAGAGACACTTGATAATTACAGGGTGTCCTGTTGGTGAGGGAGGTCAGGATCACCTTGGCAGGAAAAAGCACCTGGTTCTGCTGACAGGCTACCAAAGGAAGGAGGTGCCACTCATCCACAGGAGAACAGAAGAAATGCCAACAAATGGCAGGAAAAAGATGTGGTGGTGAGGTCAGAAAAGGGAGGAGAAAGCAAAATAGCAGGGTGACATCTGTACCCATGTGGCTGAGTGTTGGCAAAATAAAAAGGCTGATGTAGACAGTACCTTGCCCAGACTAGGGCTTAAATAGCATTACAGGGATTTGGAAGGATGAGCAGAAGTTGCTGGGGAAGAGAAGTGAGGAATGAAGGAAAGCAGTGCACCAAGAACAGGGAGTGTTTGTCCTGTAGGTCAGCAAGGGGCTGGGAACAGGCAATGTAAAAGGGGTGAGACTGGGGGGACAGACCTCGTGTGAGTTAGGAGGAGGAGGTGGATGGATGTGAGTGACTCTTAAAACCCAGAGTACCTCCAGCTTGGTGGTAAATGGCATCTTAAACTCCCTTGTGAGTGATACAGCAGGACAGAGCTGTTCAGCTCCCTGGGTGTGTTAGGGCAACATCTCCTCTCTGAGGAGAACAAGTGGAAAAGCTGCTATTTTGAGCTTGATTTGGAATAATAGAACAGAACTGGCTGAAAGAAGTGCAAGGTGATTTTTCAGAAAGTAATCGTGACATAGTGGAGCCAAGAATGCCATGAGAAAAGGAGTGAAAACAGCAGAGTAAGGATAATGGGCTACAAAAATCTCAGAGAATCAGGCACCCCCTGGGAAAGTAATCCCAGGGCTTGAGGAGCACAGGGAAGTTGGCAATTACTTCAAGTGACTGCATCAGGGGCACCACAGAAACCCATCCCAAGGAACAAGGGGAAGATGCTGCAGGGACTTGATGGACCTCAGACACAGAAGAGCTGCAGAAAAGGGGACCTGAGGCCACAGACCTGGCAACAGGGACCACAGAGCAGTGGCTGCACAGCTACAAATTGGGAATGAGAAGGTGCAGAACAAGCTCCAGTGGGTTGTCCATTCTAAGGCTGGGCAAAACCCTTTTTCAAATGCACAGGAGGGAGGAGAGCTGAGGAAAGCCCCAGAGTGTTGCTCAAGTGAAGGGATTCATTGTGGACATTGCTTCAGCCTTCCCTTGCACCTAGCTAATTAGGACAGGATGATTAAATGGGGCAGGAGTCCAACTTGAAGTGAGAGCAGAAGACCTGCCAGGGTATTTAGAGCAGCCAGGTGTGTCAGTGTTAGCAGGAGCTGCTGAATTCCCCCTTGGGTGTCCTTCAAGAGCTAATCCAACCTTGGAAGTGTTCAGGGTTTTTCCAATATTGCAGGGCAGGCTGGGAGCTGCAGTGGGGCAGCGTCAGGAGTTAAAGGCTTCAAAATGGAGCAATGCAAGGAGATGTTATTAAGCAATGAATGTGTTAAGAACCTGGAGGATAATGAGGTTAGAAAGTGACACTTGACATGGGCTTGTCAAGGGCAAGAGAAGTGAAACGAATTTGTAATTTTCTCCTCTGACAGGAGAGCCAGGCTCATGGATGGGGGAATGGTGCTGGATGGGACAGGGCTTGGCTGGTGGAGTGTGGAAAGCAGCCTTGGGAGGGTGACCTGCTCTGCAGGGGTGGTTGGGGACCTTGAGCTGAGCTTTAGGGGGAGCTGAAGAGCTGTCTCATCACACAGGATTTAAAACAACCACCTCAATGCACGATGTCATCACCTGCTTTCTGAATTACAGTGCCTGTGCTGCTGCAAGATGATGTGCTCGCTTTTGTGCTCAGCTCTGCCCTTCCCAATTCTTGCCTGTGGTCATCAGGTAGTCCCCATCACCATCAGCTCTGCTGCAGTGGCTCTTCATCCCCATCTTTGTGGTGGGCTGCCCTTACTGGGGGCATGAGGCCATCAGTAGCTGCTTCCCCCCCACCCCATCCCTGCCTCCTGGGTTCAAGACTCTGAAGGGCAACCCTTAAGCAAACATTGCAGGCCTTGTCCAGGTCATTTGTCACAGTGCTTTTTATTGTCTCTGCTTTGTAGCTCCTGCTGCATCACAGCCTCCCTCCTCCCCAGCATCTGCACCTCCACTTTGCCTCTCCAGGGACAGTGGTCCTGCCATGCTCATGGCAGGCCTACATTTGTCTTAAGGATTGACCCTTCAGTTATTATTAGCCTCATGGTCACCTCCAGCACAGCCTGTCATGATGAATCAGAAATAGAATCTTCTCTGCATCATAGTCCTGGTTAAACCAACCATCCCCTTCTACCTGCTGCAGTCATTGCCTCATTATAACTCCATTACCTTTAACAACAACCCCATTACCATCCATTATCTTTCTTATCATCTCCTTTACAAGGCTGTTATTTGCACCTCCTCCTTTGCAGCCATCCCCTCTTCAATTACTATTCCATTATCTTTATTACCACCCCATTACAGTCATAATTATTCCCATTACAATTTTGAGAACTGCATCTCCATCCAGACTAGTCAGTGTCTCCATCAGCCCTATCTCCAGCTTCTCTTGCTCCTCATTGCTTTCCTCCACCTTCCCTGCATTCCTAACTATCCCCATACCAATGGTTGTAGGCTAATTATTTTTCATTATGGTTTTACAGTCTTTTGCGGTTATTGCTCCCTTTATCAGCCATTCTCATCTCCTTGAAGTATCATAGCTGCAGTGGGTACTGGGGTGGGAGCTGAGACTCAGGTCAGTGATGTTACACTGATCTGCACCAGCCCTGAGCAGGTAATTACAGCCCATCCCTGTCCTCTGCAATCCCAGCACCTCATCTCCATTGCAGCCCCAGTTACTGATGTTATTGCTCTGTTTCCTTCAGCTCATCTCTGTTGCACAAGATGAGGAATGGGGCATGACCACCTCCTCCAGCCAGTGGTGCCCCTCCACCTCCTGCCTGGGCAGAGGAGCATCCCTGCCCCTGCCTGATTTTCCATCCCTGGCACTGGACAATGGCACTAGGGACCTTTTACCCTTTAAAATTAAAGTAATATCTGTGTGATATTAGAAAAAGTGGGTTTGTCACAAAGATTCATAAATACTCATGGTGCAACACTAAGCATCACGTCCCAGAGAGGTTGTGGAGTCTCCTTCCCTGGAGAAATTCAAAAGCCATCAGGACACATCCTGAGTAATGTGCTCCAGGAGGGCCTGTTTGAGCAGGGAGGTTGGACTGGATGGCCCCAGTGGTCCTTTGTAACCTGAACTGTTCTGTGATCCTGTTGGTGTTGCTGTCACCAGAGTTTCAGCTGTGTGCCCACCCCAAGATCTGCCAGACCTGCCTCTGCTCCATTCGTGCCTCTTTCATCTTCCAGAAGCCACACTGGGCACACAGGAGCAACCCTTGGAAGCTTTTTCATCAGCACGAAGAGGAGGGAAAAGCTTCTTGAGTGGCACAGAGTGGGCTGCACCCTTCAGGATGCCACGGAGGAGTTGGGTACCATGCTGAATCCTGACCCAGCAGAGGACAAGAGCCCTGACAGCAGGTCCAGTGCCCCTGCTCCTTGAGAGGACATTGAGAGATTGGAGTGGTTACAGAGAGAGTCAGAAAACTTCTCAAGGAAGGGGAAAGTGCCGGCTTTGGAGAGCTCGCTCTGCTTAGTTCATCACTAAGATTGAGAGGTGACTTCATGGCTTCCTATAAGAACTGTCAAGGCAGGGAAATACTAAAGAAGCTACTAAAGAGCCCTTTACAGCAGGGCAAGGCAGCACAGGAGCAATGGCTGGCAGCTGAGGAAGGCGGATTTGGATGACTGATGCAGCCTGTGGGGTTCAAGTGAGAGCGATTGCTGTCTCCAGCGGCTGCGGGAGCCCAGGTGGCTGCGCTGCTCCTCACATCCCTCACCCCCGTGGGCAGGGAAGCTGCTTGCAGCCTGCAGGTAATTAACAGCTCTGCTGTAAGAGGGGATGTAGCTCATGTTGGAACGCCCCTGGGTTATTTCCCACAATCGATAAGCTTCATAAATAATGTATCCCTCAGGGGGGAAAAGCTACCTTGCGCTTATCAGATTTTGTACTTGTTTGGCTTAGCAAATAGGACTCAGAGGGAAAAACAGAAGCTATAAATAAGTACAGGGGAGTGTAGGTACAGGCACAGCCTGGAAGCTCAGGCTGGCTGCCCCCCATGCTGTGCAGCTGCCCCACAGACTCCACTGGGGAGCACTGGAATGGGAGAGCTGGTTCAGAGCTAATGAAGGGAGACAGAGATGCCATGCAGAGGCAGCTGGCAGCTCTCAGCACCACACTCTGCTCTTCATCCCCATCTTTGTGGTGGGCTGCCCTTACTGGGGACACGAGGCCACCAGCAGCTGTGTCCCCCCCACCCACCCCATCCCTGCCTCCTCGGTTCAAGACTCTGAAGGGCAACCCAGCCCTTAAGCAAACGTTGCAGGGCTTGCCCAGGTCATTTGTCACAGTGCTTTTTATTATCTCCCCTGCAAAATCTGGGGGAATTTTTCCTAATTCTGGCTTGGTTAAAGGCAACCAAAGGAAGGGAGATTAAGCACTTAGCATCACTTTCCTATTATTTCTTTGCTTCACTGCCTGCAAGGGCGCCTAACGGAGCTGAGCTTGCTGCAAACCACGGGCAGTGCCCTTCATGAGGGATGTGGGGCACTATTGCTCTGCCATTCCCACAGGGATTTGGGAAGAGCATTTAAACAGCCAGCCACGGCCTCTCCACACCTCAGTGACAGCCTGGGAAAGGCTGAGGATAACACAGGACAGCAGGAAATGTAAGCTCTTTGGGATCAAGGGAAAACATTTGACTGAAAAATTGGGAAGCAGCATGAGGATGGAAATTGGTTCTTCTGGATTTTGGGTTTAATCCATACCCACAGTTTTCCTCTTAAAAAGCATAGACTGGGATTTCCTGAGAGAGCAGATGGAGGAGCTGCTTCTCTACCGTGACCTGACCCCTGCACTTTGGGTTTTATACTAAACAAAAGGAGCAAGGAGCTGGCAGGAAGCAGAGAGCGTGGAGGAAAACAGCTTTGGGATTAAAATAACACCCTCAGTAAGCCCTGGCTTGAAGGTTTGTGCTGCCCAGGCTGCTGACTGCACAGCTGGAGCCAGAACATCTGGGAGGTTTTATAAATTAAGAGGAAACACAGGTTTCCTTGTTGTAAAACACAGTCATGATGGGCAATGGAGCACAGAGGTTCTTACAAGCTTCAAGGAGACGGAAATCTTTGGCGAGGTCGGTAAATAATTCTGGGCTTGAAGTGTGGCAGCTCCATCCTCCACAGAGCCCCTTGTGAGGGGCTGATCCTGGTGCTTGGTAGCCCACATTCCCTGAGAGCAGACTGCAAACAATCCATCACCTCCTGGCTGGGACCTGGACCAGAAAAGCTTTTCCCACCCATCCGCTGACGCTCCCAGGCAGCAGCCAGGGCACACCACAACCTGCTGGGCTGAGCAGGGAGAGCCCCGGGGAGTCTTTAACTGCAGCTCAATTACAGCAGTGATACAGCAGCTGGGGGATAAGTCACTGTCTCCACACAGAGCTTTACTCCTCACAACAAGACCAAAACAAGCGCGGTCCCCACGCAGGTGCCGCCCGTGCTGGGGACATCTCTGACGTGTCAGGAGCTGCTGCTCCTTCCTTGAGAAGCATCAGCCCCAGGGGCTTTGCTGACAAGTGCTTCTCTACATGTGCCTGGCCTGAGAATGCCCGTGGGCAGCTCTGACTGTAAGAGTAAATTCATGTTTGCTCAGTGGCTGTGTAAGGGGCTGGGTTTGCTCCCTCCTGCCCCTGCGAGAGTGTTTTTGGGGGTGGGATGGATACTCACTGGTCCACACTGGCTGGAAAGCTTTGCTCTGGAGCCTGGCTGCTGGAACATTCAGCTGCTTCGTGGTTTAAATTTCACCTTTTTGGGGGCTGGCACCATCTTCTGATCTAATTTCTGCTCCAACCTGCAACCTTAGTACACCCTGCCAGGGGCTAAGCCTTGCTCACTCCAAGGAGCTGCTGCACTGGGACCAGGATTGCATTGCAGGGACTGACAGGAGCCAGCACATCCCCATCAGGGCATCTCTCCATCACCATTCCTCAAAAAAATCCCATGCTGATGTGGCTGAGGCTTGTTAAAGCTTTCCAGCCCCCATCAAGGCTGCTCTGGGAGCTGGAGCCCAGATGGTCTGAACAGATTACTGCAGCCTCCTGGGCTATCCATCCCAGGCACTTTGGCAGGCCTGAATTTCCTCCAAATGACAAAATGACAAAAATAAATAAAGTCTCTCAGCATTAAATACTGGGAAGCCCGTGAAAAAGCTGTGTACACAATGAAAACAAATATATGGTTAAATAACCTCTCTAACAGTATTTCTATAAAATGCCTCTCTAAATAATGGCAAGTGAAAGGCTCTCTCTGTCCTGATTAACCTCAGCTGGGGAAGATTGTCTGTATCAAATCACTGCTGTCAGCCGATTAAAAATGAATTAAACTGAAAGGAAAACAAGTCCCAAAACATCCCTTCTCCTTTCCAATTTGGGGGCAAAATAAAAACATCAATAAGCCCCAAAGGGGCTTAAAATAAAATTTTAAAATAAAATAAAATTTTAAAATAAAATTTGTGCCCAAAGGGGCACAAAATAAGCCCCAAACTGCTGTGCTCCAGAGCAAGCACAGCAGTAAGTCACCCCTGCCCAAGGATGAAGCAGGTGACAGGGACCTGGGATTGGGTGGGATGGATGGGATGGGATGGGATGGGGTGAGTTTGGAAGCCTGGCCATGGTCACTCCATGGAGAAGTTGCAGGACCAGGTGTAAGAGTCATAAGGGATAAAGGGGATGCTGATAGAGATTAATTAAAACAACCTAAGGGAGCCATCCAGTCCTTCACCTCTGAAACAGTCCTTTTTTAAAAAAAAAAGAACTGGAGTCAGCTAAAGTGACTTTTTAACATTTCTCTCTTATTTTTAGCAAGCCCAGCAGACCCTTGGCATCAGTAGATCCAAAGGAAAACCCAAAGTCCCAAACCTCAAGTGTCAGCCAGATAAAACCATCCCAACAAGAGCTTTCTCCAGTACTGAAAGCCAATAGGAGATGATCTTTCATGCAGCAAAATCCCATCCCAGTGTGTTTCCCAAAAAAAAACATCCCCAGCAGTATCAGTGGTGAACACTGAGAGGGAAGCAGTGAGCAAACCCTGTGTTTGGTGCCCTGGACCAGCCCCCTCTTTCCCTATTTTCCCCAGGAAAAGACTCAGGATAACAGAAAATCCTCAAATGTTTCTTCTCATACTTATTTTCCAGTTGTTACCATTTTCTCAGTTATTTTCTTAATAACTGCATAGGAATTGTTGGATCCTGTCAACACCCAGCTGGTGCTGCAAGGCCCTCCCTGTCTTGGGATTGACAAGAGGCATCCTAGGCTGGGGCAATGAAGGAGAAAGGTCCCAAAATTGTGGGGGCAGGAGGGTGCATCCTTCACTGAAGGTGTGCTAGTGACACTGCTGCAATGTCCCCGTGGTCCCCTACATGAGCTGGACAGAGTTTCAGGTCTCAGGGAAGGACTGCTGGCACCATTCACATCACCAACACTGCCTGGACACAAACCCACCATGTTAAGAAGGACAGCCCAGTTAGTTACTAACTCCAGGAGGAGTGTATCACACAGCTGATTTCATTCTTTGCCTCCCACTGTGTGCCTCTGATATAATAAAGAAGAATAATTGACAACCAATGGGACCTGCCATGCTGACACTTTAATGAGAGCCTATTTTGAGACACCAGAACTGCAACTCAGTGGTTCTAGAAGTTGTAAAAACTGTTGTAAAAAACTACTCTTTGTCCAAGTGGTTGTAAAAACTTGTCTCCAATGGTAAGGGGAGCTTGACTGCTGCCAGGTGCCTTGGGGCATGGCTGTCCCTGCAGGGTCCTGTCCCCAGAATGAGGTCATTGTCCCTGATCCCCACCAGCACCAGACCCTGTGGGATGTGTGCAGACCTGATGACTGCAGGGGAGAGCAAAAATCATTGAGGTGGGTTTCTTTTCCACCCCAGACATGCTGGAAAAAGTGCATTGAATCCCCTAGCCAGTGGCAGGAAGAGAGGGGAGTAAGCCAAGAGCAAAGCTGTGCATGGAGAAGCTGTGGAAGGGGAGATTTGCTCCTCCAGGAGATGTCAAAAATGCTTCTATACAGGAGGGAGATCTTTTGATTTTTCACTCTGCCCCTCTCTAGCTTTCCAACACCAGGATACCCCTGAATCTGCACCCTAAAACCAGCAGAAACCCCCATTATGGGTGTTAATAGGAGAAGCATGCATGCAGATACATTTTGGAGCAACTTTTCAGGGTGCCAGGCGATGCAATCAGTAGTGCAGCCTGCCAGGGGCCCATTAAGGGTGGGCAGCATGGGAAGGCTGCAGCCAGGAATGAGCATCGAGGTGCCTCTCACTCTGTTTCAAATAGCTCTTGCCACTCAGGCCATAAAATTAATGTCTGAGCAGAGAGCTGGGAAAATAGGAAGCCTTATAAAGCAGCTTGGTGCTTGCTAGGGGAACTGAGCTGCATTTGGGACATGCTGGGGTTTGGTTGTATCTCTGCCCTCCAGAGATGCCAAGTGGGCCAGCAGGATGGCTACCACAGCCCCACCCCTGCACTCCCCAACCTTCAGCTCCCCTAAGTGCTCTCATTCTGCTTCTTATTTATCCACCTGGCTTTTCTTTTGAGTCCTCCACCCCTTGCACATTTATCCAGCCCTCCAGCCACCACTTTATTCACTGTCTCTCCTGCCCAGCCTCCACCTTGTGCTCCTGGTTAGAGCCTTACCTATTTATACTCTTAACCTTTGCCTCCCTTTCCTGTCTCTTTATCCACACATCAATCTTGTTTATGGCCTCCATCACACATTACCTGTGAGCTACTGCTGCCTCATCTCTCTGCCCTCTCTCCTGAGCCCCCCTCAGCTCTGTCTCCTCAACACATCAAGATGAGGTGGAAGGTGACCTTCTGGCAAAGGAGCATCAGGTGCAGGAGCTCAGCATCCCACACTGTGGGTGCATCCCCTCCCTGATGCACTTTTGGCCTGATTTTTGGGGTTAGGCTTTGCCCTGTGCATAGGTATCAAGAAACCTGCAGCCAAAAAATACCCAACCTCCTGCATCCTTTTCCCTGGGGATGCTCCACCCTGCAGAGGACAGTGGGTTAGGGGACAAAGTTCACATTTCAGAGATGTTCTGAGGTTGGTACCTCGGGCAGCTTTCCCAAGCTTCCAGGCAGCTGCAATTCCAGCCTGGAGGATCTTCAGCTGCCCATGCCCATTGTCCCACTGCGACACCCCGCTGGCTGCTTTGGCACCACAGCTCCCTCCTTTCCCTGCCCTCCCTATTCCCACTCCCCCACTGCATCCCACAAAGTTGCCTCACAGAGTCCAGCCTGTAATTTTTCTGCCTCCTCTCCTTCCCCAAATGGTGGGAATTTTCCTCTTGCTGATTCACGCCTCTGTCACGTCACATTTTTTTTTTTTTTAGCGCTGACGCTGGCTGTGCTCACCCCAGGGAAAGGCTAAAACCCCAAGCTGCTGCTTTGGGGACTGGCCCTCTGCCAGCCACGTGCTGCCAACTCAGCCAAAAACCTGCATCTGTGCTGAACAAACCCAAACCTCTCCCACTGTTGGGGTCAAATAAGGGAAATTTCAGGCGTTCATTTTCTCCCTGCCTCCCTAATCCTCACCCTGAGTCCTCCCAACTCCTCCAACTGAGTCCTCATGCTGAGTACCCCTCCTGCCTCAAAAAGCCTTTTTTTAGTATAAAAATCCTCTGCTCTTCTTCCTGGACCAGTAGAGTGGCATAAAAGGAGGGCTCCATGGACATCACCTGCATCCCTGGTGGGATGGAGGCATTTGCAGCCCTGGAAGGGTTTTGGGGAAGGGGAGCATCCTGAACCTCCCACAGGCACCTTTTGGAGGGTTCAGTGGCTGGACTGGGTTTGTATCTCTGCTAATTCCTCCTGGAAATTGTAATTGTGGGAATTTCATCCTTTCCTCTGTTTCTTCTCACCTCCCTCCACATTCTGCCCTGATGGATCCATCTCTTACAGAGGGATCTCGACCACCAGGAGCAGCATCTCATGCCATGACAAGCACTTTCAATGGACATCTCAATTAATTTTCTATGCTGAGAGCTGTCTTTTTGCTACCAAAAAGGCTCAGGAAGCATCCTCCTGCTCAAGCCTTCCCAAACACCACCAATTTCAGCATCCCTGCCCTGCCTGCACGCTTTGCCCGGGATGGGAAAACCCCACTGAGCCTTTTTGGGGCCACCACAGCTCTGTGCCTCCCGTGGCCATCCCAGGGGACATCTCCTCTCACCCCCATCGTTCTGAGGAGTCCAGAGAACAATTATGGAGCCACAGCCCCCACAGTCACTCAGCCAGAGTGGCTTGAGCTGCGGCTGCTCTGCCGCCGTGCAAATCCCAGGGAAATGGGGATGTTGGCATTCAGCGGCAGCACCGGCATTAGGGATAATCACAAGATGGCCCTGACAGGGATGAGGCTCTGGGGTGGGCATAAAAAGGCCGGGGAATGAAAGGGGAATGAAAATACAGTAATTAACGGGTAATTGCCGGGTAAGGAGGGGCGAGGAACGCTGCTGCCTGCGATGGGGAGGCACTTGCAGCCGTGGGCTTGGGACATCGTGGGACACTTTCCACATCAAATACACCACAAATACATAAGTGAATGATTCTGGGTTGTTTCCCTCCATCTTTGCATTAAATAATTTATTTCCAAGTGACCACGAGGAAAGAAGGAAAGGAGGAGAAAGGATGCAGGTTCCTGGGGATGATGGCTGGGGAAGGCTGGTACCCACCAGTGTCATGAGTTTGCCATGCTGAACCCGGGGCTGGGGCAGCCACAGCTCCAAGGGGGAGCAAGGGGGAGCTTTCCCCTCTGCAAAGCCCTGGAAGAGATGCAGCAAGGCAAGGAGCTCCCTTTCCCTGGTCATATTATTGGGGTGTCACCCACCCAGTCCTCAGTGTGGAGCCCAGGCCAGCAATTAACTGCACTGGTGCCTCTCTCACCTGGAGTGAGCACTTTTACCAGGCTCAAGTGGCAGGGAATGTATTTCTATAGCTGTCTGCAGGATTCAGGAGGAAATACCCCCCCAAAACCTGATTTTCCACCCCAGTTTAATTTTTAGCCTAATAAGGATGACTGGTGGTCCCTCCTGAGTTCCAGGTTATAGCATCCTACAGCATCCCCAAACATCCCACCCTCAGCTGCAGGACTCATCCCTGGATGGCTGTCAGGGTCTGGGCACAGCCACGTCAGCAGCTTAGTGGGATTTGAGAGAGGATTAGACACCAAAGGGGATAACAAGAGAGGATAAAAGATTAGTGGGAATAAAGGACCCTGGCACATGGGGATGAGAGGCAAATACTAATTGCCTGGGGTTGGGAAGGCAGATTCCCTCCAGGAGGGTGATTTATGGCTGTGGGCAGGATGCTGCTGGGCCCAGGTACACAGACCAACTGATGTGGCTGCAGCCAGTGCCTGTCCCTAAAAAAGAGCTGAGATTTTTCCCCAGTTTGGGTAGAGAGGTGTACACATTCATGGGCAGAATGTACTTGAAAGGGAAAATAATTTTGAAGAAAGCATCCCCAGCTTGGGGTCAATCTGTACTCCAGAGATTTAAGTCTGTTGGAGTCCAGTTAAATATGATCCCAGTGTTGGCACTGAACAGGTAAATGATGAAGCCTGCTGTTTTCTGTGCTGTGGCATCTCCCAAATACACTTATTTTAGGAGAAAGGGAGCCCATGCTGGGCTGGAGCCCAGCAGCTCCTCTGGGCCAGCTCTGCAGGTCCCCCAATGCCTCCTCCCTGGCAGAAGCAGGAGCAGTGCAGAGGGATGTGCTGCCTGCCCCAGCTCCATCTGCCTCCAGGAGCCAGCCTGGGGTCCCTGCTGCCTTTCCCAGCTGCTGCAGGACTGTCCCATGGGCTGGGTGTGGAAGGCCACGTGCCAAAATTCAACCAGAGGTCTGCCTGCACCTGGTGCTGTGGCACCCAGACTCCTGGAGGCTTGGAGACAAAAGCTACCAGTGCCAACCCACTGTGCCTGGTGGCCTCATGCCAGGCAGTGGCTTTATCAAAAAGCCATCAGGGCCAGGCTGACACGGGCTGTGTGTGCCACAGCAGAGGAGTGATGTGTGTGCCAGCACCGCCTGTGTGTGGTTTGGGGGGGTCCCTTCTCTCCTACTGGGGTGTGGGTGGGATCCTTCCCACGATGGGGATATTTGGGGGTCCACTCAGGGCTGGATGGCTTCAAATCAGCACTGTGGGGTAGGGAGCAGCCTGGGGGGAGAAGGGCAGGGATGCTCTGCAGGGTGGCCCCTGACTGCGCAGGGTGGCGGCATCACCACCCTGACTCAAATCCTGCTGCATGTGGGAAAGGAGCACATCACTGGGGCAGGGCCAGGCTCTGCAAATGCAGGGATCCTCATCCACGGGCTGCTGAGTGGGCTCCTAAAATCCTCCCCCAGCCAGCCAGGCTGCACAGGAGCTGGGGAGGAGCGAGCTGCCAGCGGCACACAGATGTGCGGGATGCAGCGACGGCACACACATCCCTCCTGCAGCTGTGTGCAAAGGCAGGACAATGCTTTATTCTTCCTGTGGCACCACCAGCTCCATCTCTGCTCTGCTCTGCCCGGCCTTGGGCAGGGCAGGAGTGCTGCTGTCCCAGCTGAATGGAGGCATGCACCTTCCCCAGCTCCCACACGATGGTCAGCGGGATGCTCGTGGTGTTGGAAATCTGCTTTTCCCAGCTGGATCTTGCTCTGCTCTCGTGGGATCCCTCAGGAGGGTTTCTCCTGCAGTTACACTGGGATGTGAACTGGATGTGCAAGGGTTGGGCTGAAAGATAGCTCTGCTCCTACCCAGGAGGATACAGGGACTGAGGCTGGGATATGGGTGAGTGAGAGACTGCCTGGGATTTAACAGCTTTTTTAAGACCAGACGTAAACCCCAGCCCTTGCTCTTTAGAGTCATTAAATGTCCCCTGGTTCATTCTGCAAAGGGTAGGCACATTAACCTGCTGGCCTGGCCGCCCTCTGTAAACCACATCCTCATCACACCAACTCCCCTGACATTTGAAACTGCTCTTTTTTTCCAAACCCACTGCCTGCTTTCATTCCCAACCCAACATTTCAAGGCTGGGCATTTGCCTCTTGTCATTCCTGAGGATCTTACAGCATAAATCAAACTATGGAGGAAGAAGAAATAATCCTTTACAAAAGCACCTGGAATAACACGTCCATCACAACGAGATTAATTTTTGCTTGAATTAATACACTAAAACTGCAGGGAGAAGCCCTCCCTTGGGAGTGAGGGGCAGGGCAGAGCATCACCCCTGCCAGGGCTCACACTGCCTGTTCTGCCTTTGCCACCTCTCCTGCCAGCTCCCATTTCTATGGAAACCTGCCCCCCTCACTCTTTCCCCTGCCTGCACTCTTGCTAATTTAAGGAAATCAACTTTCTGCTCTCTGAGGAGTTGCCTGGATGGAGATATGGCACTGGGGCAGGCAGTGATGTCCCCCTGCCCACCAGCCCCTGGCAGCCCCTGTCCACCACTAACAGGGGCCCATGCAAAGCTCAGGGTGGGTGCATGCCCCATTCCTGCTCTCCTGAGCAGGGAAAGGGAGGATACCTCCTCATCTCAACACTGTCTCTCTTCTCCCAACCCTCCTTATCTGTTCTCCCCCCATCAGTAAAACACTTGTTTTTATCAGTAAAACACTTGTCCAGGTCAAACGCGGTTTCCCGATAAACGCATTTCCATTGATTGCTGGAAAGAAAAAGTCCTCCAGAGCAGCACGTTCTTTGCTCTGGGAATCAATAACCTCCAAACCCCTCTTACCCCCACCCCAGCCCTTCCATCTCAGGGAAGAGGATATGCTTTGGGGACCCCCTCAGAGTGGAGGCAGGACTGGATGGAAGATGTGACACCTGAAGAAGATGTGTGACATGAGGAACCTGTAAATGCCCCTGGCCTCCTCCATGCTGCACCCACAGAGGACAAACCCCTTCCAGCTGCTTCCTGAGGCAAGTGCCCCGGCCCATCAGCCCTGCACCCCTGTCTGTGCATGGCATCCTGCTTCTCCTGCCTGGGCCTGTGCAAACATTCCCATTTCAGGCTGGAAATCACGGGTGCTTGTGTCCTGCCAGCAGCCCTGGAAGGGACAGCAGTGAGGTGCAGCCGTGCTGTGCTGCTGGAGTCCCCCAGGCTGTTAATGCACTGGCCATGGGGAAGCTCCTGTGTCTCTGCAGAGAGTGATTTAGCTGTAAAGCCACAATCGATGAAGGGAGATTTAAAGGGATTAGACATTTTGCCACTGCTGCAAATGTGGTGCTCCCCATGGTGGTCTCCCCTCCTGGAATGCATCAGGACTTCATGAATGAGGTGTGTGACCCACGCTGAGACCCCTTGGGTACCCACAGGATTCACTCAAGAGGCTTTTTTCAGACCAAAAATGCTGAACAACACAGAATTTACTGTGCAAAATGATGCTTTGCCCACCTGTCCAGTCAGTGCTTCATCTCCTCTATGACAAAACACATACAGGGTGTTGCTGGGAAGCATCCCAGCCCCATAAGCTTCACCATTTAGAGCAGGGAGAAAACAAATTCAATTATAATAATAAATAATTAATGAGACATAATTAACAAAGACGTAAAAATTATAAATAATAATCTGGGCTAGGAAGAAACAAGCCCAAGTGCTCCGTAGGGCCCACGTAAACTACCAGAGCCCTGACCCAAGGGAACCAGCAAAGCATGTGTGATGGAGCATAAGGAGCTGTAATGAATTCAGAGTTTCCACCAGGCTTTAATAAAGTCCTTCTGCAGAGGCTATTAAGGGAACTAAGATGAGAGGTGAAAGTTTGTTATGGATTAGGAACTGTCTAAGAGACAGAGGAAAAGATAAAAGAGCTGATCAGTGATGAAGACACACGATGAGTTGGGGAGCCTGGGACACCTCCCGTGGGGCACATGCCCTAGAGAGGGCCTGGGCCATGCTGGGGCTGCAGGAGGATGATCTGTGCCCATTCTCAGGAGCTGGGCTGGTTCAAAGCAGAAGCTGAAGCTCATTCATTGCCAGTGTGGGCGTTCATTCAAAAGGAGCTGCTTCTGCTGCTGAGGATGCTGATGCTCCCCTCCCGAGCATCCGGCCTGCACGGAACATCAACACAGCCCTTACCCCCCCCAAAAGGCTGGGCTCAGCCCCACTGTGCTGCCAGACACCCTCTGCCAGCCAGGGCCCATGGACCACAGCTCCAGCAGGGCCTGACACCAGCTCCATCCTCATTTTCAACAGCACTGGCTCGGGGAGGGGGGTTGGGACTGCCATGGGGACACCTCTGCCTCTCCTTGGGGTGCCAGCTTTGTGTCTATCCCTCGCTGAGAGGGCTGGGATGACCTTTTCCAAAGGCAGAACAGGTCTCTGGGGTATGCAGAAGCCGAGGGTGGCGGGTGGAGTTCTACCCCAGTCCCCCCTGTCCCACTCAGCTTCACACCTCCGAGCCCCCAGAGTGAGAGCTGCAACCACCCAGTGCCTCCCAAACCCTGCCCTGCTGGATGGATTTTTAAAATTGGATTGTGACAAACATTTAATACCTAATAGAGCTCACACCAGCTCAGTTAATTAAGAAGGTGACTAATCCAATTCACTCGTGGGAGAGCAGAGAGTGAGGAGAGGGAGGGAGGGAGGCAGGGAGCCTGCGTTAGTGTGGGGAGGGAGCAGGAGAAAATCAGTTCAGCTTCTATCACCTGTCATTTCATTTTGTGTGTGCACACACACGATGAAGAAGGACTTTCCTCCCCTGTTGCAAATTCTGGAGCTGCAGAGATGAAGCTGAGCTGCCCCAGGCTCTGTGTGAGCTTCACGGGGGTACCAGACCAGGTGAGGGTCAGGGAAATTCATGGCAGATCAGATCCTGGCCGCTGGAGGCTGCCGGGGCTGGGCCATAGAGATGCCCATAGCCCTTGGTTTTATTTTAAAACGCCCTCCAGGAGTTTGTCGAGCTCTGAAGGGGATGCCGAGGCACGGACTCTGCAGAGCATCCCCCTGCTCCAGACGGGACCGCGCTGTGGGACCCGTCCCAGGCACGTCGGGCTGGCAGAGCCAGCTGTGGCAACATCTGTATGCCACTCACACCCCGTCCCCCCGGAGTTGATAAATAAAACAAGTGGAGTTATTTTGGCCCGGGGGACAGGGCTGTCTCCCGGAGCACAGAGCGGCTCTTTCTCCGTCTCTCCGTGGCGCACGAGTTCATTGTCATTCCCCAGCGGAGAACAGGACGTGGATTGAGCCGAGGTCCCCATCTGCGGAGGGCAGCCGGAGAGAGACTCTCTTCATATTAGCGCCTAATGGCATCAATAGCGCTTTTCAATGAGGCCCCGGGGGAAACAAAAGGTCGGAGCGAGGAAGAGCGAGTGGGCGAAGCCGGGGAGGGCTGGGGGGAGCGGGGACGGAGCCAGGGGAAGAGGGCAAGCAGGATGAGCTGGAGAGGAGGACAAGGGGAGAAAACACAGATGAAGCAGCTCCATCTAAACCGTGTTTCCTACAGAAAGCGAGGCAGCTGGAGGACTTCAGGATGCGGGCAGCAGTGCCACAAGCGTCAGGTACCAGGGATGCTGGAGCACCGCCCACCCCCGGCCCGGCCACTGCCCCCTGCCAGCACCAGAGGAGGAGAGACCTGCACCTTAATCAGTGTCCCGCTGCAATTAGTCCTCATTAAGCGCGGCTAGCAAAAGGGGATGCTGCCTTAATAACCTGACAAGCAGACGGGTTAAAATTGGAGAGGAAAAGAGTAAAAAACGAAACAACCCGAAGGAAAACCGGCCAACCTCTGCCCAGGGGTGCTGCCAGTGGCTTCCGTGGGCAGCACTGGAAGCACCTCCTGGGACCCCGGGGTTGTCCGGGGGTGATGGGTGCATGTCAGGCAGATGTGGGGAGGAGGCAACGACAGCACCGAGTAATTAATGAGGAATTACACCACCAGCTCATCCCTCCTGCGGCCAGAAAAGTCCCCAGGGTGCTCCCAGCATCCTCCCCCTTGCAGGAAATAATTACTTAGGTTAAAATTATTTACCAAATGAGGCAATTCTCGGCGTGCTATCTCGCAGCCGTTTGCCTGGTTTACATTGTTACTAGTGCTACACAATAAATTAACTGTGTAATTAAAGACGAGTTTAATGCTGATGCTTTGCAGAGGGGTTTTTAAGTCTCTCTCTGCAAGCAGAAGCAACACGCGTTACGTGAGGGGCTGTGGCCACGGGCAGGACGGGGCAGGACACTGATCCCCCACGACAAATGTGTCCCTGGCTTCCCCAAGGGACAACAAGCAGATCGAATCAAATCAATCTGCATTTTAATTACCAGCCACGCTCTCTCTGCAGGGACGCTGAGCCGTCTGCAGCGGGAGCAGCCAGAACCGCCTCGGGTGAAGCTCCCTGCTTGGCCCCGTGTTATTTAGCAGGGACACGGATGTGCTCCATCAACAGGACCTATTCCTGACTGTAGTGATCAACTAAGCGAGGCTACAAAACCCCACGGGCATTAGAGGACTCATTCACCAANCAAAAAAGAGAGGAAAATAAACAACGCACTTGAGGAATCCACTTTTTGGTGATTTCTGCTGACTAACATGGTATCAGCCAAAACCAAGGAAGCCATCAGGGAAATGGTTCAAGAGCTTCCCTAGGAAACATTTCCTTGCTGGAGATGAAGCTCTAGGAACATGATGGTAGGCATGGAGCTCCAGCAGTGGGGACCACGAGGGGCTGTGTGAGCCAGGACATGCTTTGCTCCTCCTGCAGCTCATCCATCCTGCTCCCCCACCCCCTGGCTCCAGGTATGGGCAGGGCTCAGGGGTCACCTCCCCTGCTAGCCATGAGATGGAGAGCCAAAGCCCAGCCTTTCCCATGCTGGCTTGGTGGGGGCAGCCATCCCCCAGGGCCTCCTCCCTCCACCAGCAGCCTGGCGTGGCCCAAATGCATCAGTATTGACCCGGTGATCAATTCTCAAAGCCCAGGCAGCCAGGCCAAGGAAGAGCAATTACAGCAGCCAGCCGTGTGCTCCAGCTAATGCAAACAGAACAGCTTTCCTCTGGGACATGGCTACACGTCCCATGACACCAGGCAGGCAGGGCAAGGCTTTCTCCTTCCACCAAGGAGGATATTTGCACTTCAGAAGGAGCCAGCAGCCATGGAGCACTTCTGCTGCCAGGCACCCCCAGCCTCCAGCCCTGCAGGATCTCAAGTGGGACATTCTTCCCAAATGAGTGAGGGAAAGAGGAGGGAGCTGAATTAATTTCTCCCTCCTGTGATGCCTCTCATGAGTGGAGGGGAAGGACAGAGCAAATCCCTCACCTCCAAACCATTCTTCAGGAGAGCAGCCATTACCAAAGGCCTTTCCTACACTTGTCATAGCTACAAGCATTTCATTTCCCCAAAGTGTGTGGGATTTGTGACCTCCTCCAACAGGAGAGGGAGTTCTGGCTGGCCCAAAGGAACATCCCACATCCCCCCAGGTGCCAGTTAAACACCCCTGGACAATTTCTCTAGCAATGATCCACACCACCACACGCTGGCAACAGGCTCCACATCTCGTCTTCCCCATGGTGACTTGATGGAGCAACATCCACCATGAGGAAAGAGATGGGGAGCAGAAATCCCACCCCAGAAGTGTTTTTTAGTAACAAAGCTGAGAGAGAGAGAGAGAAAGAAAGAGGCAGGGATGGGTGGGAAGTTGTAGCTGGGATGGTTTCTAGCACATCCTGGGTCAAGCTGCCCACAAAGACCAAACAGCTCAGAAGGAAAATGTTCAGATGATCTCTGCTCACCAGACCTCCGAGGGAAAGGGATCTCAGCAGCCCTTTCCACCTCTACTGTCCTTTTTCTGGTGATTTTAGGGGAATCCAGACTGCTTCCTAAACCCCAGCCACCCCAGGGAGCATGAGGGGAGAATTTAGCATCCCTGGGATTATCATCCCACCAGCAAATCTGGCAGCAACCACCCACAGAGTATCAAACCCCACAGAGGTGGGAAGGAGGAGATGGGACATGTGACATCCCACAGCTCTGATACCCCCACCTGCTCCTCTTTTCCCAATCTTTGCCATCCCAGATGCTCGTGTGCCAGCAGGACAAGCTCACCATGGTGGCTTGTTCAAAGCACTGTGTTTTACTGAAGGCAGCTGCTGGAAGCCAGGAGATGGCTTTGCTGCCTGCACCTTGCCAAGGTTCCTGGCCTGGGCCTGGAAATTATGGAAATACCAGGCTTTGACATTTAAAAGTATCAAGGAAAATAAAGGGGGTGGGGGAGAAAGGAAAGAACCAAACAATTACCTGTTTGGCTCATAAAGGAGCTGCCAGGAGAAATTGTGATGGCTAAATTATAAAGGGAAAATTAAATCAAGCTCTGAGATGAAGACAACAAGCTGGGGAAAATAGGAAGGCACTGGAGGAGAAGGGGTCTCAGCCTGTGGATGGGATGTCTGGTGCTGAGATTTTGCCAAAGAAGGATGTTCCTTTGAATATTTCCCAGCGGGAAGGGGCTCTCTCACTGACATTCCTTTGGCTAGGCAATAGCAGGGATGATGGAGGGGAGATGCCCTTTCAATGCCCAGGGAACCCAGCTGAAGCACCTCCCCTTGGGGCTGTGAGAGTGGACGCACCCAACAGGGAAAATCTTTAACTAAAAGTCAGCTGAAATGGTGCTGGGCATCCTAGGACTCATTTCAGGCACATCTGTAAGGGGGACTGGACCTGCCTAGTGAGATATGAGAGTGATGAGAGGAAAACCCCTTCCAGAACAAGAGACAAATGGCATCTGCTGAACCTGCCCTCTCTTTTCTGTTTTATTTTTTCATTTCCTATCCCCATCCCTTCTGATTTCCTTATTTTATTTCTAGTGCAGTGGGGTGGGTGAGGGAAGAGCAGGAACCAGTGATGCTGTCAGGCAGGTCCTGCAGGGAGTGTGAGCTTCCAGCACTTACTGCCAATAAAGTCAGCAGCCACCTCCCAGGACCTCCAGCCAGCAAACTGGGCTGACAGACCTGTACCCAACAGCTGAGAGCATCCAAGCAGCCCCAGATTTTACCCTCACTGGGATTTTCACCCTGGCTGTGGGATGCTGCTCCCCTGGCTGGCACCACCTTAGGGATGGAAGCAGCAGCTAACGCCATTGACATTTTGTTTCTCATTAGAGGCACAATTAAAAGGCGAGAGGATTACAGGCTCTGGCTGCATCCTGTCCCTGTCCCTCAGCTGCCTCCTGCTGCCTTTATCTCTTCTGCCTGGGCAGTTCCATCGATGAATTGACTTCTTCCCCTGCCTAATTTATGTCTCCTTTATGTTTGTTTATATAATAAGGTTAAACATCTACTTTACACCCTACATGCTTGTACTTGTTAATTAGCGTTTTTTCTTGGGTTTTATTGCCTTTGCTGTGGGCTCTGAGAAGATGAACAGGAGCAAGGAGAGAGCTGGGAACCCCATAAACACCCAGGAGCTGCAGCCCCCAGCCCAGCGGGTTTGGGTGCCTGTTACCCCCCAGAAGCTGTGAGAGAAGCAGTCAGAGCTGCAGCTGTGCCAGGGAAGGGCTCCCATAGGATTGGTTTCCACTTCTCAACACAGTTCTTGAGCTGTTTTAGGGGGATTGGGGAGCTTGGAGCACCCCCATCAGGAGAACAGCAAGAAATCTGTGTGTTGGCCCGTGGCTGCTGCCCATGGTGACAAACTGTCCCTGCAGCCTCCCCTTGCTGATGCTCAAATCCACCTGATGAGCCCCTGTGGGCAGCTCTGGGGTGCAGGGCAGTGCAGGGGGTTCTCCAGGGGGATGGCTCTCCACCCCACCAGCAACCTCACAAACATGGCAGCCCAGCCTTTCCCTGCCTGCAGAGCCACCTCACTCCCCAAGCCCAGAGGAAACCTCAACCTCAGCCCAGAAACAAACTGTCTCTTCATCCTCGGTTGGATGTTCATCCTGCAAGCCAGGCCTTACAGCCAAACCCCTCCCTAGCACCAGCACCATGAGGCCAGCAGGGTTTTTCCAGTCCTGGCACCGATGGAGCCATAGGACCCCAGGCCCGGCTGTGCCCTGTGGCTGCAGTAAGAGCCCCAGCTCCCCAGCAGTTATCACCTCTCGCTGCTCAGGTGCCTGGGGGGAGGAGGACCCGCTCCCCCCGCAGGCTGGCAGGACTGGCAGTGCTCCGGGGCCCCTCTCCCCACCGAGCCTCCCCGTACAAACCCGGGCATTTGTACCTCATTGCTGTGAGCACCTGAGATTCAAAGAAGCAGCCGGGTTCATGCTCCACCGAAGGTGCAGGAAAAGCCCCTCTGACCCTCCTGCCTGCCTGCCAAGCCTTCTCCTCGTGCCCATTCCCCACGCCTCAGTTTCCCTGCCTGCAGACACACGTCCCACGGGGCTGCGATGCGGGGGCCACAGGGGTGCAGCCGGCAGAGACCAATCCCCAAATCTGACCCTTCCTTGAGACCTCAGTGCCACGGCAGGAGATGTCTGGTCTCAGCTGCCCAGCCGATACACAGGCAAGAGCCTAAAGAGGCGAGGCGCTCCCCATTTGCAGCCAGGACGGGAGAACACAGGAATGCTTCCTTCCCCGGGTTCCACAGCTCCTCAGCGAGCCGCTCCAGAAAGGATCCCCGGCACTGGGCTCAGCCTTCTCCTCCTCTCCGGCTGGATGGATTCTGTCAGAAGGCAGCAGGTAACTGCTAATGAAGCACGCCTAATTAGTGCGTTCCTCAGACACACCCTCGGCGTCCCTTCCTCCAGGTGCTCCGCTACCCCTCCGTCAGCGGTGACCTCGCCAAGCAAGCTCCGCTCCCTGGCTTTAAAAGTCGCAGCTCTGCACAGGCTCAGGGAGCATCTTTCAGCCCAGAGCTCTGCGATGGCCCCTTCCAGGGGTCAGCTCTCTTACAGAAAGGCAGCGTCGCTGCTTGAGCAGGCGGGAGAGGAGGCAAAAACCGTGTTCAAACTTTGGCGAATTGAAGCAGAAAGCCGGGGCTAAGGCTCAGCGGAGCCTGGGTGGGCTTCGCGTTCGCCGACAGCATCCAGGCGCAGGCGGCAGCCGGGGCGGGAGGGAGGGAGAGGCTGCTCAGGCTCGTTCCCGGCTCCCGGAGTTGGGGGTGCGGGGAGTGGGAGTCGTGGGCAGAAGGGAGGGAGCGGGCTAGGAAGGAGAGATGGAGCCTGGGTTTGACGGGGAGAGGGTGTGAACGAGCCCCCCAGCGCTGCCTGCAAGGATGCAGCAAGGAGCCTCCTCCCCCCACGAACTGTCTCCGTATGACGCAGGTGCCAAGAGCCAAATTTCTTCAATCTCATTTCAGCCACAAAAGGAACTTGCAGAAAGTGCAGGCAGCCTTTACCACCCCCCCAAAAATA
>WBNO01015341.1:46502-120830 GCA_013400575.1 Peucedramus taeniatus | reverse complement strand
TGCCCCGCGGCCCCCCCGCCGCACCACGCACCGCCCGCCGCCCAGAGACGGCTCCCGGAGCAGCGGGGCCGCTGCGAAAGAAGGCGAGGGAGAAGGGAGAGCGAGGAAAGGGGTAAAGGGGCATGCAAAAAAAGTGAGAGCCAACTGAGTTTGACCTCAGCCTTCTTGGGGTCTGAATGCAAATCGGCGTGGGCACAGAAATGGTCGGAGGGCTGGAATATCTCAGCTGTGAGGGAAGGCTGACAGAGCTGGCGTTGGTCAGCCTGGAGAAGGCTCCAGGGACAACTTAGAGCCCCTTCCAGTGACTACAGGGGCTCCAAAGAGAGGACTTTGGACAAGGGTATGGAGTGACAGGAGATGGGGGAATGGCTTCCCACGGGGCAGGGTTAGATGGGGTATTAGGAAGAAATTCTGCCCTGTGTGGGTGCTGAGGCCCTGGCACAGGTTGCTCAGCGAGGCTGTGGCTGCCCCATCCCTGGAAGTGTTCAAGGCCAGGTTGGATGGAGCTTGGAGCAGCCTGGTCTTCTGGGGGTGCAATGAGATGGTCTTCAAAGTCTCTTCCAAACCAAACCATTTTGGAATTCTGTAATACACAAAACAGGTGTGGGTAGTACCCACAGCTCTGGGTTCTGCCATCCCCCAACCCCCCAAAGGTTAGTTAACATCTGGGGGGAAGGTTGTTACTCAGCTGGGAGGTTGGGGAATCAGTTGTACAGGACAGGACAAGGGAACAGAGCTGCCTGGGGAGGAGGGAGCAGCCACAGCATATTTGGAGCACTCAAATTCCTTTTAACATCATAACCTACCTGAATATTGAAAGTAATGAGCCTCCAAAAGCTTTTTGCTCAACAATGAGCAGCACTGTTGACAGTAGAAAGTATTATTTTCTCAGCTGAGCTGGTGAACCGAAGTTGAGAAGAGCAGTTCCACCTGATTCTGCACAAAACCTGGATTGGTTTCTTGGCAAGCTACTTCCTCAGGTTGCAGACTCCTGTCCTGGTATATTAAAACAGACCTTTTTCAGTCACAGGAACAAGGTGGTCCTAAATGGTCCATGACTCCTCAGATACGATTTCATGTCCCAATTTTCTCACATTGCTTTGGGTAAATTGCTTAATTTACCTCCTACCTCCATGAAATGGAAGCTCAATGAGAAATAGAAAGGCCATTAATAGTGATGAGCTGTTCAGCTCTGTACACTTAGATGTGTAGGGAGTCCTGTACCTTCACACAGACATCCCACACAGAGTGAAACCCACCACTCTAAGGAAGCCAGCAGGGATTTTTCCATGGTCTCACACACTAGAGATAACTAAACCTGGCTGCCCTACACCCTGAGTGCCTCCAGTGAGGTGGGAGGCAACTTTGCAGACTATTGATGCCTTGTGAAGGCTGATGTAGAGCAGGGGCTAGACAGAGTTAAAGAATAAAGTAGGGATTTATTAAAAGGCCTCAATGGATCCACCTTGGGCAGCACAAGAGCCCAGCCAAGGCTGCTCCCAAGATGGACCAAAATGGTCACAAAATGCACAACTGGTCATGGGGTCTCTCACTTTTGTAAGTTCTGGTCCATTTGCATATTGGAGCTAATTGTCCAATTCCAGCTTTAGGTTATGCAGTCCCATCCTTCTTGTTTTTCTCTCTTCAGTCCACGTTGTTTCTGCTCTTGGGCCTGAGATTTGGATCATTTGTCCTTGGTCCCCAGCTAGAGAAGGAATTGTTTTGTCTCCCTACTCTGTGAAGAGAGCTCACCATCCCTTCATATGAAGCTCAGAACTGCACACTAAAGCAGTACAGAATCTGAAAAATATAAAAGTTAAACCCTAAGGCATCACTATCATGCAAAAGCCTGAGCTGGAAATGAGATATTTCAGCTTTGGATTTACAGATGTACCAGCATGACCAAAATCACGTTCCTTGGACCACTCTGATGGAAAAAAGCCCAAGAAGCCATACATAAGCAAGGCTGAAATAGCTGATCAGGCCCTCCTGGCTTTCTCCAGCTGAAGGAGTCACTGCTCTCCTTCACCTTCCAGCCACAACAATGAGCCTGCAAGCCAGAGTCAAGGGCAATGTCCCCAAAACTCACGTGTTTTGAGTGTGACCATGCACAAAGGAGCAGTTTCTCACTCAAGTCCCTCAGAGCAGGGTGCCTGGCTGTAAAAGCCATGTGCTCCAGTTCCTGTGAAGGTTATTCCTTTGTGCAAGGGAAAAGCAGGGTCAAGCAGAGTCCAAAGCTGTCACCCCTGTTTGAGGGTCCTTAATGAAACCTTAATGATTCTGAGGATAGACAAAATCCCTTGCTCTTAAATGTCCTTCAGAGCAAAGTACACCCCAAAATGGGAAACCAGCTTGTTTTGCAGCCAACACAAGAAGTTTTCCAAGGGACAATCTCTGGAGGGAAGAGCATGTGGTTTGCATGAGGCATGGGTGGTCTGAAGGGGTCCCTGGGGGCTATGCTGGGAAGAACTAGAGACCTTAATTTAGAAAAATAATTTCAAATCTCTTTTCTCTCTGTTTTACTCATGCTCATTTTGGGACTCTGGGCCATGATCACCCACATAGCACAGGCACCCTCATGTTTCACAAGCCTGCCTTGCTGATGCCAGTGGGGATTGAGCCTCAGGGATACCCCAGGGGTTTCCATCACTTCAGTGTTAGGAAAAGCACTGTCCAGTGAATGAGACCTTCTGGACTGGCCTGCAAGCCCTGAGATCTCTTCCCTGTGCAGTGTGGGGGAAATGCCCAGCAGTGAGCCGCTGCAGTTCCCATCCCTCCCCTCCTGCTGCTCCTCTCTCAGCACATCCCTCAAAAAAAACTTGTGTGGAAAAAGATCTGCAGCCAGTGCCCACCCACTTCCCTGGGCTTCCAGCATCCTTGCTATTTCCCTGGAGGTGTGTAGCAGTGGGAATTCTGCAGAAAAAGTTTGGGAGATGGCTTTTATTCCTTCTCTCAGGGACGCTGGAGACTGCAGCCCCAGGGAGCAGCTCTTGTGCGGAGCGGAGCCGCCTCCCGGCAGCGCGACCCTCCCGTGCGCGCAGAGGAACCAACCGCGGCTCCCAGGCTGAATTACCAGAAAATTAAACATATGTCTCCATTCACCCAGGCGAGGAATTAGATGTTGATCCGTCCTGATTCCATCTATTTCAATTATAGACAAGGACAGGCACCGCCTTCCCCTCACAGAGACCCAGGAAGACTGAATAGTCCCGGAGAGGTCTCCAGCCCACAGGGCTCGTTCTGGGCAGGGGAGCATCCCAGGCACTGCAGCCCCTTTGAACCCCATGGGGGGGTGATGCTTAAGGCTATGGAAGGATGCTTGAGACTGGGGGGATATTTGGGGACCTCGAGTAGATGTTCAGCACCATGGGGGAGTTATTGGGGCCACGGCGGAAAGCTCTTAGGGCTCTGTGTGGATTCTTGAGTTTCTAGGGTGGAAGTTTGGAGACCTGGGGTAGATCCCCAGGGCTCTGGAGAGATACCATGGATGAGGTGCTCAGGGCCCTGGCAGGCTGCTCAGAATAAGGGGCCATGGGTGGCTGACAGCAGGAACTTGCAGAACACATAGGGGCTGTGTGTCTATAATAAGAGAGAGCAGCACACTGTAAACCAAAGTGATGTTAAAAAAGGTTTGACTATAATCACGAGAGCAATAAACCCTTCAATCAAAGCCTCCAGATTATCTGCTGTCATGCAGTAGCTCACTGAATGTGAGCACTGGCAAGGGTGTGGAGAAAGACAAGAGCCAAAAAATCGTCCCACAAAACAGATGTGAGCTTTATGGCAAGGCAGCTCAGGTGCTTCATTAGGCCATACCACCAGGGCTTCAATCCTCCTGGGCATGGGCTGGGAAAGCCCCTCCCCAGTCCACTGCCAAGAACTCCTTCAGTGCAGTTTTTGTTTCCAAAGGAGAAGGACTTTGAGGTGCTCCAGCGGTGGGAAATGCAAACAAGCTCAGGTGGGTGATGTGCTGGCAGCTACAACCTGTGCTGCACTCAACCTGTGTGTCCATCTATGACCTTGCTGGGGAGAAACAAACACCTTTGCTGTGTAGCCAGGGGAAGTTTTTCTTGTAGTGACCAAGAAGTTTCTAATGTTTTGCATGGTAATAAATATCAGTATTATAGAACAGCATTGATGTGAAGCCCAGCTGCTGCAGCAGGTGTGTTAAGCCAACATGTCTGTATATAAAATACCCATTAGGAGAGGAGGCCTTTCAGAAAACATCCAATAGACCTGTGCTTAGGGATCACCAGGAGCACACAAGAAACCAAATGGATTCTTTGATTTTGCATGTTAAGGACAGACACAGCTTTGATGCTGAGAGCATGGAGACACATATCTTTGTGAGGGGCACAGAGGATATGGCAACTCCTGGCAATAACTGTTGGTCTTGTCCACCTTCCTCTGTCTCCAGCCCCTCCTTGAGCATGCCCAGGAGAAGACAGACACCCATGGGGCATCGCTGAGGTTGGTTACTGCTGCTGGGTGCAAAGCCCTGCCCCATCCTTGGGTTTCAGGTTGCTGCTGGCAGCAATTTCTCTGCTCCTCCCCAGCATCAGCTATGTCTCCCTGCATTTTACAGTAGCTTTGTTGCCAGCCTGTGCTCAGATACCTTCCCAAATACCTCTCTATTATGTTAGAGATGGCTGGTGCCCAGCCACGTGGAGAGAGAGGAGAGAGGTGTCACCCTGCAGGGGCTTGCTCTTCTGAGGGTCCCTCTTGGAGCCCAGAGCCAGTGGGAGCCATGGCCAGGCTGGCAGGGCTGTGGGGCAGGAGGTTGCCCCTGATGGCAGGGAGCTCTGCCATGGTGTTGTCACCCCCAGCCTCAAAACATGCTGAGAACTGGGGACACAACCAGTGGCTTTCTTGGCTCACCAGGATGGAGACAGCAGCCTGCCCAGAGGACAGGATGCAGGCAGGAGCAGGGAATTTGGGCAGGCAGGGGTCAAGAGCAGACATTGGAGAGGGCATCTCCTTCCTGAGGTTCTTCCATGCAAAGCAAGCTGAAAATCTCCCCCTGCTCTCAGGGCCAAGGCAAAAAGAAGGTTCATCTAAGCCCAGACACCTGTACCCTGGCAAAGCACAATTCCCAGCTTTCTAAATCACTCTGGGTGCTTTAGGACATGGTCTTCACTGTTTTCTTCCCCCTCTGTCCCACTGCAGAAGGTGCAGCAGCAAGGCTTTAGATGCTCAGAAACGCCTGGAGCCCCTGGGTGGGCAGCTCCAATCTGGCTTTTGTCCCTCTTTGCCTGTCCAGGGTCATGGTAACATTCCATCATCATTAAAGCATCATCCCTGAGATGAGCCTTTGCTTTCTCACCCATCAGCACTGCCAGACATGCAGACCATCTCTATCACCAGAACAAGCAGCCCTTAAAAGCACAGACAAGAGGCAAACAGCCTCTATGGGCTCAGAACAAGTGGTGCTGAAGCTCCTTGAAACCTTATTTTGGAGGCTTTCACCCAATTCCTGCCTCCCAAGAAGCAGTGCTGACACCCCCCTGCCCATGCCATTGAAACCCATGGCTTTGCATCCCATCAGAAGAGGCTCTGCAGGCCCCAGGCAGACAGCTTTGAAAAGACCAGTGGGGGAAATGGGTACACAAGAGATGTTAGTCCCTGGCTAAATGCAAGGATTTAAAATCCTGATTTCTTATTGCAGACAAGCACCGTATGCTCTTGGCACAAACACTCCTGTGCAGCCCAGCAGGAACAGTCTCCTTGCCCCTGTGCAGAAGAGGACAAGCCCCCTCCCACCCCAAATTGTCTCCTACCTCCTCCACATGAGAGCCTGGGGGGTGTTCCATGCCTGGGACACACTGGACTGGAGATGTCCCCTCACTGGCTGCACGGTGCTGGGCTCCCTCTCCTCCTCTTCCTCCAGCTCTGTGGGGCACAGGCAGCTTCCCAGCTCTGGTGGGAATTGCAGCACACCTCAGCAACATCAGGACATTACAGATTCCTGGGGTTTTTTTAAAGTGCAAAAATGCCCTTTAGCACTGCTATTGCCATGCACAAGGCTTTTTAGATGTCACAGGGATGTAGTGAAATAATTTAAACCCATGTTCAGACCTTAAATCTGGTATTAAAATGAAACTCTGGCAGCTCCAGAGCTGTACAGAAGCTGCACAAAGGAAGGAACCTTAACCCCATGTCTCTGCCTTGGGATAAGGCCATGCCATTGTGCCTTTGCCAGCAGTTTGGGCACATCCCCAGTGCTCCATGTGCCTCTCCAGGTTTATTCCTGCAGACCCACTTTCCTACAGAGACCAACACATATGTGGGGTTTGCATGGAGGCAAGTTTTTGCCCACTTTACAGTTTGGATAAAACTGATCCCAGAAGCAGTGAGGGCAAGGCAGGAGTTACAGGGATGGGTCACCACCCCAAACATCTCCTTTGCCAGGTGATGAGGGGTGGGGCAGCCAGAGCAGCTCAGTGGGTCCTGCCCAGCTGGGGGGCATGAGGAGGACACTTGTCCTGCAAGGAACCAGCACACAGGTACTGGAATTTCCATCACTTGGCTGAACACAAGTTGTTCAGAAAAAAACAAGATAAATAAAGATAAATGGAGGAGAGCTGAGCATGCTGGCAACCCTTCTCTATCATTCCTTTTCTTCCCTAAGCAGATCAAATTATGACCTGGAATCACTGAATACATATTTTATTATGTGGATAATTTAAAGGATGAGGATGAGACAGAGAATTCATAAGGTGCAGTCATGTTAGAAGACAAAGAGTTCCCATTAATCTCCTACAGGGAAAAAAACTGAACAGGAGAAAAGCAGGGGGTGGGGACAGGTTGTAATCTATGCTATCCTCTCCTCTTGTCTCTGAGCTGGAGCATGCAGGAGTATCTTCTCCACTAATACCAGACAGAAGCTGCTTCTGAAGATCTCACTAAATAGACGTGGTGCTCCCAACCCTTCCTGGCTCCACTGCCCTTCGCTAGCAACACAAACCCATCATTTCTCATCCCATTTCAAGAGCTTGGAAATCACCTCTCCTCCTCCTCAGTGCAGAGCTGGGGAGCAGGGGATGCCCCCCTACCATCCCCACAGCCCTGGGGAGCACTGTCCCACGTCCCTCCCTGGGGCTGTGCCATCACGGTCTGCTGGGCTTTGGGCCTGTCTGGCGCCAGCTGGAGCGTGATGCTCTGCTGGCTTTGAGGGGTCAGCCCCACTGCTTCCCCTCAGCACCCCCTGCCCCACTCAGGCACGGGCTGCTTTGCTCTCCACAGATCAATGCCAGCTTCACAATGTGTTTTGGTCACCACAGGACCAGGAAAGAGCCACTGGCTCTTGGTAATTTGTTTTCTTAACTATTAAGCAATAAACAAAATAAGTCTCTGTAGATTATGGGCAGCTGAGCCCTGGCACCATGCTGGGGGT
This sequence comes from Peucedramus taeniatus, assembly GCA_013400575.1. NCBI lineage: Eukaryota > Metazoa > Chordata > Aves > Passeriformes > Fringillidae > Peucedramus > Peucedramus taeniatus. The sequence continues at coordinate 113,437 of WBNO01015341.1, read as the reverse complement.
GTGAGGGCTCATCCTTGGAGGCAGTACCCTAACATGTGCCTCTGACCCAGGACACTGCTAATGGGACAGGAGCAGCTGGCCTGGTGGCTTCAGACCAGCTCCTGCTCAGATCTAAGGGGATAAAAGGAGTGTATTTTCCCTCTTAAACAACCTAAATGGTTTTATGGAGATTTTGACAAGTCAGATTAAGCACTGTAATCAAGACAAACTTGTTGTTGAAATAAGGCCACTAAAGACAAAATCAGAGCTGCTGAGCACTTTCCCTACCCAGCCCTGCCCACCTCACAGTGGAGAGACAGCTGCTGGGATCATGCCTGCAGCATGAGTTGCTCATCCTCCAGTGGTCCCTGTCCCCACCGTGGGGTCTGGAGAAGGGGACACACAGGTTCCACTGCCTTCACACCTCCCTGGCTCAGTCCATTAGGGCCCAGCACTTGTGGCTTCCTGCAGACCCACCATGGTGCTTGGCCCTCTCTGGGAAACTCCCGAGGTTGAGGGGGTTATGGTGAGTTAATCTTGAAACAAACACTTCTAATTCATGGATTAAAGGCTCCTGGGGCTGCAAGGGCACATTAGTGCTCGTGGGATTGGGGCTCACGTTGTGAGCTCATGCTGCTGGCTCAGTTTTAGCTGTCACATGCTATCACTCAGGCCTCCCAAGCACAGCCTTTGCCTCCAAAATTATTTCCCAAATTATTATCTGCCCAAAAGGATCTTATGAGACAGCGTGCTCCCCAGTTCTGAGATGGCTGGAGGCACTGGAAGGATTTCAGGGAGGATGATGGTGTTAAGAGATGCTCATGGCACTCACACTCCTCTGCTATTCATGCAAGTGTCCACCCCCAAATTTTGGGAGTCAAACAAGAGCATTGAGGTAATACAACTCCCTGAACAGATTTGTGAGACACTGGAGAAGGCAGAACTGAGAGATGAATAAAACCTGTCTCTCTCTGCATGGATCAGAGGTTTTAGGCAAGCAGCTATCAGATGAGGTTGGTTTTGTCCCCTCACTCCCTGATGAGCTATTTTCCACCACAGCCCACTGGTGGTAGCAGGCACACTGCAAACTTTCTATTCCAGGAAGATTAGAGGCTGTGATGTGTGTGTGAAGCCCTCCTTCACCTGAAATGTTTATGATGCAAGGAGCCCTGTGAGATGCTGCAGTCTAGGAGAGGTGGAACCACCTTCTCCCCTTCCCCTGCACACTGGTCAGGAAAGTTCATACTAGTTTTCTTTCTCAAAATTTCTTTCTAAGAGATGTCAAAAAAACATCGCTTTCTTTCCCCTCCTAGGAAATTTTCCCTGCTGCTTGATGTTGGAGGGCAAATTCTTGTCTGGCCTCTGCTGACTAACAATGGCCAGCCATTAGCCAGAGCCAGATTTAACATGTGAAAGCTAAGATGGGGAGATTTAAAACAGTTTTTTGGCAAGATCTACTTAATTCAAGTGGCTGGTTAACACACAGAGCAGAGAATTCATCTTACTTTAAACCAACTAACCATTTTTAAATTAAGAAGAATTTAAAGACTTAACATACCCAAATACTGCCTTGTAACTGAACAGAGATGAGATGATCATCACTTCAAGAACTTGCAGCTCACTCTGAAGGTAAAATTAAAGCAAACCATGTGGTGGTGGTTACCAGAAGGCTGGGGGAACTAGTGCTACAGGTGCTTCTCCAGGAGACAGATGTGGGCTCTGGTCCTTATGCCACTGATGCTGCTCTAATTTGTGGACTCCCATGGTCTCAATCACATCTTCCCATTAGCCAAACCTCTCAGATCCCCAGCATTCAAGGCAGGTGACAGTCCTTGACCTCTGCAGATGTTCCACCCATTAACAAGTGCAGGACATGGTCTCCCCACTGCTGAGAGGAAGGAAAATCCCTCTCTGAGCTCAGGATAGGAACATCCCCTGAGGCTGGCCTCAAGGAGAAGCCTCTGCAGGCAGTGGTGAAGGCTGGCAGGAGGCAGGATGCCATCACCTCCCCTGGCTGCCTGCCAGGACACCCAGTGCTGCTGACACACAACAGGAGCTCTTCAGGGCAAACAGTGAACACTCTACTCAGCCCTGGACTGCTGCAGGTCCTTGCTGGGTATTTCTGGCCTCCAGAAAAACAATGAGGAAGGAAACAGGACTTTTCAGCTGGAAAGGAGTTAACCTGACTTCCCAATTATCTGCTGATGTCATTATGACCTTCCACAGTTAAAGAAAATTATCCTAAACAAACAGGGCTCTGAACTTGGGTTGAACACAGGCATTAGCAGCTGGCCACACTCACTGCAGGAGAGCTCTGACATATTGATGTTAATTTAGATTTCCCATTGACCAACATTTTCAATTCCCTCCAGCACTGAATTTTTTCAGCATTGAGGCATGTTCCTCCTACTCTTCTGTTAAATGCTTTAAAGTTAATTGAAGATGCTGGCTGGCCAAGAAAGGTTTTAAATTTCCTTTCTCAAAAAATCTGACTCACCTAACACCTCTTGTAAGGACACGAGAGCTGGAGGCAAAACCATTCTGGGGCAGCTTCCAGTCAAGGGCTTTGTAACCTGGTTTTCTCAAAAGAAGAAAGTGAGAATAAAGACTCCAAGTGCCCACCATTTGCAATTAACTTCCACAAGGAGAGTGGTTAAGTGCTGGAACAGGTTTTCCAGAGTGACTTGGGAATCTTCTACCCTTGCCTGGTTGAGTTGTGAACATCTCCAGGCCCTGAAGCAACCTCATCCAACTTTGAGTAAGCTCTGCTCTGCACAGGGGGTTGGACCAAAGACCTCTGGACATCCCTCCCAAAGTCAATCAACCCCTGACTCAAAAAAGGCTGAAAACCTGATAGGAACCATTTGTTGAGCTGGTGACTAATTAAAAAAAGTATTGACCACATGCTGTTTTAAAAAAACCAAACAAAATTACAGTAATTATATGCGATTTAATTTGTCAACTGTGAAGAGTTACCTGAAGGAAAGAAAATTAAGGGGATTAAAATAAGGAGCATTACCTCTTGTGACAAAGAGACGAAGGCAAAAAATTGCCATCAACTTGTGTTTATGAGTTGCTGTGTTTCTAATTAGGGCCAGACACCAAATTTGCATTTTATCTTGATTGAAACTGAATGAAAACTGAAAAAATAAAGGCATAAGATGTTAAACATCTTTCCCTGTTTAATTCAAGGAGTACCCTTACAGCATTCAAAACAGCTGCTTTTTTTCTTCTGTTTTAAAGATCTTGGCTTTGTCAGAGCAATTTCAATTTAAAACACAGAAGATCTTCAAGCTGGGGGAGAGAAGGAATGAGGTCACCTGCCAACAGTGGCTGCGTGGGACTGGGCTGGGGTACAACAGCAGCCAGGGCAGTTTGCAAAATAAACTAGGAGGCACTGATAAACAATCCAGAGGCTGGGGGAAACCCACACCTGAAACCAGGGGGAGCAGGAAGAGCAGTGGTAGTGGATCATCACATCAGCCCTGCCTTTGGAGAGGGCTGGCTGGGAAGGATGCTCAGCACAGGCACTCCACACCAAATTCTCTTAAAATGCAGCAAAATGGAAATCAAAACTAGTGCTCAGTGGGATGTGTCAGACGGCTGCCACCAGGCAGAAGGAAACAATTTTGTTTTCTTCTGCTACAGTGACTCAGGTTACTCATACAACAGAGACCTGCAGGTAGCACTCCCGAGCAGGACACAAGCTGCTGTGCTCTGTTCCCTCTCCTTTCCTTCCCTCCTCACTCTCCCCACCAATGACACATCAGAAATCATGGAAGAAAACCAGCATGCAGCATTTGAGAGCCATGCATCCACCTCTCCCTTGGAGCTCATCATCACTTTTCTCCCTATTGGACTAGACTCTCCAGAAGCTACTGGTGGTGTGTCCCCATCCTTCTACCTCTGCAGGAGCATAAATGACCCCCTAGAAACATGCACCAGCACTGAACCAGGACAGCATCTGTCCCCAGTTCTGCCACAAGGCTTCATCCCTGCTTCTTTATTTGTATCTTCAAAAGCATCCTTGCTCTTCTTCCCTGCTCTGTGCCCAAAGGGTGTGAGAAGATCACACAATCCTCCTGGGAAGATCAGAGTCAGGCTTTTAACACGTGGAGGACATGAGACCTGTGCAAAGTCCCTGCATCAATCCCAGCCCCTGTGGCGTGAAGGAGACACATCCTGCAGTGAATGAATAGAAAAGGATTCTGTTTGCAAACCAAAACACTTCCCACAGGTATCATTGTCTGCATTGCACCTTTGACACCCACGGCAGGGAAAAGACACCACACCCACCAAATGCACTTTGGAGCTGAACGAGTTCTGGCAGCAATCCTGACACTTCAGCCTGTCTGCACCTTCTTATCTGCTCTGCTATCCTGCCAAGAAAGCAACAACAACTCTCAGCTTCATGGTTTATTCCCCCTCCATATGTACAATTAAGTGTATGCATGACCATTAAAAATAAGGCTACTTATATCATGGCTCTGAAACACGTTACAAACCAACTCCATCCCCTCTCTTGTTACAACATTCAAGATGCTTGGCTTCCATGGTGTGCAGAGAGGGGCAAACACAACCAGACCACACAGATGATTGAGTGGTGCAGGGCTTTGGTAACTGGATCTAGAAGCTTCCTCCTCTAGCTGAGATAGTCAAACACAGCCAGGTCAGTGGGAGGCAGATCTTTATCCCACGCTGTCTCGGCAGGGTCAGTCCAGGTCCCAGGAACTGCAGGCCCCCTCATCCCAGCATGTTGCTGGTGGCAGGTGGCCCACATAGACAGGAGGACAACTTAATCCTCTCCTTTGGAACTGCCCCTTTGGGGCAAGGAAGGGGTCTAAGGAGAGGAGGAAAGGGAAGGTGTCCTTCTCTTCTTGATGACTAGAGGACTTCAGTCTCCAGTGGTGTCAACCTTGGTGACATTTCTCAACATATAATGCATCTAAAAATAATTAATAAATCAAAGGAACAACAGAACTGTATCATGATGGGATTTCAAAGTTAATTGCTTGCATGTCCAGGTAAGGCTTAGAGACTTTCTTTTTCCAGTGGGGATGAAGAAGAGTCCAGATGAAAGTAACTGGAGATGTGCAACTGAGGACAGCCCTGTGTGCTCCTGTAAGCTCCCTTCACAAGTAAATCTGTTCTCTTATGCAACAAGACAATCTTCCAGCTTCAGCTTGTGGCTCAATAAATTTTATTATTCCTTTTTGTTTTTATTTAAAAGAATTTGTTTTCCTATCATAAAAATTAGACAACCATACCACCACCACCACCAGCAAAGTCTGTGGAGTTAATGTTGATGGCAGACAGTTTACTGGTGTTACCAGTGTCTCAAAATGTCCTAGGAAGTCCATAAATGGAAAAAAACCCAAACATGATCATTTTGGGGAGGAACATCAAGGTGGTTTTGGTTTCTTGTCCCACTGTGGTTCCCAGATGAATACTGTAGCATATCAGCAGGACCAAGTACCTCATGCCTTGAGAGAAAACCCTTCATACCAGCTCCAGTACCTGATTAGTAAGGAAGACGAGACATTAAAACAGGAATTTATGGCATTCATTATTTCCTACGTCAGCATATAGATCTCTAAGACAGGACTGACCCTTCTGTCTCCACCCCTTACCCTTTATTCACCAGCATGCAATAATATCCCACAAATGGGAAAAGCACTTGGCAAGCATCCCAATTTTGATGTCTGCTTGTGTGATGATAAATTAGCCACGAAGCAAAACCATCCACAGCTGCCTCATTTCCCCTCATCTCAATCACACAGCTCTTGGAAATCTTGTAACAGAGACCAGAGCTTTTGTCATCCCAGCTCTCTGTGCTCGTTTCCCTTGTCCAGGCTGGGATGGAACAGCAGCATCTGAAGGCATGGACTAGAGACAGCAGAAAAGTGCCTGTGGGGCTGCTGGAGTCCGCATGAACCTGGTTTGGCTTTACTGGGAAAAGCTCTCGAGCTGTAGCTCAAGGGTGATGCCCAGGATGGCATCTGTCCCCAAAGTGGGGTTGGTTTGAGCACACCCCACCCACCTTTCCCAGACCATCCTCCCTGCTGCATGCTGTCAAAGGCAAATGGAGATACCAGAGTTCTGACAGCCCTGGCTGTCATTTCTCTCTACCATCTCTCATTAACAAGCAAAGTGCATGAGCAAATCCTTTCCTCTCTAATCACTGCTCTTGCTGCTGGACTCACTTCAAAATATCAAAAGCTTCTGTGCATTTTGTCCATTTTCCTAAGGAGTAGCTGACCAAAGTAACCACCAACCAATTCCAAAACATGATATATAAATAAATCCCCTATGAATGAGAGGCTACAGCATCACAGGCTGCAAGAGCAGGAGTAACCCAACCACATGTGTCCTAAAAAAGGGGAAAAAAACCTTGACATTCAATTAAACACAGACCACTTGGGTCTCTCACCATTCTTGCATTTTTGGTGATTTTTCCAAGTTCAGACCAGCAGCTCTGGTATGGCTCCAGAGAACTGCTATTGCCACAGAGATGTGAGGGACAATCAGGACCTCAGCCTCATGACAGTGACAATGCAGTGTAGAACTCTGCAGACAGCAAGTAAACCCTCTTACCAGCAGCTCCAGAATGCTGCCAGGGCTCTGGCCTACAAGCTTAGGGCATTAAGCACCAAACCCAACAGCATGGTGGAGGTCAGTGCTGCTGTGCAGAATGTGGGATAAAGTTTTGGGTTTGGGTTGAGTTTGGTACTGCCTTGGGTACCGGTTTTGCTTGGCTGATAGACACATAAAGAAGGACAGTCTTCTCTGTATCACTTGACATTCCACAGACAGAAATACATTGAACAGACATTCTGGAAGACTTAATTAAAAAGCTGAAAACCTGGTGCTGTGCACAGGGAAGGCTGATGCTTTCACAAAACCCCGTGCTGGCAGCTGCTGTCTGTTACCGCCCATCTGAGCACCAGAGTCAGCAAAGACAGGGAGCATCCCTGCTCATTTCAGTGCTGCTCCAGCCAGGTGCACACAGCTTTCAGCCCTGCAGCCTCTGCAGTAGCCAGAGCACGGGCTTGGGTTAATGCTGGGGAATTAACACTCAGCCTCTGCTGCCACGGGAGCCAGCACCAGCCTGGGGAGGTGCTTGTGCAAGGCCCTCTGTGCTGCCAGGACCCCAGCGGGTGCTGGATGGCCACCAACAACTCTTCCACACCTCACTGCAACTGGTTTCACTGCTGGGGCACTGCCTGCTCACTCCACTGTGTGCCAGAGGCAAATGCATCATTTAAATTGCAAACCTCCACAGCCAAAATGACCTCCTCTAATGATTTCTCCTGGCTGTTCAGTGTCTCTGACCTTGCTCTTTACTATCAACAGATTCAAGTGTTTAAAGGCAAGATGTGTAAAATAACTTACCTTAATTGTACCCTGACTGTTAGCAGCAATAAGCACGTTGGACTCCTGGAAAAAAAAGAAAAAGAGGCACTATCAGAACCTGCCATTGCTTTTTTACCCCCCTTTTTTTGGATGAAGCAGCAGAGAAGAAGTTATTTTTATCTTAAACATTAGAAGAATATCTAATTTCAAAGGGATTTAACTCTTCCTATATCCGAGATCCTTTCAAGGCTAGAAGTCTTTATAAGTTATACTACCTTGAAGAATTAGAAAGCAATAATCCTTAGTGCTTGTACAGAGCTTTAAATCTCCAAAGCAATTTACAAACATGAATTAATTCTCACAGCCTCCCCGTGAAGTGGACTAATAAAAATAATAGTTATTTCATCTTTTGGCAGCACACGGACAAAGATCTCCAGCACCCTAACTAAACCAACTAATCACCGTTACAAAACCCCTCTAGCTCCGAGGCCAAGAGGCTTCAGATGAGTAAAACAAAGAGGAGAAGAGATTAGAGAGCAATAGCAGATGCACCCAGTTTGAAAGGGAAGATAAACAGAGAGGGCTCCAGCCCTGCCTTAAGCAGAGAGGCAGCATCTATTTACCTCCTGCCAATTGATGGAGTTGCATTTGGAGATATCCTGGTTGACTGCAAATTAATGGTCTGCTGCATCAGTCAGGCAACCCCCAGGCAAAAGCTGGAGAAGAGAGAGCATCTTCTCTCCAGACTGCATTCCTCACGTGACCAGCAAGCACAGATGCACCCTCCCCAGCCAAAATCCTATCCAAAATCTACAGGGAAATCCACACATAAGCACTGGGGTGCTGGCAAGAGCCCCAGAGATGTGGGGAGAAGCACTGCTCCCAGATGGGTGTCCTGCAGCCATCCTCATGCGCACAGACGCTGTGTGCGCTGCTGAACCGCCCGCAGCCAACTGTTTTCTCTCAAGACTTTTGATATCTTTTCTGAGAGACATTTTAAAATTTCTCTCGCTGCTGCTATCCATCCCCAGACAAACCTGCTGTAATTATCCCATTGCTTAGCACATGCATTTTTAATAAACTCAGTGACTAGAACACGCCCTGCTCCAAAGGGAGTGGGAAGGCAGCTCAACACAGCCCCAAGCTGGCTGTGTGCTGCCTCACCATGAAGTTCAGGACTAAGCACAGCCTCCAGATTTGGGCAAAGGAATAAAAATCTCCTTCAGTGTGAAAATCCATTTATCAGGTAAGAATAGCCTTGTGGTGGACCACTGGGCAAACTGACACAGACAGATTTATTCACTCTGTACAATCATTAGAGGATTAGTTAAAACTCCTGATATTATCTCACTAATGATCCTCCAAGTCTAAGCTCCTGAAAAGAAAGTATATCCTCAAAGGAAGAATATACTGCAATTTCTTTTAATTTGGTGGCTAAGAATCTAATGCAGTGAACTCTCAGCTTCTGGTTAACAATATTAAAATCAAAACCCACCGTGGGCGGGGGGAAGCAGATATAAATATTATCTGGGCACTGAAACAGGGACCAGGATACCTGAGAAGATTCTGGAAGCAAGGGAGAGGGACCAGCAGCAATCTATTGTGCAATGCAGGAGACCTGAACTCGTGAGTGCAGATGATGCAGGGTTTGAATGATTCCCGTTTGCACTGTGAGCGACTGGTAATTCACCCTGCTGCTGCAGTCTGCTGGGGTGCCACTCTAAATGAACTCTGTTTCAATGAACAGTTTTACCTGCTAAATAAAATAAAAATGCCAGAGGGTAATTTACTCTCACTCCCTTGTTCTTCAGAAGCCCCTGGGTGTTGGGGTTTTTTTCAGCAGGGTCTGAGCTAATCACTGCTCTGCTGCTTTCATCCACAACCATGAACGCAAACAGGAGCAGACAGCAGCAAAATTAGCACCAAATCTGTCACTGAACAAACAGTGACTTGCTTGTTAAGGCACTCTAGCACTGCTTCTTCAGGAACACAGCTAAGTAACTTGTTTTTAATCCTCCAAAGAAACAATTAACTTCCTTTTGTGTAGCCTGTACAACAGTCAATATACTCAATGTAAAGACACCTAAAGAAGTCATGAAGTTGTTTAGATTTGCAGGTTTGCAGCTGTGTGCACATTAAACCAATCTTTTTGCCAGGACATGTATGAATGGAATCACCAGGACCTCAAAAGAAAACCACCATCACCACTGAACTGGCAGAACACCTATTTCCCCAAACACACTACTATGACTACCTGTAGCACTGAGGCATGAAAAACAGGGTCTCAACCATCCATTGTGGCTGCATGTTCTACTTTACCATAATCAACTGCTGTTTCTATGCAGGACAGGAAGGTTTAAAGACTGGCCTTACTCATCCCTTCCATATCTGCTGCCTGCAGGAGCCAGCAACTCCCAAGGGAGGGGCACCAGGAATGTAGAAGACCCAGCCCAACTGAGTGATCCTGCTCTGAAGAAAGCAGCTATTAAAATGACTCTTCTACAAATGAATCTTCTCCTATGAGTGGTTTGCACCTGCAGCCCCTCTCGGCAGGACAGGCAGAAGGAACAAGCTGCCTTTGCTAAAACAAGACTGAAGAAGTAAAAATGAACAAACATAGCAAAGATTGAGAGATTAGGGTTTTACTGCCTGGCAAACAGCAGCATTTTGTTCTGTGTGGCTGCTAATCTCAACCTTTAGAATCTTGGTACTCTTAAGGCAATAGAAAAAAGCTCTGGGGATGTCAAAATTATGCATCTTCTTGTCTTTTAGTGTTACATGTGAATTAAAAAATCTAATTGGCAAACGTAGGCGCATGTCAGGACTCCTGTTATAATTAATATAGGGTGCTGTTCCAGAACTGCTCTAACATGCTCCAGGGCTGAAGTTCTGTGCTAATACCTATGAAAAACTTTCTGCAGGTGCTTGCTTTTTTTGGACTGAAGAGATGGTATTAAAGGAAATCTGAAGGGCAGTTCCTTGACGTGGGAAGGACTTTACTCCACCACAAATCTCTGCTATTGCACAGGCTGGATACATATTCACAAGGAGGTATCCATTATGCCAAATGAAGCTCTAAATTGGTCTTGAGTGCAAAGACAGACCTGACAGGAGCACCTCTGTCCTGAACCTGACACATCCCTATTTCTCCACTCTGAATATGACTGCTGGACCCACAGTAACTTTAGAGCATTCACCCATGGGATTTTAAAGGACTTTCACTGATTGCACCAAAAGAGAAATTTTTGCAGCACATTCTTGATGGCAATGAAAAACAAAATCAAGTTTAGGACCTTCCAGAGTATATGAGATACCTGCTACATTCATCATTCAAAGGAATTATTCACCTGGTGACAGCTGAGTTTTGAAGCACACTGCTTTCCTTCCCTCCAAGATGAGCCCTATTTTGGATGGCCCTGGGGAAGCAATTTGTACAGGAAAGGAACAGAGAAGAATTAAAGTCTGGCTGACTGCTGGTATTTATGCAAGAGTAGTCAACATTAAGACAATTAGAAATGCTCTGGATGTCTTGCAAGGTTTGAAGAAACTCAGCAGAACAACTGAAAAGTTGTCAGAGCTGCTCCAGTGCAACAGGGAGTCAATGACAGCTGAGGTTGGAGCTTTTCCACTCCTTTACATCTTTGTGTAAGAAAACATTGCTGGGAGGAGAGGATACCTAAATGAACTGATCCTAGATGGACAACTGCTAAAACCATGCACACATCTCCTTGAAGGGACACCCACTGAGACCCAAGTGGGCTCAGTTCCAGGGAGCAAAGAAAAGCTCTGGACAGACTCTCCACCCTCCCAGTACCTGCAGGGCTTCTCTCTGCTATCCCTCCTCACCAATAAAGATGCCTTGCAGCAGCTGCAGGAGCTACACATCCCTCTCACCAGTGGGCTCATGCAAAATTATAGCTGAGCATTTTAGTCTTCCTCTGTTGACATCAAAAGGGCTCAAAAAAGGGCAAGATGAGCACAAATCACTAACAATTTTTTCTCCCTTAAATGCAACCCTTTCTGAGACCATTGCTCCCTTGCTATCCCACACAGAGCAATCCTTGAAGTGGAAATCAGAAGCCCACACTGAAGGAAAAGCTGAAGAGATAGTTCCTTAGGATGGATGTGTTTCCAGGTTATATTGCACATTTCCACACGAAGGACTGGTAATCATTATGGTCTTTCCCCATATTATAAACAGTTACAGGCCATAATGTTTGTACTTCTTTGTTATCTCCCCTGTTCTACACAAATAAAGGAGATTTCCCTCAAACTTCCAGCACAGCCATCACTCAGGTAAGCATGAGTTTCCTGGATTTTCAGCTAGGTTTGTTCTATCGATTCAGAGTTAGGGTTCTTAAAGATCTTATTTTAAATTAACAACTTCTCACCTTCCCTCCCCAGCAGATGTTCTGGCTAACAAATGGCTCCTTTTTCAACACTTATTCCAAGGAGCTGGAGCCTAATTAAGCAAAGCTGTTGAATCAGTGGGTAGATCACCTGGGTGAGAAAGCTTGCACTCAATTGTCTTCTGTTATTTACAGGCAGAATAAAAGTATATAGTTGAACTAAATCTAGTGCTGCTTGTACAGAAACTCCATTATTTAAGTAAATTTACTCCTTACTTACTGAAGGTGGCAACTATTACTCTGGTGCTGGCTTTTAGGACTGAGCTGCAGACTATCTGCAAGACATATTTCACCAAAACTTTTCCCATCAATGTCACACACAAAGTCTTTCTACACATCTAAATGTGCAAAAATGGTTCCCCAATAGACCACCACTGCTTGACTGCTCTTCATCTTGTAATTAGCAGATTCTAATGGCTTTCCACTCTAATTCTCCTGAACCCTGGTTATTTTCTTGCTGTAGGACACAAGTCAGCTTTTTGTTTTTGAAAGAATTCTAACCCAAGAAACACAATGAACCTCCAGAGAAAAAAAAGCAAGAGGTTTTGAAAAGCTGAACTGATTAGATCCCTTCCCGGTGGGACAATGTGCAAATTTTGGGTTTTTTTTTTTCCTGTTCTTGTTATCAATGAAAGGTGCACAGTGGGTTGGGTGAAGTGGTGCACAACCCTCTATCTCCCTGTAAACCAGAATTTACTTTCTATGCCATCATGCTCACCTAACATTAATCCCTTCTGAACAAATTTAAAGGAATATTTATTATCTATACTATGAACATCAGGCTCAAGCAGAAATTAATTACTTTACACCAAGTGCTTCTTTACAGAACAAGGTCTAACATATAAAAGATGTTGTATGAAAATATTTCAGGAGCAGCAACACCCAACTCTTTAGGTATTAAACCTGGAACAGTACATGCATGCCTAAACTGTGTCTTTCAATCCATAGAAACTGTATTTTCATCTGATTCTTTAGGTAATTCCTTTGTACACAGAGAGATAAAGCTTCTTTAGGCTTATATGGGCCCCAGAAAAAAAAAAAAAGCAAAAACTCAGTACATCTGAAAAAGGTATTGTCTGTGTTTCTTTCTAGATCCAGCAGCAAATACACAATCTTTTGGGTTTTCAAGTTTCCAAATGCTACACCACTTATACCCATCCAGCATCACAAGGATATTTCCTAAAATGTTAAGCCACAGATTTAAAGATTATGGCACTCCTTTGACTCACTTTCTGTAGAAAGACTTGCCTACAATCATATACACATATATATAGTTTCTTCTTATGTCAGAATTCATGGGCACACTGTAAAGCTTTTTAGAAAAAAGTTTTCAAACAAACTAGTGTTTTCATCATCCTACATCATGCAGAGTTTGTAGCTTCCACATCACATGAAGTGCATCTCATGAGGAAATCTGCCCAGATAGAAATTAAGCATCTCCTTGAATCCCTTCCCTTGTTTTTCAGCAATTCCAGACTTTAACCTCTGTACCTGGGATGCCTTTATCAATTTTTCTGACACTTCCACATCTGGAATTTCTAGCTGCAACTCAATACACATGACTACAGCCCTTTTTCCTACTCCCTGAAATAATCTTTTAATTTCTAGATTTTACAACATGTTTTTCTCCTTCTACTCAGACCAAACCCAGCAGAAGGTTTTGCTGTATTACTGGAAGCTTACTTGTTATCATACATACCCAGGTCTGTATGCATACCCAGCTCATGGATGCCCTGAGGAGAGCAGTCCAAGGCTTGCTCCAATGATACACTCAAATAAGCAGTAAGCTAACTCTCAGCCAGGTGAGAACCCCCGTTTTTTTTAATGTGCCCTTTTTATTTCTGCACGTAGCTCTCAAAAAAAAATATCAACAAGGCAACTGAAGTCAGGGCTAGAAGAAAATAGAAGCACACACATACCCAGTGCTGTACACAGCCATCAATTTCCTTGTTTCTATGCCATCTTCTGAATTCAAGATGGAAATGGAGGCCAATGAGATTGATGGGGAGAAGGCAAAGAAAGCTCTGCAAAGGCAGGAGAGCCAGCCAGCAAAGCCCACCCCAGGTACTGCTGATATATTACAGGCAACTGCCTCTGCAATTTAGTCATTCTGGAAAAAAACTGGTATTGATGAGCATCTAATTTATTTAGAATCCAAGATGAGAAAATCTCATTAGACACTTATTATTCTGCATCTACTGCAAAGCAAGATACACAGCTCTAACAACTGCTGCCCACTCCCCCATCAGGCAATGTAGGGCGACATACCTTAAAACCAAATTATTCTGGTGTTAACCCTCCACCCCAAAGCACGAGTCTTCCCCTCCTCTCTGTGTGGGAATATTGAGTTCCACTGCCCATTTATCTGTGACAGGGTGTCTAATGTTACTTGTTCCTATAGTCATAAATCCTGGGATTTCAGATGCTCCCCATAAACAATGTGGTCAAGACCTTGAAGGAAGTGGCAGCAGTACATAAATACCGCTTACAATAAGCATTCAAAAAACATATACATAAACATGCAACAACATTAACAACACTATTAATATCAATATTGCAAAACCACAGGAAATGGCAAGGCATTAGTTTAGTGAAGACAGCTTTTAGCATCAATTCTTTTAAGACTGAAAACTCCCAAATATTCACTTGGCAATGCAATGCCATACATCGCCTGACAACTGCACGGTTTAAGACCTGCATTCCTACTGCCAATGTCTCCCCTCTTTCCCTCCTATTGTTTGTTGCAGTCAGTCATTACATCATGCTGGAGGTGATGTATTTAATCTCTCCCTAGCCAAGGTCAGGCTGCCCTGCCCATCAGTGCAGTGTGGGGCAAAACCAAGCCCCAGGGTGTTATCATTAATATTGCTATTGCCCATGTCTCCCTTCAAAACTCACATCAGAAACTAAATACACCATCTAGAGAAACAGCCACCAATCTGCATGAGTGTATTCAGACATAGCATCTAAATCTGGTATTTTAGATTTTGATTTTGTGCAGACCAGTGGCAAACCATCAGGGATCAGAGCTGTAAACAGAAATCAGTAGAATGTGAAAAGCCTTTTCTGTTCAAGCTGCCCTGAATTAGATAAGACAAGCAATCCACCCTACAAACACCAGAGCTATGCAGCCCAGTCCCAAAGCACAGCAAGGACCACAGCTCCCAGCTGCTGCACTAGGAAAGAATGGATGCAGGGAGACTTATGAGAGAAATGTTCTACCCCCAAAGATGGCTGGGCACTGGAACAGGCTCCCCAGGGAACTGGTCACAGCACCAAGCCTGACAGAGCTCAGGATGTGTTTGGACAACACTCTGAGGCATGTGGTGGGACTGTTAGGGTGTCCTGTGCAGGGCCAGGAGTTGGACTTCATGATTCTTGTGGGTCCCTTCCAACTCATGCTATTCTATGATTCTACCCCAGCTGCTGGGTCCTCTTTAATTTACAGCACACTCCCCTTGCCCTTACTGTGAAAGGCAAAACTTCAATCTGCTAAAGCCCTGCTTCGTGTTCAGATGGTTTTGTTGTGCCTCTTTCACACTCATGATGTGCTTCTCCCACCTCTCTTCTCTATTCTTCTTTCTTCTTTTTCCAAGTCCAGTGATTTCCAGCTCAACTGTACCCAACACTCCTCAGCTCCCTCTTTCAAATCATCTTCACGCTCGAATCAGCAATTCCCTTACTTGTGCAAGAACACTTGGATCTTTCCAAGACCATCTGTCCCATCTTCTTCAGGACTTTTGTATTTGTGAGATCATTGTCCCTGGCATGACATTTCTCATCAAATCCTTACTTTCAGCACTCTGTTGTTGGCTTCAACTGCCTCTTTCACAGTACTAGGTACATCTTTCCATCTCCTCTTCCTCCTCTAGTGAATTTACCTTTGAAAATCCTGCTTACAGCACCCTTTCCTTTCCTTTCACCATTTGTTTCAGTCTCTAAATAGCTGAATGGTAACAGGCTTAAAATTGATCCAACCACCTTGATGTTAAAATATTAAATTATTAAGTCTTAGTTCTCTAATGCCAATAAATCATTTATATGTGCACATTTAATTAACAATCCAATCAGTAAAAACAACTTTGCATTCGCACCACACGTTTTATCAGAGGAACCAAAGACACATTACAACATTAATTAAGTGTAATAAATGCCCTGGTGAGGTAGTGGAGTATTATCCTACATGTGGGAAAACAGAGGCAACACACTTGGTGGATTTGCCCAAGGTTAATCCAGATGTTCCCAATGAGGTGTTAAACAAAAAAGGCAGGGATGAAGGTTTAACTGAGGCTTAGCTCTCTTCATAAGAATTCCTGTTGGAACTGCAGTATTTACTTATTTGCTGATGGGAAACCCATTCCAGTTGCATTCCTCTCCCAAAAAAATTGAGGCACAAACCACTGCAATCAAGCATGCTGAAAACCAGCCCTAAATTGTGACAGCCAGCCAGGTGAGGCTGAACACACTGGGTCCAACATCATCCCCAGCCAAGGGTTCTGAAGGACACATTATGACCTTCCCACACCACAGTGCACACCCCCCCCCTCCCCCCCCCCCCACCTGAGCTCATGGGATGCTGGACACTTCCCTGCTGGTCTGAGGTCCTCGATGCACATGAGTGTCTGGTAGCTCCCAGCTGCTTCAACAGCTCAACCAGCCCACTGGGAGTTTCATACCAGACTCCCATGCAAGCAGGAATTCCTGAATGACCCGAGCTAACCTCTGGAGACAGAGGTCTTGCAGATGTGTAACTGGTGGGTTATATATATACACACTGCTAGTGAGAGAGGCTGGGAAAAAAACCTTCCTAAACCCCCTCACATGACACTGTCCCCTCAAGGCAAAAATTCATGCATCACAGCCACAGATGGTGGCAATCAATACAGGAAGATGGGTTAATCACAGGTGATGTCAGGAATGATGAAGGGAGCCAAGATGAGACAGGCTGGCTGGGTCAGCAAAAGGGAAACACTTTGGCAGAACTCATTAAATCAATTTATTTAAAACTGAAAATGGATACATACTCTGCTACTGTTCATTTTATAAGGTTGGCTGTCAACAACCAGGGGCAGCCAAGCTGTCTGGGCAACACCTAGTATGGGGGGGTGACCAGGCTGGAAGCCAGCTGCCCACCAAAGCCAGTCTGTCACTCTCCTCCCTCAGCTGGACATAGGAGACAAATAGGCTTAGAGATGAGATGGGGACAGGGAGAGATCACTCTCCAATTGCCATCACAGGCAAAACAGGCTCAACTTGAGGAAAATCTGATTTATTACTAAGCAAATAAGAGTAGGATAATGAGAAATAAAAGAAAATCTTAAAAACACCTTTCCCCCACCCCTCCCTTCTTCCCAGGCTCAGCCTCACTCCTGATTTTTCCTATCACCTCCCCCAGGGACAGACAGGGACAAGGAACTGGGGCCACAATCAGCTCATCACATATTGTCTCTGCCATTCCTTCACTTCTCAAGGGGAAGATTCCCAAGTTCTTCCCCTGCTCCAGCATAGGGTCTCTCTCACTAGAGACAGTTCACAAACTGCTCCAATGTGAGTCCTTCCCACAGGCTTGCAGTTCTTCACAAACTGCTCCAGTGTCAGTCCCTGTGTGGTCACAAGTCCTGCCAGGAAACCTGCTCTGGACTGGGGGCACCTCTCTCCACATGTCCACAGGCCCTGCTGGGAGCCTGCTCCAGAGGGGGCTTCCCACAGGGTCACATCCTTTTTTTGGGCATCCACCTGCACTGGCATGGAGTTCTCCATGGGCTGCAGGTGCATCTCTGCTCTGTGGGCCTCCATGGCTGCAGGGGAACAGCTGCCTCATAGGCTGCAGGGAATTTTCTTGTGCTTGGAGCACCTTCTCCCCCTCCTTCCTCACTGAGCTTTGGATGTACAGCAGAATTGTTTCTCACATATTCTCACTCTTCTCTCCCTGATGCAGTTGTGCAGCATTCCCTCACAACTCATTTTAAATACATTATCCCAGAGGTGCTACCAGCATCACTGATGGGCTCAGCCTTGCCCAGCAGTGGGTCCATCTTGGAGCTGGCTGGAACTGGCTCTGTTGGACAGGGGGGAAACTTATCACAGAAGCCACCCCTGCACCCCTCCACTACCAAAACCTTGCCACATAAACCCATCTAGTAAACTGCATCTCCTGCAGGTTGTAGCTTCTTTGCCCCATTCTAATGAAAACCACCTCTGCTCCCAAGACTGATCTGACTCAGGTAATCAAAAAAGGGTCAGCCTGAATTCTGACATTTTTAGTTTCTATGCTTTATCTGTAATAACATCCCTTAAACATACCAAATCATTTTTAGGTGGGACCCCACCACCAAACCAAAGCCAAATCCTGATACAACAGTATCCTAAACCAACCAACTTTGAAAGTTCTGGACATACATTTAAATCCTGACCATTGCATTAGTGGGCCTCAAAATAATGTTGCAGGGGGACTTGAGTGCTCAATAAACACATTAACTCTTCTAAATGTTTTGCTTATGCCAGCTGGAAAAGAAGGATGATGGTTTCACTGCATCTGCAAGCTTTTTAATTGTGTTAGTGGATGGGCCAGAAGTCTGGCAGCCATGGAAATCAAAGTCTTCATTTCTCTTTAGGCCAAGAACAGTGTATTTAATAGCAACAGGAATGGAGTCACAGCTCCAAATGTTAGCACTGAGGGTGCTGTCTGAGGCATATGTTAAAGCTGAGGCTGCAGGCAGGGAGTGTGGGGAATTACAAATCTGTGGGGCAAGCAGGGCTACAGCAATAGGAAGAAACACACCAGGAAAGCAAAAATATCTCATCCCTGGAGGCTGCTTCTTCCTAAAGGGCTGCAGGCTGCTTGGTGGTAAGAACAGACAAGAGAAGGATACCTGCAAGGTGGCACACCTTAAAGCTGCATAAACCACTATTTATATAAAAAGATATATTTATGAATTCATTCCTTATATTTTCTATGCAACACATATGTGCCACAGAAGTGACATCATCAGGACCTGAGATAAAATAAATAATAAATGGTTTCTTGTGGAGAAAACTCAAGGCACAAACATTAACATTAGCACGCAGAGAAGCTTCATGAAATTATACCCATAGTAATGCTATTTATAATACATGCTGATTTGGGAAAAAGGACTTTGATTTGAGGAATGAAAGTTTAATTAAGGTAAAACAAAAATTTCCATTAATCTTGATAGAATTCACAGTCTGCTGCTCTCCTTCACCATCCACTTCAGCTAATGCTATAACAGGATCAAGAGCAGCCCTATGTACCTGAAACCTCCTGCAATGCAGACAAGGCTGGGCAAGCTGTACCAGAGCACGTGGCCTTCCCTAGGCTTGGGAAATAGGACACACTGTCTCCTCAAGATATTGCTCCAAAAATGCCCTGAGTGCAGTGGGCACATGTTTTCACTAGCCAGGACGCACAGGAAAATGAAGGAGGGATGTTGATAAACTTGAGAATGGCAAAGAAAAATGGCCAGAGCCTAAGACCTGCAGGCAGGTTCTGATAGCATGCATCTCATGTCAAAAGCACAAGTTTTTTCTTGAGCAGATAAAATTCCAGTTATACTTAAATCTTCTGCCTGTGGGAATTCAAGACACAAAGTTTGTATTAAAAACATTTCCTGTCTTCTGTTCCCACAGTACAGGTAAGCACAGGTAAGGATGGGGCAGCAGAGCAGAGTATCTTCCCCAGCCAGCAGAACCATCTCCTACACACCTGTGGCCAAGAAGGGGTTTAGGGCTGGCTTGGCTCACAGCCAGTGAGGGCTCTGTAAATCTATTATAACTGTATGGAAAAGGGAGCTGACCTTAACTGTGGCCAGGTCATGCCTGCAAAGCTGTTTGGAAGACAGGGATCTTTGCTTTCTACAGTGAAAGATGCTGGAATCTGAAAGAATATATTTCAAAGCCATTTTTGCAGGTCAGTTTTCAAAGTAAAGCCACAATGCAAACTATCAGCTTTCATGACAAAATTGTATGGTATTGATAAAGACAATACAGTAAATTCCATTTTAATAAGGTCTGACTGTATGTAAAAAGTGAAGAACTTCATTAAACAAAATCATGCAGAGTATAGATGATACACATTAAGTTGCTGTCAATATCCCACTCCTGATGTTTTTCCCATTGTATTTATCTGAGGGGAGAAGGGAGTGAGAGGACAGCTATGTCTTAGACATTAAGAATTATGAGAGTACAGCTTTATAGCTTTAGTACAATAAATGCAAAGCATGGCATCTTTCCTATTTAGTTCTGCAGAATGAACTATTCAAAAGATAATAATGAACTTTGCATCATCCAGAGGACTCAATTGTGCCTTCTGCCTGCTTCCCTAATCTCAGCCATCTAAAACACTCCTGAATCCAGAAGCATGAGTGAAACCAGCAACTAAAATGCACCCAAGAAGTCAGAAATCACTGGGTCATTCAGCTGGAGAAAACCATTTTAGATTTTAAAACAAAGGATGCAAGAAGAACAAACAAGGAGACCCACCAAGGACTGAGAATAAAGTCAGAAGCAAATACAGGATGTCTTAAGACAAGTTCATTGATTGTGAAAGGAAAAAAATATCCAAACTCAACACAAAATTCATACTAGACAGAAATTCTCTATTCTTTCATTCACCTTCCAACTTTCCCTCTCCTCAACTTGCTCATTCATCTCCCTGCAACTTACCCTCCCCTAAGGAATACCAGGAGGCAGCCCCTGAATTCTAACTGCATTTGCTATTCTACTAAATCCCATCATTTTAAATGGGCAAAATTAGCTGAATTCACCTATCAGGCATTCTCCACAATACTAGAGGAGAAGCCACCTGAAGCTGTAGATGGGCTTTCTTTTGTTTACAGCTTTTAAATAATTCAGAGAGGAGCTGTCAAGTTGAATCTGCAAAGCTCCCTTGACTTTGGACTTGTGCTATCAGACTGCTTGCCTATTGTTTATAAAGACAAAAAGGAAAATGTTACGGGATCATATGTCTGCACAGGAGGGGAGTCAAGGACTAGGAAAACAAGGGCTGTCAGGACAGAAGTCATAAAAAATACAGATGGGAAAGCAAAAGTAGGTGAAATACAGATGTACCAGCAAAGCAGCAAGAGCAAGTTGCCAGTTTGCTGCTATAAATACACAACCCTAGCAGCTTCTTGTGGAATATGATGTCGGCCTTTAAAAAGGAAAACCCCAAATGCAAATGGTAACTTTAATTAGCAATTAAAACCCCAACTTCCCAGCTATACAACTGCAGCTGCCTCTCCCAGATCTGTCTCACTTCTGCAAATCCATGACAGCTGTCAGGCAGTGGGCCAGCACTTAATAATCATTCCCAAACCTCAGACAGCACAGTTCCATCCTTCCTTTCCTTTTTTTCTGGCCTCCTTGGGCAGACAAAGATTTACTAGGTCCAACCTGGGGACACCAGCAAACCACAGGTGATGGCCCCTGGCATCCCAGGGAGTTCATACATTTCAAGGTGCCTTTTACAATTTTTTCTTTTTAAGTGACTCTGTGGCATGCACAGTTCTGATGGAGTTTTGCACAGTCATTTTCAATCACAGCTGCAAACCTGACTTTAAAGCAAATGACTGTTTCTTGAAGCAGCAAGAATGGAGAGGGGAGGGAAACCTCAGGACATGCAGCCTGTGCCACTTACACACATCCCTCCAACCAGAATGCAATCATCTCTACAGCCAGTTTGCTAAACCCAACAAGAACTTTTAAAAAAGAGCATTTTAATACAAAACCCAATAATTATGATTACAGTCTTGCTCTAAGCTACTGAGCTGGATTAACACTTGGCAATTATACTTAGCTGGGGATGCTGCAAACAAAATCCTGCCCAAGGGCTGTCCCCACGTGGTGGGACATTGCAGCTGAGGATGCTGCAGGAGCCCTCACATTGCAGGATAACACATGTGTAAGGAAGGGAACGATCTGCTTTAGCTGGCTGTCCTAAAGCAGACAGAGACCTCCACTTTGCTCTAGGAAGACTGCTACAGTGGACAAAAAAATATTTATTTTGCCCATGACTGGTCCCAACTGGTCCCAGCAGCTTCCAGTCCTAGAAAATTCCATGATTACACCAGCCTTTTATACACTGTCTTTTATCCTGGGCTCCTGACCGTATCAAATCCTAAATGAAACATGATGTAAGGCATGCAAATAAGCTGAAGAGAGGATTCACATAATAGGAAAATATCATCAAGTGGAAAAGTTTCACTCAGAAGGTCAAAATCATTCTAACCAGAAGAAAGAGATGCTGCATGGGCCACTCTCACATGCTCCCAAGCACTGACAGTGCCTTTCTTACTCATTCAGTGACTGCCAGCCAACAGCAGGGCCTGGAGCTGCAGTGCCATTAATAAGTCCCTAAATTTTTTGGCCTTGAATACACTCCTAAACTCCAGGGAACAGCTTGCCAATGGTGTGTTGCCTACCAGAGTCCCTACAGCAAGATGCTGCCTCACCACTCCCTGACCCCATCCCCTTTTCTTAAAAAATATTATAAATGAGGTATATGCATCTGAAATAAGCAATGCCAGCTCCCAAACTTTACTGGTAAAAGTCAGGTAAGACCCTGAAATGAACACAGAGGCTATCCAGTTTCCATGTGACAGCCTGGAAATCCTTTCATTAGCTGCTTTTCCCCCCATGCTCTCTCCTTGCCCTCAAAGAGCAAAATCCAGTTGATATCATAACTCCATTCCAGGCTGTAACTGGAGATTTAGGATGACCTTACAGGTCTACACACTTCCTGGTAGAATACAAGAGGTTAAAGAAGACAGTAATTCTTGAAAGCATGTTTTTGTTGGGGCTAGCAGCAAAGGGGAGCAGTGGATCACGGTGTGGCTCTGCTGGACATGCTGCTCAGTGCTGGAGCTTGTCCTCCTCTGGGTGCTCAAACAGGAATCAAAGCTGCATTAAGGAACTTCACTGTCCATCCTGGCTACTGCACAAACCCAGGGCAGCTCAGTTTATGGCAGAACTTAAAGCCATCAGAGGCTTTTGCAAGTCGAGTGAGCCTCTATACTGCATACCAAAGTAATTTCTAGCTAATACACTGAACAGATTTAACCCATTCTGTACTACATCTCCTAACAACTTTATTCCAAAAGCCAGAAAGCATTTCACTTTCTAATGAGCCAGCAAATGAGTAAAAAGCATCTCTCTTTGTATAATGTAGTCATAAGCAACTCTCTCATGCTTGTCATTTCTCAGCACTGTGAGACTGAAGTGAGATCTGGGTAATGTTCTACATCACTGTTTAAGAGCAATTCAATCATCTTTGTTCTGGATTAAGTCTTGCTCCCGATTAAATTTAACAGAGCAATGAATAGGAAATCCATGACTTGGGAAGTAGGCAGATTTTATCTTTAAACCCAATTCACAAGTAAAATCATCTCTCTCACAATAGATAATTCTGCTGCTGTTCAAGTTATTTTCACACAGTGGCTATAAAAAATTATCTCTAGATCTCTCAAATGGAAATGACTATTTTTAATGCTCCCTGTCACTGAGAATGCATGCTAAGACTAACAATACTGTATCAAAAAGAAGAGCTCAACAATCAAGAAATCCATTAAGCTACCAATGACACTAATAGAAAAAAAAAGTTGAAAAAAAGACTCAAGTATATAAAGAAAAGAATTACCTACTGGGATAACAGGAGTGAACAAAACCTCTCGTGTTGCACCACAGTACTTCTGATTTTCTAATACCCTTCAGCTACGTAAATATTAGAATACAAACCCCACCTTTGCTGACAAAGGGTGAAGGGAAGACAAACACTGCTGGCATTTGATTTTTTTTTTTAGCTAATCTGCTTCATCCTCCCTTGATTATAGATATTCTTTCTGAAGAGTTGCTGCTGTTGACTCATTCCTCAACACACACCACAGAGCTCAAGCACATGGTAGATACTCTCTGCTTTTCTTGAGCCTGACAATGCTTAAAATGTTTCAGAGCAGAGATGGTGAGAAATACAGGACAAAATACAGGCGATATAAGAAAATTAAAATTACTGTCCCTTGTCAGGACTTCACAACCTATTTCTTAGCACAGCAAACTTGCATGTAGTGCTACAAACATCAGTAGAAAAACTCCCACAAAGAGCTCATGATCATGTCCTGCCCTACCTAAACCATCCAAGAAGAGATACAGGACTGTATAACGAAATGACCTCTAAAATAAGCAAAGCCTTACACAGTATGTGTTTGTGGGGATAAGGAGAGACACAGACACTGGCATTTGGTGTCACATTCATTACTTCATTAACTTTGATATGTGATGAGCTGGGTTCAAATTTCACATTCATGTGTTACCTGAAATCAATACAGAAGCCCCAGCCTGACTGAAAATACATAATAAACCCACTTCAAATCTGTTTGCAAAGGAAAACAGCAGAAATGTCAAAAACCTATACGAAAAAAGAGTTTTCTTAACTCCCCATCTCACTCCAGAATGGATAATTCATAGGTTCACAATGAATAGCAAAATCCAAAAATTTACTGGTGGGCTTAAGAGGAGACTGTCATTGTCCCTGCTGCCATGCTCAGACATCTCTGCTGTTGAGGGAAAACCAAGGGGAACTATGGCAGGAAGAGGAGGGGTGGCTGCAGAGGGTGGCCAGGAGGCACAGAAAGGGTCTGAGTTCACATTCAAGGATATGCTGGGAGAGCTGTGGCCAAATTGCATCCCTTCACCTGAAACAGTACATCTAGCAAACATTTATCTGAAAGGAATCTCCAAAGCAGTATTCTTCTTAAACAAACTTCTGAGCTTTTGCTTACTTTTGGAAAGGTAAATATATATATTTTCTTTGGTTTTCAAACAAAGAAAACACCCAAGCTCCCAATGCTGGCTGTTGCCTGCTATAACAGCAGAAGAAAAGTTGCTAAATCCCATTCTACTTCTAATTTCCCAACAGTCACTTTTTTTTTTTTTTACACATTTCCCAACAATTTAAATTTCTACTGTTGCATTGTCATGAACCTGGGAAAAACAGAAAGCCAACAGCAAGCTGAATCCTTTTGTATTAAATAAGGACATTTGTATTTCACTTTCACATGATTTTCTCTTTTTTTTTGTTGCTCCTGCAGGCCCAGATTTATCTTTTCAAATGCTGGAGCTAATATGCAAGTTGTGAAGCAAGACATGCAGAGAAGAACTATTAACCTATTTTAATCAAGGATATGTCACTCTAAACAAATCAAGCTATCCCCCAAGCACACACTCTCCAAACCAGAGCAGCTTGCTGTTACTTAGTCGGTGGAAGAAACTTGGCCAGACCAATCTGCTTTGTAGAAGATATTTCTTGGAAGGAAAAAAAGGCAGTGAGGTCTCAATTGATCAACCCAGAAACTAGGAGAAAGAATCATGTATGCCTGATTAACACAAGGATTCTTGGCTGGTGATGCTGAGCCTCTGCCAGCATGGGTCATGAGGAGGGACACAGCTTCTCCTGCTCCTACTGCAGTTAATGTAGCTGCTACCTGCAGATTACAGGTAAAAGGAACTTTTATTATTTATTTAGTGGATCTGAACCAAACTTCCTTCCCAGTATATGTAATATTACTTATCTTCCCTCCAGTATCTCTCATTATTATAAATACTTGGGAAACAATGCTCTGCCTCATCTGTAGCTCCTCAGGCTGCCCCAGCTACACCTCTCTGCTTAATATTCACTTCAGACACACTAAATTAAAACAAAAAAATCCAGTACTGCACCAAACAGCTCACTTCTCTCCAGCTTTAGCAACTAGATAAGCATTTTGGAAGTGGTTATGACATACAATACCATAAGAGACATAATTATTTAAAGCAGCACTTCCCTCGCAGAATTCAAAACACCTCGTGCGAGGGTGAACGCCCATCAGCTGCACAACCCCAAATTTAACAGTGTCATTTCTGTCAAAAAAGGCACTCATTACATTACTAAACATAACTTTCCTGTCATACTGGCTTTCTCATCTTTAGAAAAGGCTGATTATTATAATTCTGTGTGTAACCTATATAAAATAATTATGTCTCCTAATCACATTTCAGGTAGTTTCAATTCAGACACAAGATTGCCTTCAAAGGAGAGACCATTTTCACTCAATGCATATACCTAGCTCATCTAATATTAGCTAGAATTAGAGCAGAACACCACTAAAAGAAATTTAAACATGTTAAAAGGATACAAACCTGTATTGCTGTTAGAAAACCAGTCAGAGCAGTTGTTTTTGCAAGCCTTTATTCTCACATTATTAAGATGCGACACAATTGGCACTAAGCTGGTCACAAGTTAGTGGATTTCAAAAGGCTTTGGGGTTTTGTTACTGACAACAGAAGGGCAGAGGGCACACAAAATCTTCAGAATGGATACCCAAAGCCAAGCAGTAACTATTAATGCACAGATGTACATAAAGTACAGCTTTTGCAGAGAAAACCACCTATGCATAAATGCTCCTACTTCCACTTCACCCAGAGGTTAAATTATCTGATCAAAATCTTGTGCTGGAAAGGAAAAAAATCAGTTCATATTTTTTCCACTTCATTTAGACTGTGTAAAACATTAAATCCTGTCATTAAAATTGCTTAATTAGGAGTGCTAGAGCAAAAGGTTGATGCAGCTCATGAATTGTAACTGCTGAATGGTGGTGGCCTGGCAGGACTTGCCATCGATATTAGCACTGAAGAATGGGGAGAAGAAAAAAGAAAAACACAATATTGCAAAGTTGTTTTGACTTTAATTGAAGCAGTATCACTTGTTAGAGGGAATGAGGTTTTAAACAAAATTCAAACAGCAGTGACAGAGGAGACCACCACCCTTGTGGGGCAATTCTGCATATCCACAGAAGAGCTGGCTTCAAAGGCAGTGGTTAGCCCAATGCCAATGGCATTTCAAAACCTACCTCATTCTTGCTTTGGTCTTGCTGCTCTGAAACCAAAGTCCTGCTTTAGCAGTAAGTGCTGGACACACAGCTCTACCCCTGCAGTTCCTGTCTTTAATGACCCCCTTCATCTGCTCTGTAGCACACCGAATACTGCCTGACTGATATCAGCTCCTGGCATTCAGACCTCATCTCACTGGCACTTTGTGCCAGCCAGGGACTTCAGCAGATGGCACTTCACACAGAAAATAGACAGCATGAGCCTAGCAGTGGAAAGTAAAGCAAAGGCTGCTCATGCAGGAGATGCTCTGACTCAGAGGAAACCAGCTTTAGTGAGAGCTTGACATCAGGCAATATTGGCTCAGTACCTACAGAACTTGCCAGGATCCTGCTGTGACCTACTGCTTTCAGGGGGCTCTGCTCCAGGAGAATACATAGAACATACATTATATACAGTGGGTCCAGAGGAGGCCACTAAAGGTGATTGGAGGGGTGGAACACTTCTCCTGTGAGGACAGGTGGGGGTTTTTAGCCTGGAGAAGAGAAGGCTCCAGGAAGACTTTATTGTAGACTTCCAGAATTCAAAAGGAACCTATAAGAAAGATGGGGACAAACCTTTTAGTAGGGTCTGCTGCAACAGGACAAGGGCAGAGAGCTTTTAATTGAAAGAGGGTCAATTTAGAACAGATGTAATGAAGAAGTTTTTTTACAATGAGGTACTGGCATGGATTATCCAGAGATGTGGTGGAAGCCTCATCCCTAGGAGTGTTCAAGG
Source organism: Peucedramus taeniatus (assembly GCA_013400575.1). NCBI lineage: Eukaryota > Metazoa > Chordata > Aves > Passeriformes > Fringillidae > Peucedramus > Peucedramus taeniatus. Next base: position 86,045 of record WBNO01015341.1, on the reverse strand, counting down.
CCTGGTTGGACGGGACTTTGAGCAACCTGCCCTAATAGAAGGTGTGCATGTTTACTGCAGGGAGCTGGACTAGATGCTGTCTAAAGGTGCCTTCCAACCAATAGCAGCACTGCTGAGATTGGGTGGAAAGGGAATACAGTTGTCCAATCATTTAATTCTAAAAGCAAGTGCTCCCTGAATATGAACCTGTGCTTTTTTTTTTTTCTCTCCACCCCAGTATAAGTAATACAAATAATTCTCTTTGAAGTTGTGCTGCTTGGAACACAGCTTATGTAAGTGCCACATGATACATACTGCTGCACCTTGCAACATTATGGTTCAGTAGCAAGCTGAGGATGGAGCTGGAAACGAAGTCTAGGTTTCATGTGAATTCCTGACTTCAGTTCATCTGTTATAAAACTGATACTTGAATAAAGAATTGATAGTTACTAAAGCAGTTGAGTGCCCATAGGAGAAAAACATCCACTTACAAGTTTAACAACAGCTACAGAGAGACTTCTTTGGATCCCCAGCTCACCATGAGTAGCACAGCAATATGATTTGCAATTGCATTGGGATGCTCTCATTTTCTAAAGCTTAGGAAACAGCAAGAGCCTGCTCACACCTCTGCTTGCACCAGCAGTGATCTGCAATCCATTATCTCTACAGCTGCACCACTGGGATCAGCTACTGGAATGTCAACAGCACTCAGTTATGTGGGCTACTATGTCATTCACTCACTCCAGGAAAGATGACTCCAATAGGAAGGACCTCAGCTCTACCTACAGCACACACTCTACTCCTCTTGGCATTAGAAGAGATGCACTGGTGAGCAAATACATCATCTGTAAAAGTCTGAAAGTAAATACTGTCTTCATTCAGGAAATATGGACTTTCATCTGCCTTCAATTCAAGACAACATTGACCCTGTAGCCATTTTCTGTGATTATGCAAAAAAAAAAAAAAAGCCTCACCTTGCAGAAGGAGAGAAACTGAGTTTGCAAATGTAAAGTTAAAACCAACAAAGAAGAAAAACCTGAGCCACCTACATTTCTTGAAGAAGCTATTCTTAAAATAGAAGCTACAATGATATCAGAGTGCTGCAGTACCGCAGGGGACCTGAACTTGAGAGATGAACACAAGTGCCAGACTCAGCCCCTGTGTCCTCAGCGGTGGCACGGGCAGCTGCTCTGCATCTAGGAAAGGAAGAGTTAGCACAGCTACTGACACATCAGCCACCTGTTGTAGTGCCACCATGAGCCTGAAACAGCAACAGAAATGGGGCAATACACTTTTTTGCCCCAAACACACTAGGCAGGAGGAGCACAGTGGGCAGAGGCTGGGTTATCAGGGAATCTCCTGGCTCATTCTGCCCCTGCTGATGCTCCACTGCAGTCATGTCCTCACTGGGAAAAGGCTCAGAGGGTATCCTGCAACCATGGAGAAGACAGCAAGGAAAGAACATTTACCAGTATTTTTCTTTTTCTACAGAACACTCAAAATTAAACACTTCCTCATGAAGCTGGTCATTTGCATAATCACATTATCAAGATGGTCTTTCACATGGATTGGAGTGTCAACAGACTGAGATGTCAATACAATGCACAAACTGTTAATAATAGAGTATGATTTTTTTTCCCCACAAATTTCTCCACACTTGGACTCCAAGGTTTTTGATAGGGAATAAAATACTGTTAGTCATCTGAGTATTTTCTCCTTAGCCACAGAAAAAATAGAGCCCAAAACAGAGCATTTGAAGAGATATGGATATGAAAGGATGTGAGCATGTTCAGCGCAAAGGATCATACATAGCTTGTGACATCTTTTATCTGCAAGTAGAAATTATTCTGCATAAGTAAATAGTTTTCAAGCAGCACATAATACATGCAGTGTGTGTTGGTACACATAACTAATATGGTAAAATCTGAGGGGGGAAAAAAATCAAGCATGTATGACGCATCTTCTGATGTTCTGGGTTCCATTTGTTTTTAAAGAAAATTTTGGGTTTTCAAATGAGTAAGGGAGCAGTAGACATGAAAAAGGTAGGATGGAAGAGAAATCAAATACATTTATTACCTAAGGAAAGAGCAAAACACAAGTCGAAGAAAACTCTGTTTAAAGCATTGCAAATGACCAGAGAGCAGAGGGCATGTCAAGAGGAGTGGGAAGCCATCACACAGACAGCTATGAGCATTGCAACATGCAGGCTATGGGGATTAGACAGCTTTCCAAGGAGGGAGAGAGACCTTTGAAGATTTTCAGGTGGGGGAGAAAAAAACAGTGGAATAAACCTGATCAAAGCCACATCTTGCTTTTTTAAGAAGCTGATCCTTCTCAGCCTTCCATAAACTGCTGTGCATTTCAAGCACAAGAATGAAGATGAAGATCTCTGTGTTTCCAGCACGAAGAAGTGGTGTGGGACTGCACTGGAGGATAAGCTGCAAGGATACTAGCTTGGGAGATGCTGCACACAAATGCTACAGGACAGTCATGGTCTAGGAAAGAAGGAAGGAGCCAGAAAACAGCAGATGCCCTTTCAGAAAATACCAGAGATAGCTGGAGCTCCTCATGCTGTGACCTGTGGCACAGCTGGTATCGGAGGCAGGCAAGGGACAGCTGGGGTCTGATCACTCCAGGCAGGCATTTATCTCCCAAGCTTTTGGTTTCTACCTAGGCATTTCCTGACACCTAAACAGGTAAGTTGAGGATGCTGAGAAAATAAAACACTACTGAGTTGAAGCTGGAAATAAAAATTCTCACCAATTTTGAGATTTTTAAAATTTCAGCAGCAAAGAGAGACAATGAAGTTTCAAGTGCTTCTTGTTTTCCCCCCTAAATCCCATTGGAATTTGTACTTCAAGCTAGAAGAGGTATAGGTACAGCTGATACAAGTTACTTAAGAATGACACTGAATTACCATTCAGTTACTTGGGAATGACAAAGGAGGTTTCATTTTTAATGTTCATAAGTCACCCAAATTAATTAGCACTTTAAAGTGGCAATGAATCATTTCCTGAAATAATTTGTATTGGCTAAATTAATTCCTGTGAAGGGAGCCAATTTGCTGATTGTAAATTATAAGAGCCCCTGACTAGCTCCTGTGTACACTGTGTACCATTTATAAGACTACTGGGAAACAAAGGATGGCTACTTTTCATCAGTGAACAAGACTGCAGCCCTATTAAGTGACTAACTTACAGTGCTACAATTACAGGTTTCTATTTAAAGAAAGCCAGACATCATTAAGAAACAAAGCTGGATGTTCAGAAGAAAGAAAAACTAAATAGAAGAAAAGCTTGTTTTCTGCAAAGGTGCACCAAAAATCTATTTGAAGGGAATATTTCATCCTCTTAGATTAACAAAGAGAAGTTCAGACATGCATAATTATGAATATACTTCCATCACAGGGCAATGCCCAAAGCTGACCTGAAGCCTGGAGTTCCAGAGCTGCCTTTCCTTATCCATGGTTAGATGGCTGTTTTGAGAAACCCATAAATTTAAATTACTTTTGAGGAGTGATGTAGTGAGAAAGCACATATATGGGTTTCTACTCAGATAGAAGAGATGCTGTCCTACCACTGGCAGCCTTCCTCCCAGGAGATCTCTTGCACCCATCCAGTACATCCCACCACCCACCCATTTCTGGTTAAAGACTGCAGTACTCTTCTTAATGGATTCCCCTTCTTTACTCCTCCAAAAGAAAAAACTACACATAATGCTTTACCTAAGCTAATTTGCATGGCTTTCTCCTGTTCTTATCTGCATCTCCTCACTGGTATCAAAGCCTTGACATTTCTGCTTGTGAAATCCTTCCCTGGTAACCTGCTTATCAGCAGTAATGAACACTTGTGCAAACAGGTACAAAATTAAATGGCTTCTTTACAGTGATTATGATAGATTGAGCCATGCTTAATCTACATAATCAAATTGCTTCTGTGTTCAGCTGTAATACCTTTTTGCTCTCCTGGGAGCAGGTTCAGCCTTGGTTTCTCTTTCAACAGCTTCTTTCTGAGAAACACTAACCATGCCTGGGAAAAGGGCTACTTTAGGTGCAATCATTTAACACAGCATGTTTGAGGCTCATAAACTCTGCAAGAGGGCAGAGCAGGTCTAAACAACAGGTGTCCCCTTTAGGGAAGGAGAAAACATCCTGTAGGACACTTAAGGGAAAGCAAAATACAAACCCATCTCCTCCAGCTATGACCCACATACCCAGATGTAATTGCAGTGACCCTTCTAAGACAGATGACATCTCTACCCACTTAAATGGACTGAGCTACTACCACTACTATAATTTCATTTCCCTATGCAAGAATGTCTCTGTATTCAAGGGCATCCCCTGTTTACATGCTACTAAAATAGAAGACTGTTGTTTTCAATCTCAAGACCAGATTCTTGATTAAAATCAAGCTGGTTAAAATGGATGGCATAGGTATATTATAAATATAGACTTGGGAAATTAAAGGATTTAGTCCAGGGAATGTTCTGAAAAGCATCTCCATGTCTAACTCATGTTTATCAAGTCACTTAGCCAAAAGAGTCCTGAAACTTTCTGTTCTTTTAAATATTGATCAACTTTTAGCATAAAACAAGAAGGGAGAAATGGTTTTTGCCACAAACAATAAGTAGGTGCTATTTAAAAAATATCCAACAGCCTATTTGCCTTTGTCCAAAACAAAGCACTGCAAGAATCAGGTTTGCTTCTTAGTCAGCCTGCTGGGAGACTTTTTGTTTGCCTGTTTATTTTCCCAAGGAGTCTAAGAGAACAAGTGGCCTACAAGCTAGTGCTTATTTCTAAATGTTTTTATAAACTGGAAAGTGAGTAAACCTGGTAGCAAACCTAGCTAGCAAACCTAGCAAAATGCTAATAAGCACACAGGGAGAATAATTTCTCTTCCTTGTTATGGCTTTGATACAGGTAAAAAGAACATGCCCCTGGACCTTTGAGTTAGAAAGGTGACAGCTCCAGAAAAAGAGGCCTCTGCATCTTTGTAAGTGAAGAAAAAGCAATGCAGAAGGGAAAAGTATAAAAAGATGGGTTCTGGCAAGGGCCGCTAACACAGCTTGACTTAGGCTCAGGAGGAAGTAAAAGCTTGATATACATAAAAATAGATTTAAGAAAGAATCAATGACATTTAATCTGAAAGTTTTAGTTAAGTTTTAATTAGGATCTGAGATTTTGCACTTAAGTGCATGAAGTGAAGGAGAACATGTACTCATGCTTCCCAAGATAACTGACAGATCTGAAACTTACTCATCTCATCTCAAAAGGTTAATTAAAGAACAATCCTTGACAGCAACACTGTATGGAAACTGAGAGTCTGCTCCACTGGGGAGCCCTGGAGAAAAGCTGTGCTGGCATCTCCCACCCCTCAGGAACAAACTGAGGATGCTGCCCCGTGACCACAGCATGGAGATGAGCAACATGCTTTGAATCAGCCCAGCAAGAAATGGAGAAGAGAGTGCCCAGAGCACTGTAAAACTTGCTTACTGTGCTGCCTGTGGATCTGGGACAGCCTTCCCAACCTGTGCTGGGCTCTGCATGACTGCTGGCCTGGAGCTGCTGCCACATACACAGTCCTGCAGCAGAGCAGGTGGGATCACAGCCAGCAGTGAGAGGTGCATGTGGTAATTCTTATCATTAGGAAACTAAGGCAGAGTGGCTCACCCAGGATCAAAATTGTAATTAAGCTGGAAATAGGCTGTGGGTTCCCCAAATCCTGCAGATGCTGACAGCACTTTGAGGCACAGGCCTTCTCTGGTTCAGCCCAGCATCAGAAAAAAAAAAAAAAGTTAGCTTTTAGGGAAGCCTGTATATGCAAAGCTCATTTGAAAAAAAAATCACAACAAACTGAAGAAACATTATCAGAATGAAGAATAGGAGAGTTTCATCATTTGAGTAAGACTTCGTGGACATAAGAGAACTTTGGCTGTGCAGTAATTTAATTTCCTAAGAACACTAGGAAAGTCTCAATTAGGTCAACTCTCTCTTGCATCAGTAGAAGAGAAGAGGAATGTGCAGGTGGATCAGTGAAAAGATATGGTGCAAGTAAACATTGAGGCCTCTTGGCACAAGTGAAGCTGCTTGCTCGGTATGTACCACAGGCAGAGGCAAAAACCACCTGCAGGCAGCTTTTTGCTGCTCTCTTTAAAAGCTAGAGCCAGGTAGTGTGGCTGCCACAGGAGAAACAGGCTCATTTAGAAGCAGCCCAGGGAAAAGCAGATGAATGCTAGAGAAAAAAAAAAAGACCAGAACAGCAATGGATTCTGAATGCTGCTTAATGGAGTGAAGCCTGAACATTATTTGGTGTGATCTTGACAGGCCTGATTTAACTATTACATTTTTGTATAGTATTTTTCATCCTAATTATGAAGAATTGTTTCACAGCCCTTGGTGACAGCTTAGAAGTTTCTCAGCCACTTAAGCAGAAGGTCTATCAGAGCACATTTATCAGAGAAAAGACTGCTGAGGAGTGGACAGCAACAGCCATACCCCCAGGGGTGGGACATCTCTGCTGTTGCCTATAGAAGAGATGCCCAGAAGAGCAGTGGGCAAGACAATTCAAACACTGAAGTGAAAGCAGCTCAAGGAAGGGCATTTTTGGACACACAGGTTCCCACAGCATGTTTTATCCAGCAGGAAGACAAATTACCAAACTTACAACAGCCACTCTTCACCTCAGACATGTATACCAAGCCCTACTAAATCCCCAGCCAGAAAGAAGTTGGTGATCCTACATCACTGACTCTAATGGCCCCTGTTCAAACCACAGCAGCCCACTTCTTACTTTTAAACACAAAGGGCAGTTCCAGAGGCGGGTTTATTTTGATTTTGACTTAGAAGTGTCCATCCAAAGTGAGTTTATATTAGTGACAACTGAATCACAGTTGTTGAGGTAGTGTTTACACATGCAGAAAGCAGATACGTAGACATTGTCTTTGTAAATAGGACATCTCAGGACAGCAATTACACAACATTTCACTTCATCTACTTGGAAGACTGCATTTAAGATCAACTCATTTTTGCCCCCTCCCAACAGACCCCTTCAAGTATCCGATCTGCAAACCTTGTACATACAAGAATTACTTGCTCCATATTTTAAATGCAAGCTTTTCAAGAGCTCCCTGAATTCAAAAGCGGCATTTTGTTCTCCAGAGCAGCCCCATTCTGAAATGCCACACTCAAAAAAGCTGCATCATGTCTGCCTGCCACATTAGTACACATGCTAGGGATGTGAATTCAGTGGCACTGGAACAGTAACTGAAGTGCCTGCAGCCTGCACTCACCTCCTTTACATATCTACTCATCTAAACACAAAGGCTGTGTTCCAGTGAGCAAACCCAGACAGACACAGCAACATTGAGACAAGGCTCCACAATGAGTATCTGCAGGCGCTGTCATTAAAGCAACAAAAACCCCACTAATGCACCCACAAAAACCATCAAGTGCCAGAAATACAACACTGCTTTTGGGATTTCAGATACCATACAGAGGAATTCAAACAGCCAGGTGGAAGAGTTAAGATCACAGCAGCCTCTTCTCCCCCAGCACTTCAGTTACCCTTCAAATCATCAGGGCTCTCACAATGACCTGCAAGTACCCTTACTTTTCCCATGACTAGGAAAATACCAAGCACAGTCAAACCCTCAGCAAGGCTATTTTGTGAGAAAGCAGGAGGCATTCCTTCTGCACCCAAGCAGAAAGCTTACCCCATCTGGAAGTGCCCTCCAGCACACGGCGCTCACAAACTCATTTGTGTCATCTTCTTTCCGGTCCTTGTCCAGAACACTTTTGACTGTATCAAACTTGAATGTCAGCAGTGTCTTTGAGAGGCCCTTATAGTATAAGTAAAGGGAATTATTTTCACTTCCTAGAAATAAAAAACATATAAGTATACAAGATTAGGTTCTGTAAAGACAAACAGAAATAAGGGTTCTTAGCTCTTTCATCGCTTAAGACAAGCCCAGACATTTCTTTGTAGTTATCATCGTGGTCATGGTGCCCTGGCAGCTGGAAGTGCTCCACAGCAAACTTCCATCACATTTAATAATAGGACATGGTTTTATTACAAGACAACTGCAGCATGCAGCACACCTGCAAAATGTACAGGATTCCAAGAACCCTCCACAACCTCCTCAGGGCAAAGCATTTTGAGCAGAGCTTCTGCACTACCACATGAATCACGGCTACATCCAGCCTGCTCAGAGCCACAGCTCAAAGGCAGGTAGCACTATCAAAGTTTTGCCTGCCATAATCAGGTATGACAATTTGGTCTGTGGAAGCTTAAGCAAGAGAGACTAGACTGTACAGGCTTTATTTAGAAATCCATCCCAATTTCTGCCTTGCAAGCTGCACAGCGATCAGAGAACACACAAGCTAAGGTCCTCCCTTCAGTGCTGGCACAGCTGTCCTGCTCATCCCACAGCTATCAGCCTGTCACTGCCTTCCCAGCAAGAGCTGTGGATTTACAGAGCTCTGACAGGCTGACTTAAGCAGTGAAAGGACAGAACAGCCAAAGGGGTAACTAATGATTCAGTCTTCTGAGGAGCTGTTTGCAATGTGGGCACTATTTACTTCACCATGCAGAATGCCATTCTAAGTGACAACTACTGGAGCCTCACATGTGGCCCAGGCTACTGGTGATGCATCAAGATGTGCCAGTTTTTAATCCTGAAATACATAAATTATATCAACAGCAATGACACTAGTAGTTGATTTTAATGACAGCAAGCCTGAATCATCATGCACAAACAACTCATCTGTGATGGAAGAAAACCATCTAAAGACCCCTGTAGGTCAGGACTGCCAATGGCATTCCCTGAGAGGGGAAGGAGTGTGGAAGTTTGGAAAAAATTTCTAATAAAAGCCCATCCAGCTAAATAGCACAAGTGGTGGTGTGCTTTGCTACTGGTGAGGCCCCAGCTCTGAGGAACCCTGTCAGCACTTCAGGGTGGCTGCTCTACTCACCACAGGCAATGTAGTCTCCGTTGGACGCCAGCCCTACGAAGTTCTTCTCATTGATGTGACCCTTGAAGGAGCGCAGGCAGTGAGGCTTCCCTACGTTCCACAGCTTCAGCTGACTGTCTGTTGACCTGAAAACAATACTTAAATTTACCCTGCTGCCATATGGCAGGAACTCCTTCCTCCCTGGCCATCCTGCTCCTCAACGCTCCAATGACAATGTAAATGTAGGAAGCCTTAGTGCACAACAGGAGATTTATCCCACTTTCAATCATACGCAGCTCAGCTTGAGCTCAGAAAGATATCACCTTATTTTAAAAGCCTGTCAAAACACATTACACGTTTGAATAAAAACTTCCCTGAAGTATTACTCTTCCTTTCTCCTATCAATTGCAGAGCCCTCCACTGAACTGCAGGGCCTCTGGGCTATCACTGCCTCCTCCAGATTCTCACAGATCCAAGACACACCAAAGTTATTTATATTTTAAACCTTTACAGCAAGGATAAAATCTGTTCCCTTCTCCATGCCAGCTGCAACTCTCATTCATGTCTTTCCAGGGCTTGGGTAGGAAGCAGTCTCCTCACTTCCCAGGTGCCCTAAAGCACATTCTCCTCCACCTGCCCAATACCAAGCAGCAGCACAGAAAAACCTATGGGGGCTCAGAGTTGCTGTTTAAATCTGGTTTTCTCATGTGTAATTAAGACTGCATTGATATAGAACTCAGGCTTTTTCACCTTGCCAGGCAAAGTTAAATTTTACTATTCAAAATATACAAAACATGTTTGGATTAAATCACAATGGTTGTTTCCCATGGTTCCCCAAAATGCAAATATACCTGCCTTCAAAATATTTTTCTGTTTACTGCGAGAAAACATTTTGTCTTTGGGGTTACTAATCTGCTGCCTGGCAGATCTCAAATAGGAAGATCCCACATTTCCAGGAGATATAGGATTAATTTCTTCCCCCAAAGCTGAAGAGACGTGAAGATAATCTCTCATTTCATAGGCATTATTTCCTAGCAATCACAGCTTACTTGGCTCTGGTATTCTGGCACTCACTGAGACACACAGTTGGGGAACAAGTGGTGATATGGTGGAACGGAAGCCCATGAAGCCATTTTAAAGAAAGGGATAGTGCTGTTCTGATCCCCAAATTTGAAAGAGATTGGGAGCAGGATCTTGTGGGTGGGAAGGAGAGGGAGCAGGCCATGCTCCTCCACATAGGTCATGTCACCAACCTTGCTGCTCCCTGAATATTTAGAGCTGAAAGGAAAAAACTCAAATCACACACAGCATCCATCAAATATTGCCAATGACGTAAGACATTAGCCCTGCACCAGTGTCCCATTTACCTAAAAATATAGCACAAAAGAGGAGAGATGCACCATGTGCTATCCTGCAAAAAAGCTTATCTCAGTCCTCAATGACAGCTGGAATGACAAAGGAGCGATAAGGGAGCTGCAGCAAGATTTGTTAGTCAGTATTATTAGTGAGTATGAGGTCAGATCAGAAAGAAGGTATGAATTTTATCTCTAACACTGTGACTTAAGCAGGAGTGCATTCCTAACCCCAGGTCGAGACAGGAGGCCCAAAACAGAGCATTCAGCTTCTCTGCCTGGTGCTTGTTCCACATCTGTCCCTGCCCTATACTGCTGCTCCCTTCCCTTGTCCTTACCTCAGAGGAACAGCTCAGAGAATGCAAAAAGGGGTATACTCCTGCTTTTTTTGACCCACAAGTACAGGCAAGTGCTTTCTGTGCTATTAGGAGAGCTGTATTCTTAAAATACTGCTTTTAAAAGCTTCAGAGTTGTCTGGACACTAAACTTTTCTGCAGCCAGGAAAAAACAGCAAAAGACTAATCCCTGGTCCACAAGCTGTCAGATTCCTGTGACAGCTGCTGCTCTTAGCTTCCCATCAAGAAGACCTCAGATACACAGGTATCTCACTTAACCTCTATATTTTACTGGCATACCTACTGGTGCCTTCATTAAAATAAAAACACTTAAGTCTATTACAAATGGAAAGTTTTTACTGTTTATGAATTCCCATCAAGCTCTAGCCATGTTTACATTGCTTTTACATGAAAAAAGAAAGCTATCCACCCTTGAACTGCAAGGAGAGACAAAGGCCATTGATCCTGGTGGTGTTACACTGCTCTTCTGGTTTCATATCCTCTCCGAAAAAACATCTTGGATGTTCTGCTCTGTTAAATCTCTCTCTCTGTAAATCAGCACTGTGATCAATGTGTTGTGCTAAATACCAGGCAGTTCTGAATACCCCGAGGTCAAAACCTATCTCTACAAGGCAAAGAAAACCAATGCAATCCATAAAACAGCTTTAGCTAGAAATTCAGAGAATCTGAATATACATATAATTTTTTCTTAAATCAGTGCTTGATTTTTGAGAACCACTACTGCTGTTGCCTCTACTCAGTCTGCAAAAGAAAAGGCAGGAAAAATAATCTGCTCTGACATTTCTCCCTGTTTACACACCAGAAGGTAGGTGGACCCTTCAGTCAGTCTCCTCACCTGCTGCTGCCTTGTCCAAGTCTGACAGCTCTAACAGCTCTATTAATAACTCCTCTCAGAACTTTGGGAGATGCTTTCTCAGAATGCTGGCCCAGGCAGAACAGGGCCATTCTGTCCTAAAACATCCCATAAATGATGCCCCACTTGATTATGGCTGCAAAACATTCCCAGCCTCCTCCTGTTTCTATTAAACACTTTCTCTAACACAGATTTGGTTCAAAGCATTAAATTTAATTTTCTCTGTGTTCCAGATATGAATTTGCAGCCTTATAGAGTTATAATGTTAATGGAAGTAAGAAGAGAGAAGCTGATTAAATATAAACAGTACCAGAAGCCACCAGGGAATCCTCCATCATGCAGCTCAGCTCACAGTAACTCCCCTGCATCCTGAAAACACCTTAAAAAGCTCTCTTTCACTGTGTAAAAACATGGGACAGAACCAAGCTGGATAACCACTGGCTCAGCACAAGGCAGCAGGCACATTTCCTGGGACTAGATCTGCCCTGTGATCCATCCCTGCTGCCCTCAGGTGTTAGACATGAACGTGCTGAGATCCAAGATTCCCCTGCAGCCCCTCACCCTTCCCATCAGGTAAGAGGAGTTCACCTCTGGTTTATTGAAGAGGCTTGTAGCCAGTCATTGCCAATTTTCACAAGGTGACCTGACACATTCATTCTCATCTGACTGAAAACCTATCCAGAGGAGAGGCAGCCATATCTGGCTTTGGGGCAGCCACATCTGGCCATGTAACTGAACAGAAGCTGGAGAATATTGTTCCCCAGGCCTCCATAGCAGATCTTATGGTCTGCCCTGGCTGAAAAGCTGCATGCTATTAATCACAAAACACAGCTTCTCTTTGTCCACTTTCTAACCCAAATATAAGCCCAAAAAGGGCCTTCACAGAGCAGATAATAAATTACCAGAGAACAGATCAAACAGTCAGTCCTATTTGAGCTGCTTTCAGGCTGTGGCTAAACCTTCTCTTCAGACCATATAGATAGCAGTACTATTTGATCACTTCTGTCACTGATCAGTTGTGTTCTACTGCAGATTATTATCCCCAGCAGCTTTCACTATCACAGAGCTCTGGTCAGGAGCATCCTCAAGGCACACAGTGAGAGTAAAGTCCACCTGCAGCTTCCCAAAGTAAGCACTTGGGCACAGGTGCCACATCTAGCTGTCTTCATACTCCTCTTAAGCATTTTAGCTCCACAAGACAGAGCACAGCCAAGTGACACCAGGAATGAATTTCTATTTTTGACTTTGAGAAAAGCAACGATCTGCCTTCCAAAAGCACAGCAGCCTGTGAGAGCAGCCACCCACACAGGTGAACTTGCTCAACGGCCCTGAAGAGCACAGAGAAGTGAGGGCTACACAGTTTTTAGCCTACATAAAAGGCAACACTTACGCAGAGACGATTTCTTCCCCGCTGACGAATTTTGCATAGGAGACTGCCTTGCGGTGCCCTTTGAACACCATGATGGGCTGCTTAGTGTTGCGGAGGTCGTAGTAGTGAACACAGTGATCTACAGACCAGGGAGAAAAGGGGCAAGACATTTAATCAGTTAGGAAGGATGCACAGGACCTGTAATAATCACAACAAAAATCCTGCCTGCGCTTTCCACATCTCACTTCAAGCCCCGTCTAGGATAAACAGTCTGTGCTACAGCAAAAGAGGGTTCCTAAAAGAGCCCCAAAATTCATTCTACAAGGATCCATGCTCCCTTTCAAAGGATCAGGAAAAGAAAAAGGTGCAGTCTCATGCATGTGCCTGTACACGTGTCCTCCTGCAAACCCCATGACCCTGTTCAAGGCAGCAGCTAAAAGGACTCTCACCTCTTCTGCCTGCCTTCTCAGCTCCATGCCCAGCCACTCCAATTGCCATTTCTAATTCCCAGCCTCCTTCTTTGCCTTCCTCTTTTCTTTCCCCTCTTGGAAAACTGCTGAAGAACTCAAGGGTAAAAACTCAGTCTACTACTTAGACTGGATTGTGGAAAAACAGGATTAAATTTGTTGTGCTTGCTTCTGGATGGACCTTCCTACCTTTGTTTTTTGCTTCTCTCCTCTGACTTTATTACCAATCAAGAAAGAATTAGCATTTCTGGTAATGAGGGAACAGACTAAATTCCAGTTCATTTTAAGATTTAATTCACAGATGTGCCCCAGTGCCACAACCATATGAAAGGGATCACAGCAGAATTAGTGGTACGTTTGCTTTTCTACACAGCCAAATGTCAATTCCCAAGAAACCAGAAAAACAAGAAGAAAGAAACCTCATGAGACCCGAGCCCCAAACACTCTCCCAAGTGCTCCTTCCAGCTGAACAAGGTTAATAAGCTCCTTCCTTCCCAACTTTCAGCCTTTAATGTTGAAATTTCGTTTAATTACCCCTTGCTATTCTGGAAGCACAGGGAGGGAAGGCCAGGGAAGGCCACACACATAGAAACCAAGCTGGACATCTTTCTCACTGAGCAAACTGTGATACCCAGACATCAGCTGAAATCTGCTCTGACCCTCCTCCCACTGAAATAATGTCCCACTGGTGGAAGCTTATCACAAAGATTACATAGAAATGAATTTAAATGCCAATAACTACAACTATTTTTGTATTTGCACAGCATTTCAAAGCTGGGCGCTGTTCTCTGTATAAATGAGAGACCCACTGTCTCAAAATCCCATGTGGTTTGAGAGATAACCAGGTTTACATCAATCAAGCTACTGCAACCACCATCAGACCAGCAAGGGGAGCTCCTCCCCCAGATGAAGGAGCTAACTGGTGGCCATGGCAGGACAGGGTGGGGACTGGGTCAGAAACACCTCCAATAAAATAAGGTGGGCAGTCGAGTCACCTTCCCCGCTCAGTGCTTCCAGCACTTTACTCTCTGCAGATGACCAGTTTAGAGGTCTCTCTGAGTAAGGATTTCTGGCTCTCTTCCTCCTCAAGGTATAAAAGCAGATGCTCCAAGCAGCCACACCAAGTTTTCTCCACCACTTACACTGCCAAATTACTCTTATGTTGAAACCCAGCAGTTACTGCACCCCTTACTATCAGCACTGAAGATGCTGTGACTCAAGCACTCTTTCAAACAGCTCCTGTGTCTTTCACCTCTGAAATATTAAACATCCAAACAACCAAAATCCCAGTGTGCTCCTACCATTTGGGTATTTTAATTAGCTGTAGAGCAACATGATGTTGCAACAGGCTTATTGAAACATGGGTTAATTTTCTGAGGGACTTTGAATTAAGCATTAACATTCTAACAAGATCTGGGCATCTTGGTCTCTTCTACTCAGTCTTTTCCACTGAAAGCTGGAGCCAAGAAACTCCACAGTTTTTAATCTATCCAGTAGACCTGTGGGAGCTGTGAAACAGTTAACTGGCAATTGTTATTTTAATGAGCAGAATGATTCTAGCAGGGCTTTTTATTAGGAATCAGATAGTGGATAAGTCTTTCAAGTCTATTTTTGCTAACAGATTCAACACTGGCCCATCATTAGGGCACCTTTTTGAGCACCAAATTTTATCCTTCAAGAAAATGGCAGGGAAAGGGAAACCTGCATGTGAGCAAGTGGAGCAATGCAGAGAGCTGTAGCAGGGCAGACAAGTCTATTTGCAGAGCAGAGCCACGAAGCTGCATTCACCTTCCAAATATGCCAGTAAACAGCTCAAAGCCTGGCAGCATCTGGCCCCAGCACGGCTGTGCCTCTCGGCATCGGCAGGACAATCAATCACTGTCTGCTCTCATCACAACGGGGCTGAGAGAACCAGCAAGGCCACTGGGCTCCAAAATTAGCCACTTAATTATTAATTGATTATTTCAGCAGACAAAGTGTTGGCACCCAAATGAGTTTTAGTTTTTTGTTTGTTTTTTTGAAATTCAATTGAAGCAGCTATTTTTAAGTAGATATATGAAGATGAATGCTCACTGCACTCATTAAAATCTGAACAGGTGGTCATGTTTTACAATTAAAGAGATACTCTCTCTTGTAGGCCATATGGACTTCACAAAAAACATGATTCAAATGCCATCTGCTGAGGAAGTAGAGAGCCCCAAAGTGAAGTGAAATGAGAAAAATACAACTCCCAGGTACCCCAGCAGAAGCCTTGTCTGGTTGACTTTGATGAGCTGAAATTGTCTGGGTTGGGCAGCATCTCTTGCACACCAGTAGGTCCAAGGTGAGGTGGCAGGGTGCTCTGGGAGGCTCAGAAAATTAGTTTTTCCCAAGAGGCAGCTGTAGGTGGGGGAAATGGAGTGGGCAATGAGGGGAATCAAACACTTCCTGAACTCCACAAGAACTTTTCAGCTCATCCAGCATCCCAGAGCTGGCTCCTGCCCTCAGCATCCCTGGCAGATCATGGAGCATGCTCCACTGCTAACCAGCAACACCAGGTTTGTATTTGCTTCTTGTCTGCTCCTCAAAATGAACATTAATAACATAATTCAGCTAATTTCCACCCCAACTAGAAAACTCTCTCAGAACAAGTTCATCTTAGAATTCACATTTATGGAGGTAAAGCCTCCTGTCTGCCCAGCCCTTGGGCAGCAACAGCTCCCTGCTCCACCTTTTCTTCTGCATTCAGGCTTAATTTAAATATTTATGAAATAAAGGGAAAGAACATGTATATATTTCATAACAAATTAAACACTCCAGAACAATTCTCATCTAGTTCAATGTCACTGCAGAAGCTGAGCATGACAGAAATCTGCTGCTATACCTTCTGAATTCAAATGTTTGCTGGCAAGTCGTTTTATTTTTTTATACACGTATTTTTAAGTGATCTCAGAAGGCAAAAAGGACAGCTAAGCTCTGCCATTGCTGCTGAGAGGTCTCTGACCACAAGCCTGAGTTTTTAAAGAGTGCTTTTCCATTACACTCAGCTTACTTCCCTTAAGACACTGCTGCTTTCACCTTTGAGCCATCTAGTGACAACTAATCAAGAATTCAGACTTCTCCAAACTTCTGAGATCTCGCCACCTCTTCAGTAAATACAACTCATGTCAGCAAAGGATGGCATCCCTCTCTGCTCAGCTGCTCATAAATTCACTCAACTCCAGCTGGCAGGAAAAGGGCAAAAGAGAAGGATGGGTTTGTGCTGAAAAAGGTGAAGGGATCAGCACCTCCTCAGCCTCAATTCTCAGATTCAGCTTGGTTGCAGGGGTGGGGATGCAGTAAATGAGCTGATGATGTGGTAACACAGTCATAGAAAACCAGGTTTTAGAACTTCTAAAATAAGAGAATTGGGAATTGCTAATGGAGCCAGTAGCACTGTAGATAATCTCCCATCCCAGTTGTTTAGAAAAATGGAATTGATCTGGGACTTTTAGTTGTTTAAACAGAAGAAAGAAAAGGACAAAGTCTGTTTTTGCCAAAAGTGATTTTCCTTACGTTTAGACTTGTTAAAAAAATTTACAAAACTGCTGTTACCAGCAGGCTTTAGGTTCAGCAGCACCTATTTTAAAGCTCTTATTGTGTGGCGATGAGCAACAGCTCCACAAAGAGCAGCAAGGGTTATGACAGGGTGTCACACAGCAGCAATTCAATCTTTCACTGAGTACCAGCACACACAAGGCAGCCACACACAAAAACCAGAGAGCAGAGCAATCCCACTCTCCAAGTAACATTCATTTTGTAGGTCATGTGTTTCACCCACCTTCACTGTGAACATTAATCAGCATCAGCTAATTCACAAGACCCCCCCAAGGCTTTTTTCAACCAAGAACCACTTACTTGAAGGAATATCAAGCCAAGGACAGCAAAACAAAAATTTACCTGCAATGCAACAGTTTTATATTCAAAGGATGTAACCACTAGAAAGCCCCAAGAGCTGCATACAAAGGTTCTGTGGCTCTCCTCTGGAAAACTAAATTGCTGGGGAATCAATGCCCATTTTTCTTATTTCAATCATTTAAAAATGCACATTTCTCAACTGTTCAATATTTAGATTATTGATCCATTAAAAAAAGAAGTCCTTTACATTACTTGGATCTCTCAGCACTAACAGACTTGAGAATATAATGATGCTCCTTGTTCCACAGCAGATAAATACCACGGACAAGAAGATGCCCATATTGAAATGCACAGCTGTAAGGTAGGCAGTCAGATGTTAATTAAGTGGTCTGGTAGAAGTATTCTGTGATCAAGGCACATTTTGGACTTTTTAAAAAAAAAAATATCTTCAATAGCAAACCTAAAGGTCAAAATAATTTCATACATTAATGCTCTGGCTACAGCCTGAAGTCCTGCACATCTTGTGCCACAGATCTTTTATTGAAACAGAAGCTCAGGCTGGAACATAATCTTTAATGTGCTCTTGTGCTTCTCTGACCATGATGGTCTGATTTGTTACATCTAGTAACTCATGTCCTCAGCTCATGATTGCCCCATCTTCTTCATCTGTCTGTTTTCCTCCATATGAACTTCAAGCTTGGATCAAGGCTGGCTTGTTTTCACCAGTGAAACTCTGTACATCAGCAGTAACAATGAGAGACGTTTATAGTCTGAGGGGGTGTATTTAAATGACCTGTTTAACAAGACAAACTGAGTCAAAGCAAATTTGGTGCAAAATGCCTCTGCTTGCCATCAGTTAGATTATGCTGGGGAAACCAAAAGAACAGCAAAATAAAAAAGCCCACAAAATGCTTTTCATCAGAATGAGAGAGGAAAGACATGACTTTGTAACATTTCATTTCAGTTTTATTTCTATTGGCTAAAAAAATGATTTCAGAGATGCTGGAGGAAGCCTCTATCACTCATTGAAGGGGTTAGCTGAAATCCAATTACATATATATATTTAAACATCTACCTACACAAATTGATCTTTCCTTTCACTCGTTTCTCCTCTGTATACCAAGTGTAAGCAAGATCACTCAGTTTTCAGGGCTCTGAGAATTGTATCTAGGCAACTTGTTTAGCAGGAAAATATAACTACATCCTTATGCCTTCAAGTGTCCAGAGTACAGTGGTTCAAATCAAAGCTTGCTTTGAATGTCTCTGGGTAAAAGGAAAGAGCACCCACTGTTATTTCCCTATGTGGTGTGTCATGAAAGAGGGGATAAGCCATCATGATGAGTATTTGCTGAACAGAGATAAACAAGAGGAAGAACAACAGAACTTTAGATGGGTTAACCAAAAGTGTCTTTTTTGGCTAGGTCAGTGTGATTTCTTGCTATAAAAAAAGAAGTTTGAATCCACAAAGGTAAAGTCTTTGGCTGGACTAAAAATGGAAACAGGATCAGGAGACTCACATGAAACCTCAGTTTTCACCAGGAAAAACCTTTCTTCTGTTAGGGAGGAGAAAGAGGAAGGAGATAAAAAGGAAAAACATCCTGATTTAAAAATAAACTCAATTCACTGTACTTCCATACAGTACACTGAGGATGACATGGCACATTAGGGTAACTTGGTCCTTACAGAAACCTGAACAAGGGCCAGGTAAACAACATCTGAGGAAAGGCTGCCATGAGAGCTCAAATCCAGAAAATTAAATGCTTGAAAACATATTTCCTTAAATTCCAGAGGAAAGGCTGCAGAAGAAAGGCTGCCATCAGAGCCCCAACCCTGAAAATTAAACATGATTCTTTAAATTCCAGAGGAAATCTACAAAAGCCATCTACCTAGCTCCAGAATTACTTACAGACTTACTGAAAAGCCATTAATAAAAAAAGTGGAACCTCTCCAGTGGATCCTCTATATACCTGTGCACCAGGATATGAAGCCTCCCTGCCAAGGCAATGATATCAAAGGCTGGTTGAAAGATAACTTAGAATTTAATTATGAGGAAGCTCAAATGAAACTTAATCCTATATAGAATGCCATATCTATTAGAAATCCATTTCTCCTCAAGGGCCCTGAAAGTCATGGAATACTGTATGTTGGAAGGGACCTCTGAAATCCAGCCAGTCCAACCACCCAGTCAAGAATGGGACAACTGTAAAGTTGGATTCAATTTCCAAGTTAAATAATTGTGTTCAAGAGTCCTACTCAGTCATGCTCCAAGCATTTCCAAAGACAATTCTATAAATGCTTCCTTCAGCTGTCTTGAAAGTGCTCTTATGTCAAAGGATTAGGGAGACTTTTTTTTTTTTTAAATACAAACTTGCTTAAGCTATTTGCTGTTGACATAAGAAAGGCAAGGCATTAGCCCCCCTCTCAGCATTACAGCAATAATGTTTAGGCTGTGTTTTGCTGCACAGGTTTCTGGCTTCTCAGATCTTTCAGGTTTTGTCTATCTACACCCACACTATGGGGGTGGCATGAAGCACTGTCATACAACCTTAGCTCTCCTTTAATTCACTTTTTTTTCTTACTAGTGAAAAAGAAAATGAACAGCTCAATTTTAACTGCTGCCAAGCCTGTAATACCAAACAATAGTACTTGCAGATCTTCATGTGACTGAGATGGCTTTATTCAGAAAGTCTGGGGTGGAGATTTAATCTTCCCTACAGCAGAAAGGCAGGCTGGAGTTTGAACATCCATATGTGGGTCTTGCTCTGGAGAGAAAACTGGGGATTATAGGACAGCTGAACATTCCATCTTTGGGAATAATTCAACTCAACAAGTGAAACTTCATGGAGTGACACCCCTCCCAAAAAATCTCTTCCAGGGCAGAAGAGACAGCAAGGAGGAAAAAAAAAAGATATTTATTTCAGCAACAGAAATGCAGGGTGGCATTTGGGCATTTGACAAAGAATGGTGAAGAAGCCTTCCAGCCAACAACACACTATAAAGAGATTTATTTCACTTGAGAGAGTAATACTGGAATGGGATATGATGAGCACAGGGTTTGGCCTATCACAAACCACTTCTGGGAGGGAAGCCAGTGTGAAAGTTTCCACTACATAAAAGAAACAGATGCTTCAGGAAAAGAAAAGAGATGACAATGCATTAGGGACAGGAAGAAGTGGACTTGAATTCACAGGAACAAAGCCCTGCACTAACAATTAGCACAAGAATTTTCCGAAGGAGAAATTAGATAATATCCACAACAGCAAGTTGACATCAGTGCCCTCTGTACAAACAATTTTCCTTACTGTAAAGGCAAGAGATTAAAAATGAGTTTGATACAGCCTGAAGCAAAGAACCTTTGCAGACAAAACTGTCTGGAGCATCTTGCTGAAGAATGCAGTGTGCTGCTTCTCTCTTGCAGCATGACAAATCACATGAGGAGCAGACAGCAGAAATCAACCCCTGCCACTCCAACACCTCCCCCCAGAACACTGCAGCACAGGTAAAGCTAACTGGTGTTTTTTATTTTTCCTGTTTGTACCTTCCCTTCCAAAAAAGCCCCAATAAAGCAAGAAAAATGTATCCCAACAGCCATTATCACAGGCACATTAAAATGTTTGCTGGATATGGCTTTTTATTCACCATTTTTTTCTTCAAGCAGAAAATGCAAGTGCTTTGCTTCTATAATTAAGACAAAATTATTCATTTAATGCATTTGCTTTTTTTCTCTTCTTTTTACCTGGAGTTCCCTTTGCAGTGAAGGAACAGTTTTTCTCTGAATAACCATTTTTCTGCAGCCCTGGGGAAATCTCAGCAATCTCTTCTAGAAGCAATGCTCTGGTCCACAGGTCCACAGCAGCAAACTGCAACAATGTCCTTATTTTGTATTTCAAGTGTGTGTCCAAGATGATTTGGGATGCAGTACTTCATTTATATTTGCTCCCAGAGTTCTGTCTAGACAAGTGGCACCAGACTCCTGGGGAAGTCCTGCACACCCCATCTTCATAGGTGTCAAATATTCAATGGCCACCCAAAAAGGGACTGAACTTGAGAAAAGCATTCAATACATATCTTCCCTGCAGGTAAAAACCTCCCCTGTGTGCTCTAAAGACTATACAAGATTAAGCAAGGTCTGTATGATTCATTTTGCTGGTAGCAAAATCTTGAAAAAGCCCAAACAACTAAACCCTTTAAAGTGAGGAAGCCACAGAGCCAGTGATGTTAGCAAGGAGATGAAAGGAAGTTTCTAAAGCAGAGGAAGGCACATGGGTATTTGGAGATGACAACTTAATCTCATTTTCCTATACTGCAATACAGATGATGGGCAACAGCCTCCCAAGATTAGATTTAAGGAATCCAATGGAAATCCACCCTCAAAACATCATTTTTAAGGAATTAAACACAAATCCAGCCCAGGTTTTCCTTTAAACAAACAAAGAACACAGCTTTGAGAAGGAGGAAAATGCCCAACAGTGTTCCATTTAGCAAAATGGATGATAAAAGAAGCACCATGAGAAAGATTCCATGAAAACTGAAATAAAGAGCTGAGGTTAGACTGAATGTCTGGTAGCCTCAGTTTAATCTCTGGCAAAACCAACAACACAGTAAGACCCTTCTACTTTTCCTTCTGAAAAAAGGCTCAGGGATGTGCCAGCAGAGGCTTTCAGGTCAGCACTTGAAATATTTTGACAGAGCTCTGCAGGAAACACTATACCCTGCTTCAGCCAGTGATTTGCATATCTTACTCACACCAACTGTACTATTTTTTAAAAAATATATACCAATACTAGCATTCCTCTAAAGATCTATATCTCCCTCTGCTGAACAGATAAAGAGAATAGCAGCCTTGATGGGAACTGCCAACTGGGTTTTTAACCTTTGTATTCCACAGATTCCCTATAGCTCAAAGTTACAGATGACATTTGCCAGGTTATGGATAATGGTCTTTACACACCAGGGACACTTTGTTAGTGACTTGTCTAAAGCTTTTGATACAGCAGCCCATAAAGCCTTCACCCTAAGTAACTTATCTTGCATTAAAGAGAGAAGGAGGAGACATAAAACCTTAGATATTAATCAGTTGACAAAAGGGCTCTGATGGGAGAGGGAAGCAAAACAGATTTCTCTAGAGCTCTTTTGAAACTTTGACCTTTATGGTTTTAAAGAGCTATAGTGATTTCTCACAGGAGTAAGAGATAGATGGTTTTTGTGCAATTCAAGGGTTGTTGTCTATCAGATTGTTGGAGAAATGAAATATTCAGTACACACAAACAAGATTTACTAATGCCACAAAACTAATGAAGACAACAGCAGTAATAACCTGCAGCTTTGGAAAGAACTCATTCTTCACATCTGAAACAGGAAAAAATAGTTATGCACTGTTCAGATGCAACATTCAGTTCTGCTCCTAACACAGCTTTTCTCACTGACTATGTAACATGCATAACTCTACATGGACTGGTGCCTATAAGCTGATGTCCAAAATAAATTTTATGACCCAGAACATGTGAACAACAGTCATTTTATGGTAAAAGGTGTTTCAATCCATGCTGTTTAAATGGACTAGACCCTGGAAGAGATGAAACTTCCTACAAAAGCAACAGGAGCCTTACGTGTACAAAGAGTGCTGGGTACATCTATCAAAGCTAAAAATACCTTGTCACTTGCTGAACACATCTCTCTCAATTCAAGATACATACTGCACACAACAACACTCTTAGTGCTCAAGCCATGGTTAGCTGTGGTTCTTTGAAAGAATGAAAGCTGCACAAGTCACAGAGCTGTGATGGAGGGAAAGGGCAGCACAGTCAGATTCCCTGGAACCACACACTTAAGAGGTCAAGATCATGTAAACAAGGGCTTGAGGCATTACAAAAGATGGATATAAAAGGAACAACCTCCCTAGGATTTTAAGAGTGCATTTATGAAGCAACAGCTTTCAGGTTTCTGTTGTATTAGTAGACATCATAAAAAGAGAACCAAACAGGCTTCAGAGCAGTCAAAGCAGCTCTAAGGAAAGGAAAGGAAAGTGCAGGCTCCTGAGAACCTGAGTTGGCCAAATTATCAGTCAAACCTGATTTTAGTCCAGAACTACATTTTGCTTCACTAGCCTGAGGAGATATTAGTCTTAAGTAGGTTCTGTAGATGATGATCTGATTCATTATCTAAACTGACCTCACAGCAGACTCCACTTGAAGAGAGGAAGGATATTAGAAGTGTTATAATTGCTAAAATTCAAGCTTCAGATAAGAAGGCTTAAACCAAAGTGTATACACAGGGAAAAAAGCACAGGAAAGCATGTGATGATACACATGTATTCAAGGTGGAAAAGAAGCAACATTCCCTAACTGGGCAATGAAATAAGTAACATGAAGAGCAACTGGATTTTCACATGCATCTACAGTCTCATTTTTGTCCTCTTCTTGAGATTTAAATGGCTGATATGAACCTTGCCCAAACATTCAAAACTCTACTCTTAAAAACTCATGCAATGTTTAGATGCCCAGACACTATGAAAAGATTCCTTTGAGATGAGAGCCCACACTGCATTCACCAGTTACAGATCTTCCTGCACAATGTGACCATCTCCACCAGTTAGTATGGAAGCACAGTACCCAAATAAAAGGCTGGAACAGTTAATCTATGTAGTCTGAATAGGAGAAAACACAGGAAGCCATTACAGACAGAGGATGTCATTCCAAAGAGCAATTCCTTTGAATGGGCTACCAGAAAAACTGCAGCTTTGGAAACTGCCAAGATTGAAAAGCATTAAACTCTTAAGGGATACAGCAACAGCTAGCTGCAAAAGCAATTTGGCATTCTGAGAAAAAGATGAATGTTGGAGTTGCCTATCTGTTCCTGAATTCCAAGGCTCATTTCAATTTAAATTTGAATTTCGTCACATTGACTAAATGACTTCTGTGCCAGTTGTAAGACAAAATGTTCAGGAAAAGAATATTTAAGCAAATAATTAGCACACTCATTTCTGCAAATGACAGATGTATCCTTTTCTCTAGAGGATCAAATGGAGCTTTTCAAGTTCATTTTATTCATTCACTTGCTACTGAAGTGTGATGACCTCTGGGACAAAGTTAGGAAACTCCCCAGTAGGTCTCTATATTGTTAGTCACTATTCATTGAAATTGCTTTATCCAAGACAAGTCAGATACTGCTTTTACTGTGCAAGTAAGAAAGTTCTATCAGCTCTTGAACTCTTAAGGCTTATGTGAAAATTGCACATGCAACACATCCTGCACACTGATGAGAGGTTTCATTTCCCTTTGTGATTTCCTAGGAAGCAGTGGCAGCTAGGCAAGAAGACACTACCTGGCAGATCTGGCACCATCTCTGATGTACAGGAACAGAAAAATCAGCTTAACTACAAAGACCTTAAGTTTAAATAACATGGTATAGCTGCAGTTCTTCCCACTGTTAGTCCTGAGCAGAAGTGCAGTGTGATCTATCTACCAGAGCCAGAAAGATTGCCTTCACCAGGACAGCAGAAGGCTTGGTTTGATATCTCACCTTCATTTACATCCCAGGCTCCATGAAGAGGACATTTAAGTCAAACCTTCCAAGATTTGTCCTCACCTAAAAAAATCCCACTAAGCTCAGTGTCTCCACTACAATAAGTACTTTGGAACAGAAATATGATCACAGCCATACTGGCCAAAAATACAGATTCCTCCAAACAACCCTTAACTGACTGAAGTGCTGTAAATGCTTTCCAGTGCAAAACAAACAAAGCCTTTGCAGTGAATTCTGGAATGGGGTTGAATTAAAGGTGACAAATGTGTACTTCCAAAACACAGACCTTGTCCCCTACCTCCCCTGCCAACAGCCTCAGAGATCACGGACTAGAGGAAGGTTTATTATTACCTATCCACAAAATGAAAACACACACTGCAGGCAAAGTCCAATCCAAAGTAATGGGCAAGCCCTGAACTGCTGCATGCCACTGCTTTCATCAAGGCTGAATTCTGAGCACTCACTGCTGTGAAGCTTTTCCACAGGTTTGAAAGAAATGCCTAACCTTTGTCTGTGCCTTTAAACACTGAGCTCAATTCATACACTGAAGGTAATCTCGTAGCTCAAGCCCAAGGAAGCTGCCTAACTCCACCCTAAACATGTCATATATTCACACAAATACATCCTTTCTGAGTCACTGCAGGCTTTCAGCAGAACACACTACTCACCCATGAGAATCTATTAAGGTAAGACCTTGCTCTCAGCTGGAAAACATTAATTCTCTTCCAAAAAGGCACACTACCTTCTTGGTCATTAATATCCCATCATTCTTCTGAGCTGAGTGACAAGCCAGGTAAGTCACCCAGATCTGAGCGTGTGCAAGGCTAACTCTACAGAGAGATGTTTGGAAAAGAGAAATCACTGCTCTAGTTACTGCAGCAGAAAAATCAATATTTCACTGGCCAGGATAGTCTCCAAAGTGGCCCCACTTGGACACCAGGTATATTAGAAAAATGGAATGATGATGATAAAAAAGCCACTTTTGACCCTGAACTGTAAGTGCATCAGGGTGATGCAGAGACCTTAAGGGGTGGGTAAATAGCTGCAAACAAAAACAGAGCTGTTGACACAACAACAGGAGTCCTTCATAATGCTGATACTGATCCACAGTATCAAATTAGTTTTGTGACCATTCAAAACCAGAATACAACACCATTGTGCAATGCTAAAGATGGTGGACAGGAAACACCTTAAACAGCCTGGAAAACATGGTGTGGAAGGGCAAAATCACCTTTGAAGGAAAGGCAGAAAGTGGGGAAGGGAATAAGGAAGAGAGAGAGCTGGTAAGAAAAGAGAACCTCAGCATTAAGAGCAGACTTCATGTTCACTGAGGGTTTGCCCCTTGTTAGCAAATACTGGCATTGGTACAGGCTGCCAAAAACCTGTCTGGGGCTGGCATTGGTGCTCAATGGATCAGGGAATAACCTAATCCAGAAAAAAGGCAGTTCAGTTTCAGCCATGCAATTGGTAGAATGAAGGAAGAGATGGAAAATTAAAATCTGGGATGTTGAAGAGGGAGTGCAGCATCTCCAATGCAGGTAGTCTCAAACTCTGCTGCTCTAAGTAGTAAGATCAGCATCAATCAGCACCTCCCCACTTTTTCCCTGCCGTGGTCACTTCATCTGAACCCACACTATCAAGAGTTTGTGACAACCTAGCAAAGCTGTTTTAGAGACTGATCAAAGCTAAAGCTAATGCAGCAAAACCTTAAGTTCTGACTATGCTGTTCTGTTGCTATCCTTTCCACATGTATTTCTCTGCTGCTTGCATTTATTTTGTGAAGCTCCTGGAGAGGAGACTGTCTCTGTCCTGCAACTCTGAAGCCCTGAGAAACCTCTCTCAGCCCTCAATCCAACCTGCTAATTTTTTGGGTCCTACAGGGAAAAAAAATACAGTGTTTGAGGAGATGATGCATCTAATGTCATAGAAACTTCAGATCTCTGAATTCTTACAAAATCTCTGCATAATATATGGGAAATAAAAAGTCAGTGGTAGCTGCTGACACTATTACAGCAGGCTGGGAATAAAACATTCCTACTACCAATAGCTACACTGAGCTCACTGGAGTTAGCAGACAGTCTGATCTCACCCAGACTGCACAACTTGGACATTCCAGCTGCGAAGTGCATGATGCATTTTCAGCCTTTAGTTTTCTTTTTAAAGCAGGAAAACAGCACTGCTAGAAAATATATGGGTTAAGGACATCAGTGCTATTGCTGAGGCAGAACAATAATAACTTCAGCCATGATTTATATAGCTAATTTCAGAATAAAACCCTATCTGTTTTTAAAAAGAGAGAAAGACCACAATTACCTGATTTTGTATTTGGCAGTGATTACAGTTTATACTGGACAATGTTTCAACTCAGTAAGCATGCAAATAGAATATTTTATTGAAGTAACAGACAAAAGGGGTCTTTTCTTCTTTATGTGTCCTCTCCAGTGCAACAGATTTTATCAGGCTGTAGCCAGACACACCAGCTTTCCTCTCACCTGAAGTGTCTGATTTTAAGTGAATTACTTCTCAAACCAATATCCATTTCTCTCTTCTATAGGCTCTATTTCTAGTTTATGGCCCATTTGTTCTGTTTTAAGCTACCCAAGATAATTTTTTTTGGTCATCTAAAAAGCTTCAGAGTGAGGAGTCAAGAAAAGAAACTTATATATCATCCATATTAGATGCTAATCCTGGGGTGTGCTTTTATAGTGGCATCTAAAGCTTGTTTTCCTACATCATCTGAAGCCAACTCAGGGCTCTCTACTAAAGAAGAGTGTTCCTCATGGAGATACAGTCTAACAACACTTCTGAAGATGGCTATGTTTAAATCAAAGCATCACAGCAAATCTTGTGACAAATCCCCCCATTTCACTCACTGTACCACAGGGTTCACAGCATGACCTTGCTTCCAAATCCACCCCTACAGTCTTTCAGTTCCCTCCTTTTATTTGGCAATGCAGCATGGAAACTGGGTGCAGGTAGAAATGCTTTTACTAAACCCAGACCTCTGGTTCAAGATTCCCTACAGAGAATGAAGCTTCAGATGTGAAGCAAAGTCAGGCTGTGAACCCTGTGCTGCCTCAGCTCAGGTAATTCATGCCAAGTGCTGGTAGATCTCTAAGGGACTTTGGTACCTTCCTTACAATTTTTCTGTAAGAGAGTTTTAAAATTGGAGAAGGCAGAAAGGTACCTCTCAACCTTTCACATGCACAATGTAGCATCATGGGCTGTGTGGGCCAACAGCCAAAATATTACTAACAAATGAGAAAAAATGTAAGGTGGGGACAGGGTGGAAAGGACCTTAAGATGGTTATCCTATTTCTGTGGTGAAGGCAGGGGAGGAACCAGCACAGCACAGAGATGCTGATCTAGCTGAAACATCTAATAGGAAAACCCACTTCAAGGAGGCATTCTGAACAGATGGATGCAAGTGGGCAAGATGTATTTATCAAGGGCAGAGAAGAGCTTTTCTTAAGCAAGATGTGAAAGAACAGGACATTATGAAAAGATGCTCCAGCTTTATGAATGGTTAAGAGAGAACCTTTAAAGAAAATAAAAATGTCAACCCTGAAAAAATTTCTACTTCAGTCAAAATTACATTGCTTGAAGTTATGCTGGCTTTCAGCTATCTGCATACAGAAAAAGGGAACTGAAACATGTATGTAATTAATAGTATAGTAAATCAATTTACTTCTTCCTTTTATATCTCAAATATTAAGTACCAATACTTCCTCCCTAACCATTTTATGAATTGCTTACCTCATCAAGTCTTAAACTATAGATATATAAATATATACACACAAAAATACAAACACATATATAGCATTAAGCTCCATCAAATAGCAAATAAATTGAGAGCATATACAGAAACAGCACTTCTGTTTAAATACAAGACAAGACTGTGTGGGGCATGAAATGCTCAGAAGTCTTGGCTCTTCTATCCTTGAATAAATCACTGAATAAGTAATTGAAGCAGTTCTCAAAATGTGAAAATCCTCTTAGCATGTGAGTAAGCCAAGGCAGGGCTAAGACAGCTTTCTAAAATTGGCCCCTACACTGGTCACTGAATTAGTGTTTAGTGTTGTGGACAGCACATTTTTATTCCTACTGGGGGCAAACAGGAGTGGTCAAATCAGTGTGCCCTGTTCCTTGCCTTTTTTTTTTTTTTTTTAATTACTACTCAAGGAAGCCAGCTTTGACTCTTCCTTTATTAATTTTAGAGCCTATGTGACAACTCATGCTATTCAACAGTTATGTTCCTTTTTCCAAAAACTAAATTAAACTATTAAGCAAGACTAGCTGAAGCTGATGGAGAAGAAAAACCTTTGTCTCTATCATAACATGTTAAACAGGACTGTTTTACTATCAGGAGTATGAAAGCAGACACTAACCCATTTGTTTGCCCTGATTATTTTTTAGGAGTTCAGAAATAATGTCTTTCAAGATTCCAGTATTTCTTTTAATATGCCATTTTTCCCACATGTATTTACGGCTAAAAGATCAATTAGAATTCCATTGTGGGAAGTAATTTCCATTGGTTCAATTACCCCATGTAATTGTTTCAGCAATCATAATATCAATCAAATATCCATTTTAATTTTTATTTAGAGATTCAATTACCAAACATCAAGTAGATGTAAACACTTCTTTCAGTACAAATACCATTTCACCCTTCAGTATCCTCTAAATCACAGAAACACACATGCAATCCTTTAAAACCTCCATGAAACTTTTAGGGCTTCCTAATGCTTCTTTCACAACACACTTGCTGAAGACAAACCCTGTTTGTTGGACCTGGGTGTGGGGGCAGAGGCACTCCCACCTGCTCCTACCCTACATGCCCTCCAGCTCCAAAAGCCTTCCTTGATTTATCTGTGCCTTATCCCCCCTCGGCCTTTCAGCTGGCAAGGAATCACAGTTATCTATCAAGAAGAATTGTGTTTCATGGTGATTTTGCAGGTATATTTTAATCAGTGGCTGATCCATTTGGAGCTAGTGCTCATTCTTCCCTAAAGCCCTTCCCAGATAGTCCCCTCATTCAAATGCTGCTAGTAGGTATTGTCATTCAACTATTTTTACATGTAATTCACTAAACTTCAGAGAGAAGCCTGTCAAGCAAGTCAATATTTTAAACTCTACCTTGAATCCATTTTTGGATTCAAAATGCAAGTTTATTTTTTGCCTCCTAAGAGTTACAACCAAAGTAGAACCAGCCTGGAAATGAGAATACCTGAATGAAATGGCAAACCAGCGGTTGCAAGAATGATCAACGTATTGTCCAGAGAGAACAAATGTTGTCAGAACAACTAGTTACAAGTGCATTAAAGCTCCCCAAGGAGAAAGAAAATGCAGAGTTGGTTAAACATTTATAGGCACCTGTGAGTTTTAGTTACTGTTATGCATAGCACAATACAGTTTCCTCCCAAAGCGACACCTGCTCTGCTCTCAGATCTTTGTGTTATCACCAAGAACCATTTAATCTAAGTGAATAAAAGGCTCCTTGTGCCTTCCCCACTGACTATTTCAAAAAAATAAAAACGTTAACAGCCATCTTTGCCCAGCCTGGGAAAACATGAGCCCACCCACAGGGATTGTAGTTAGAGCTACAGGAACATGCACAACCACAGCTTTACAGCACGCTTCAGGTAAAACCAGTTAAAGTTCCCAGTATGGCTTTGTAGCATTTATAGAACAATATTATAAATCAGAAATAGCAGCTCTCATCATGTTAACACATTGAGACTCGCACAGCTGAGCTCTGCCTGGTTGCCTTAGCGATCCCAATAAATGCACTGGGTGATTTCTTTACCTGCCTTATCTCTGATAGAGGCACCCAAATGAAAAAGCCAGGCTGGGTATGACATTGACACATCATTGTGACACTTGAGAAGTTTTACTCAGATATTTTAACTGCAAAGACACTTCAATCTTCAGCACAGCAGCCAACCTCACATCTTCAGGGAGAATAAGGAATAAAGGAAGGAAGAAACAACATCCCTTTGCCCCAAATCCCTTTTACCTACCTGCACAGCCAAAAGCTAGGTGATACCTAGAAGATGGGCTGAATTTGACACAACACACGTTAGCCTTGGCCTCAATGCTTGCAACTGAGTTGTCCAAGTTGGTAGACCACAGTTTCACTAGGGAAAGGGAAAGAGAGACATGAATAAACAAAAAACAACAAAAACATGAACTTCATCTGAAAGCCCTAAAATCTAGTTATTTAATGAATAAGATTCTGGAAAGCCTCAGTTGCTAAGATGTTAGTGAGTCCAAAGGGTCAGTTGTCACTGGTGGTTGGTAAGTTTGAGAATATGCTCAAGTCCACATTGTAAATATCAGAGCAGGTGATTAACCACATGCTGTAATCTCAGTGCTTAAGGTTACTGCAGTGCAGATTCATACAACCAATGACAGGAAGGCTTACATCCTTTTTTGTTCCTTGTCCCTGGGCTGGGATGCAAGAACTCCATGCTCCACAGCAAAATTGCTTTGCACAGAATAAATATACCTAACTGTATGCACAGTGAGTGAGAACAACTTGCTTTATTCTTGAGAAACTGGCACAGACAGGAGAGAAATCAGTATGCTGGCTTCCTATGATGCAATAATCCCTTGGTACAAGAACTTAACTGTTCTATGAGAGTACCACATGAACACTGATTAAACTACGTGCTAGAAGGAGCTCTTCCACCAAGCACTCCAGTGCTTCAGAGAATGACCAACAAAAAACACCAGGGCTTTTCAAAATACAGCCTTCCCCACCTGCCAGAAAAACTTCAAGCACCATTTAACCTTAAGATGAAGAGTGCCAGGTGCTCCTCACATAGTTAATCTTATTATTAAAAGCTAAATAATGCACTGCCTTTGGCCCAGATAAAGGAGCAGCAGATTGGCATCAAACCCCATTGATGCCTACAAGGCAGAAAAAACTTAAACATCTCCCTTCCCTCTTTTCTTGATGAGTGGATCAAGCTGTACTTGAGTATCACGATCTGAGGCTGGAAGCAGAGCAAGCTGGAACCAATGTTGAACATGCAGGTGCTACATGAAGGGTTAAAATCCTCTCAAGAGATCTCCTTGAGCTGCGTGGGCTTCTTCTGATCTGTGGCCAACATGTCCTCCAGTCTCCTTACTGAAACTTCATTTGGAGGTGAAGTGAGCAAAAATAGCAAAACAACAGGAACCTTGAACCCACTGTGAACAATAAATGAGAGATCAGCAGTCCTATGGTGTGTCCCCCATCCTCTTGTCACCTCTTGGCCAGCATTTCCCAGGGGCTTTGAGGGAGAAGCAAGGTTTCCAGCTGGATTATCCAAGGATGTTTTAGAAGATGAAGGAAAAGGAGGAATACTGGCAGTTTGGTTCCAGTGCTCTTTTTAATAGTATGGCAAGCAATGAAAGCAACAAGACTGGGCTGTTTCTGACCATACAAGGGTGGAGGAAACAGCACACCAAGGAATCATTGTAAATACAGCACTGTGTGGATATCTAGCAGCTGCCTGGAACCATCAGAAAGCAGCACACACAGACACCAGCAGAAATACAAACCCCAGTGCATACTCTCTTTGCCCAGAAGCATTATGTAAAATTCAATGAAAACAGCACCCAGCCTCAGGTTGGTTTTCAGAAATAAATCCATTCTCATTGATCAGAGCTATAATATTCACCCTAAACACCTGGCTACATTTTTAAATGAAACAAAAGCTTTGCAAGCATGGCTTAAGAAGCTCTCTTCTCCCAGGCAAGAAGGGATGATGAAGCTTCTTTACCATGTTCTGCACTTGGGAGCTGAGAGGAACAGGGAAGAATTTTGCAGAACAAGAAAATATTTACATTTTGCTTAAATGAACAGACACCAAGAGATGCGTAGTCAAAGTTCTGATGGCAGTAAAGGCCATCAAGTTTATGGGTGAGATAAGAAGCAAATAAAACATCTTTATGAGAGAACAGTGCCAGCTGACAACACCACGTCAACTTGAGGAGTGTGGGGTGGGCACATGATCTCAAGTTCAGAGCAATACTCTGCCAAAGTCTAGTATTAAAACAACACAGGCTTTCTTTGAAGCTTTCCACCCAGGTACTTAAAGCAGCCAAGTCTCTCCCTGACCCCCCCAAACAAACAAATGGCCATCTGGTCCCAGCTCAGAATCAAAAGCTAATTGAGGGCTGTTTCAGCTTGGCTCCTTTTTTCATTCAAGCTTGCAGGTCATAAGCTGAGCCATTTAATCTGGTGAAGAGACAATCCATGTGCTCAAAGTCATCATAATATTCGTTACAACTGACAGGCACAGATTAGAGCCTGCAATTTCTGTGATCTAACTGCTGTGAGATATGCCGGGCTCCAATTATATCTTAGTCAGTACCATAAAAAAGATAGATGGGACACATAACAATACATAATGAAACATGTCAAGTTTTACCTAGAACTGCCCATTATTTTTTAAAAAGAACTGACAGGTTAATAAAACATAATTCATAAGGGTAGAGTTTATTTGCTGTAGCTTTCATCGGCTTTGCTGAGGTCGAGGCAGTAATTATCCAACGCAGATGTCTAACTAACATCTAGAATTGTGTTGATGAGACAAGCAACCATCTGAGATTGACTATTTCTGAAACACATGTTCTCAAAGCATATTTTCTCTCATTTTGCAGCTGCTGAGAGACATCTTTATGTGGCCAAATACCTACTCCTCACTAGAGTATTAAAAAGATGCCTTCAGAACAGTTTTTTCAGCTTAAAATGTTTCGGTCTTTTCAATATGCTTTTTAGTTGAAGCTTTACACCAAATGTGTAAGTTCATCAATTAATTTTCCATGCATCAATTCTGTGTCTAAACACTGACTAAAAGAGGCAGAAGCCTGTGCTACAAGAGCTGAAGGTTGATGTTCACAGTTGGTACACAGAGTAAGGATGTTTCATCCAGCCTGTCACTTGTGAATTCTTATCTGCTCATCTGCTGCCACTCTGGAAAAGCTCTAAGCCAGGAATAGGATCTTCTACCAGAAAAATCATTTCCAGAGATTAGCAGAATCTCTAGGAAAGGAGAAAGCTGCTGAATTGTCCTGCTAGGCAAAATTTTGGACCCACTGCCTTGTGCAGGGGTCAGGAAGGTGGTATAAACTGATGACTGTCAGTAGGCAGCGACTGCAGGGCACTCCTTGCATAAGGCACAGACTTTATTGTCAATATTATAAACATCAATATCATCTTGACTTCAAGGCACTTCCATTAAATGAATCCAACAACCCCACAAATCTCCAGAAAATTACTGAATTTTTAGCCAGAAAAATGACCAAACTGAAGGTTCAATTAGATATTTTGAGAGCAATAAATACCAACACCTCAAGTCAACAGAAGCTGAAGGAATGAAATACCAATGAAAATGAAGTCCCAAACAATCCTGTGGAAGCTGGAGGAGCAAACTCTGAGCTGCAGTTCTCAGGCCATTCCCCCTCTGTAGAAGGCTTTTTTTTTTTTCTTTTAATTAAGCCAACTCTGCGTATCTGTGTTGCCTTGCTGAATTAAGGGGCACTATAAAAAAATAGCTGCAGGACTAGTACCAGGGTCTCATTTACTGAGGCAGCATGGAAATTACTTTCCTTAGAGGTAATGAGACACAGGCCTCTATTCCTCCTTGCCATGAGGAGTAACTCATGGCATGGCCTCCTTGCCAATGAAAAGTAACTATTGCTACAAACTCAGAGCTCTCAGGTGCTCCTGTTCTATCCTACCTCTCAATTTTGAGCCAGGAATAATGAAGGAACTACAGATGTAAAACCAGGCCTCTTTCTTAATTTGAATTTATCAGTGCTTCTTCTATCTTCTTCAGTTTCAGACAGCTTCAAAAACAAGACCACAGAAACATTTGATCACCCCAAAAAAGACACCTATTCCAGTGAAGACAAATTCTACCCACAGAGCATCACAAAAAATTTCACTGTCCCTCATCTGATAACTTTACCATGGCCATAAAACTCCACCCCCAATGCAGATCAGACAGCTGTAGGTCATGAGCTAAGTGTATTAGCTCTAGCCCTGTCCTGGTACTGTGATGGCACTATTTCACCTTCACAAAATTCATCTTTTCTTCTCCAAGAGCAGAAATTCACCCTTTCCTACTTAAATGAGTATCACAGCCCCTGCCATTATTATGTGCATAAAAGAATTTAAATTAAGGCTGTGCCTACTCCCCAAGCTCCTTGTAGAACAAGTAAACACCAATTTTGCTCACTGCTGTCTAGTTAGAGTATACCTTTGGGTCTCTACAGACATACATAAGTACCTTTCCCCCTTGAAAAAGAGAGGGCATAACAACTGTAGATGAAAGTGAAGGGTTTGTACACACACTAGTGATTCTAAGTACAATAATGCTTTTATGCTGTCATTATCTGCTATGAAAGTAGGAAGAATTTCCACAGATAAGCATATTCTGGATTATTTTCATCTTACAAGATGGACAATGCAAGAACCTGGGGCTCAAGGATGCTGCTGCTAATTATAGGAGAATCATTTTCTGCCTAATAGCACTGTTAGCATCCCCCTTTGCAGTGCCTGAGCCCGGGCAGAGAGAGCTGAACAGCACAGAATTTTTCATTCATAAGCACCTTCTCCAACACACATCTACTTTCAGAATTAGCTTCTGACTTGAAAAGACCTAGGAGAGACAGGCAGATACACAGGCAAGCAGGAAGAACTGGCAAAGCTGTCTCTTTTTTTGCTGCCTTGTCCTGACCACTTGACAGGGAAATGTGATACTTGTGCTTTGTGGGAAAGAATGATGAGATTAGCTCCAGCAAGCCCAGTGTGGCCTCAAAGAAGCAGACAAATCAAAGAGGACAGAAAAAGTAGATAAAAGATCTTTTTCTGCCAGACACTCTACCTGACCAGGCATTTGTTATTGTGTATTAAAAATGACCAGAACTCGACCAAACAGTCATGAACATAAGCAGAAGGACAAAATTCTAAGTTAGGCAGGTTACAATTAAGACACTTGTCATGAGTGTTAGCATTCCCTCACATTTAATCCTTTTAGTGTGATCACCCAGATGGAAGATGGACGCTACAACATTAATGTGGACATTTTGCTACTATTGCTGTGTACCTCAAAAACTTCTAAAATCAGTGCTGATACTCCATTTGTCTCTAAAGGGCTCTTTATATATGCAAATCACAAGTCATGGTAAAAATAAAGGA
The DNA here is from genome assembly GCA_013400575.1 of Peucedramus taeniatus. NCBI lineage: Eukaryota > Metazoa > Chordata > Aves > Passeriformes > Fringillidae > Peucedramus > Peucedramus taeniatus. The sequence continues at coordinate 50,128 of WBNO01015341.1, read as the reverse complement.
TAAAATGTTCCAGACCAGTTTTATCCACCAAAACCCCAATACACCTTCAAAAGACCTTTGTGAATTGAAATGCAAGTTATGTGGATCTGCAGGCTTTATTACAATAATTTCTAAGTAAACAGTACACTTTTACAGACAATTACTGAAGAAGTGAACAGTTTAAACTGAAGACAGAAGCTCTGCTTGCAGCTGGGCTTTGCAAAACTGGACACCTTGTTAACATGCTAATAAATGCAGATCTACCTGGCAGATTAGCTTTTTATATGCATGGCAGGAGTGGGGAGCACTGATGAAGAGGCTGTTAACTTACAAAGTGAATATTCACTCCTGCTGCATTTAAGCACATAGAAAACACACCTGTCTTCCACCAGAAAAGGAAGGGGAAGTGTACTAAAAACATTTTAAACTCACCTTAAATATAAAATAATCATTGAAGTTTGGTAAATGGAATTACCACCTTTGGGAACTGTAGTGACAGGACAAGGGGAGTGGTTTCATACTGCCACAAGGCAGGGTGAGATGGGATATTGGGAAGTAATTCTTCCCTGTGAGGGTGGGCAGGCCCTGGCACAGGGTTTCCCAGAGAAGCTGTGGCTGCCCCTGGATCCCTGGAGGTGTCCAAGGCCAGGCTGGATGGGGCTTGGAGCAACCTGGGATAGTGGAAGGTGTCCCTGCCCATGGCAGGAGCTGGAAAAAAATGAGCTTTTAAGTCCCTTCCAGCCCAAACCATTCTATGATTCCATTATTGACAAATGTAAATAAGGAACATTAATTTCTTTTGGAACAACATTTAAAAGCTTTTTGGAAGGGGGGAGCAGCTTACAAAGTTTAGCACTTAGGAAAAATTAATTTATCATTTCAAAGCAAATCATGAAGAGCTCTGTCCAGAGCTCTATCAGCCCATCTGGGAGAAGTGACCCCCACTGCTTAGGAAAGGAACTTTTAAGCTCTTGCTGTTAAATAACTGATTTGATACTGTAAACATTACAGACAAAACTCTCATTCATTAGGGATGAAAAATACTACACCTCCCTCAGTGCTATCCTCTTATTTAGGAGCTTCCTATATCTTTTTAGATAAGGAACATTTTTTTACCACCATGTGGTAAAGGGCTTGGCCTAAGGGTTCTCCAAAAGTGCTTTTTCAAACGGACCCAGGAGTGTGGAAGGCTGAGAGCTGCTCCCAGCACTCCTACTCCTTAAAGCTCCAAGAAACACAGTCTTCAGTCTTTAACATGCAGAGCTACAGGTAAAAAAGCAGCAGGCATTTTTTAACTGCTGCTGTTTTACTGACAGCCTCGTTTTTGAAATATAAATACATGCTGTTCTTTTGAAAGGCCCTGAGGCTTTAACTCAACAAGTTTAACTAATGTTGAAACACATTTGGGTTTGTTTGGAGTTCAGGAGAATGTTAGCTGATAGTACATTACACAAAAAAATGTGAAGCAAGAGATGTTAATCCAAACAAAGCCTCTCCTTCTCTAAGATCCAAACGGTTCAGTAATACCTTGCCACATTACCACAGCAATTACAATACTGAGGGCAGCTGAGGAATCAGCTACTTGAAATAGCACATTTTTGTTCCTCCAATGGAATACACAGAGCCTATGTCTTCTGCACAGAGATTGAAATAAAATAGTACCTTTGGCATCATCAGAGCCTGAAGCCAATAGCTTAGGGTCCATCAAGTTAAAGTCAACGCTCCAGCACCTTTTCTCATGCTCCTGTTGAGAGAAACAAGAACAATATTGCAAGGTTGTGAGTTGTAAACTGATAAAACAGTAAAGGAAAACACATGTTTGGTATAAATTGTCAGCAGGGACCTCAGAAGAGAAGCTTACTGTGTTTAGCAGTTTTTCATAAAATATCTCTTCTCCCAATCAGACCAATTCTGTCAATATGCTAGACATGCCAGGAAAGCAGAAAACACTAGAATGGCTTTTTTAAAAATTAAAACTGAATTCATTTTTACTTGAAAAAAAAATATTTCAGGATATACACATTAAAATCCTGGTTTTGCAGCATGATTTGACTGCCTGTGGTTCCACCAAGTGTTGCTGCTTATTCTAGATCGTAGCTGTATCTTTCAATATTAATAACCAACTTTTAAGTATCTCCCAATACTTACAAGATGCCCATTTCAAACACCTCCTCTCCGAAAGTCCAGGAAATCCTCACCTTCCTGTTGAGCAATTGAATAAATCTCCTGGTGTCTAATCCTCTGTTTTACCACTCAAATAAGTAGTATTAAAAGACTGCACACTCTTCCTCAAAACACAGAAGAGCTGTAATTGCTATGCTATCCATCCAACATGAAAGCAGAGCATTACATTGAATAAAATCTGAAATTCAGTCAAACCCTTTGTGTAAAGCCTTCATACAGGCTTACAAGACAAAAAGCTCACAAGGATGGAGTCACTAAAAGGTTTCAGTACATGCAAAGCAGATGTCAATGCCTCTATGCAAATACAAATAAAAAATTCAAGTAATCTGATAGGAAGCAAAATGAGTTTAACATAAGCAACAGCTGGTCCTCTCTGGGTTCATTATTCAGCCTCATAAAGAATTGCAAAATGTATTTGAGGGGAAAACAGACTAGATTTATTCTGTCCAGTATAATTTCTCTTTAATTGAGATATGCAAAGGATTAGTGAAAACAAGCATTATAAAATGACAAAAAACAATGAGAAGGTAAACAGAGGCCTAAATAGGAACTAAACCTTAGGTTGAACTGTCAAGGAGTCTGTAGTTCATCCACTATCACTGACCATTTTCAATGGACTATGCTACCTACACAACAGCCTGCAGCACTTCCAGCCTCTTCCCAAACACAACAGCCCTCTTCCAACCTCCTTGTTCTGATCACGAGCTCCTCAGAAGCCATTAGACAGAAACACAATGTTTGAGTTTCACAGAGAAACAGAATGCCAGGAACTTTTCCTGACGCAGGTCTCGCTGTCGAGCTGAGCACACTTGTGTGCTCAGGGCTGTGTGGGGAAGGAGCTGCCTTGTTCTCCCTTCTCCCAGCCTCACCACTCAAGGCTGCATTTTGCACTTCTGCTTCTCGAGCACCTGCGCTGGCAATCACTGCAGAGTTTTACAAAAGGCTTTTGACAAAGACCAAAGTGGAACAGGTATGGAGAGACAGAGGCTTCTAAAGAAAAGCAAGACAGCTTCCAGGAACTGATTTTTCCCTGTGCAGATTCCCTGCCCAAAAGCAGCAGTAAGAAAACATCAACTGCCTCACAAGTGTGACAGGAAGACAGAGCTACCTCCCTTGGAGGACTACAGCTCAATAAAATTGTGCAGATGAGACGCATTTATCAAACAGGAGGAATATCCATTTCACCCTGTGGGACAGAAAAGCTTTTTGCTGGACTAGGAGGAGAACCTCAGACTCAGTGCTGCTCTCCCAGCATAGTGCATGCAACAAGAAATGTTCCTTGCTGGTTGTGTGTTACCTGGTAGACCTTGGATCTCTGTCCCGTGAATCCATCCCAAAGGATGACGGTGCCTTCATAGTCACTGCTGGCTAGCAGGTTCTTGTGGTAACTACTCCAGCTGATACAGCTTAAAAAGAGCAAGCCCTGGTCAGTCTTACAGAAAATCATAATGCACAACAACAAA
>WBNO01015341.1:0-46467 GCA_013400575.1 Peucedramus taeniatus | reverse complement strand
AAAAAAAAAAAATCACTCTTGCAATACGTTAGGCAATGAGTATCTTTGTGAAGCACACAGCACCTTGATCAAACCACCCCACTGGAACATGCAACTTAGGGAAAAAAATACAAAATCCATCAGAAAAAAGAAAAAAATCTTATTCCACAAACTAAAAGCAAAACTCTACTTGCTGAAGAGACATTTCCCCCTTGATATGAAGTGCTAAGGTCTAGAGTTTTTTAAAAATGCATTTATCTCAAACACTGATTTTTTTTTGTTACTTGAATACCTCACAAATTCTCAGAGAGCTCAAGGCTTGACTCCTTAACATCTTAGCAAGAGACACTATTGTTATTATTATCATAAACAAATTTATACCATAAAGATAATACTTACCTAAGAGTAGCTGTATATATAAAATGCATAGATGAACAGTAAATTAACCTCTCCTGCAGCACACATCTAATGTTCTGTATATGTACCTATGTGCACATGAAAGTTTGACTACTAAAAAACTACTTCCAGCTTTCTGTAAATGCTAAAAATTACTTCATATCTGGGAAGAAACAGCAGTTTGTTTGCTATGAATATTTTAAGAAATGTTTCTGATCAAGAACTATAAAATATATTGCACAGGTTTTTATTTCAAGCTGAATTGAGGGGCTGTGCAAAACTAAATGATGATTCCACTGGCAAGCTCTAACGATCAGCAGAGAAAACAAGAGCAGCATCACTGCCAAGTCACACTAGTAGCATTCTGGCACTCTGCCTCCACTCTGACTCCCAAAAATGTGACAGAGGTAAGAAAATTTGTAATACTTGTTCACCAATTTTTGGACCATCTGGCAAAGAAGCATGCCAGTGGGTATCAAGTGTGATGCACGCAGCAGAGGCTGAACTGACAGATCCCATTCATGCAGGTCCTCGAGCAGTTCTGACACGGATAACTAGATCACAGCAGCCTTAGGGCCAAGTTTTAACCAACAATACAAACCTGAAGTCCTCAATTCTGTAACTTCATAGTACTGCTTTGATCAGGGCAGCTACACATTGAAATATGATGCAGATATATGGATACTGATTTAGGAGCATTATACCTTGCTAAATTCTTGGTTCCACTATACTCTTGCATCCTATTTTCCTCAATAATTCACACACAGAAGAGGAAAAATCCTTTTCCTTTCTCATGGTAGTTAAACATTTATTTTTCCATTAGTTAAGTAACAGTAAACAGCATTGGCATTCTGCTCCTGACTATGCTGAAACTTAACAGCATTCCTTGGTTTTTAAACTTTACTTTCAGAAACTTAAAATTTTATTTACCCAATTTATGTCACCATTTTTAACCACCAGCTGTTAAGATGACAGTTGCAGTGATACAGCTCATGCAATGATTTCCCTGGCTTCACCTCTTCCATGATATGTCATTAATGAGAAAATGTTAAGTATCCCTAACCCCTGTAGGCATGAGAGTTGTCCACAAATGCACCATCAAGGAGCCATCATTATTTCAGTTCCAGTTTGTTGGGGGTTGGATCTGTTTCTTTTGTGTTTGTGGAATTTTTTCCTGGTGGTTTGCTAGGTAACTGATGGCTGGGTACTTTATGGATACTTGACTTAAACAAAGGAGGCAGCAGGTTTCTCCCGGGGGGAACAGCAGTGAGCAGGCAGTTTGGTNCTTCCATTAGGTACCTACACAGAAAAGCAGGTCCTGACAGCCTATGAATTTACTAGAAGCCTTATTCTGAGAAGCTTAAGTGACTCCCTGAGTTCCAAATGAAGTTGGCAGGCACTGCCCACCAGGACCATGAGGTGAAGCTTGCAGCAGCCCAGAGATAACCACATGTGACATCTGGAATCATGTTTCCAGGTGGAGCAGTCTCTGATGGAAGCAAAAGCAGTTCAGAGGCCTAGAGCTCCACCACACTGAGCTGTGGGCTGGGAGCAGTCTCCAGCCCATGGCAGGGAGGTAGATACCACACCACAGGAGACCTTTATCAGTTCAAGCCTGTTCTCCCAACCAGATTATCTCCTCTCAAGTCAGGGCTTCAAGGAGCTTAAGGAAAAAATGAAATAATCTGTAAGTGAAGCCATCATGTACAAGCAGAAAGAATACAACCCAGAGCTGTATCTTAGAAGGCAGTTTCCCATTTGGATGGCTTTGAGAGGACATCAGGCAACATCAGCAAGTGAAAAGGGTCCTAGAGGAAGGCTGATGTGCTGGTGACACTTGGGGTGGTTGGGTGAATGTTTGGGTTTGGATGAATGTTCCAGCTGAAGTATGAAGAGGATAATCACATAACCACATCTTGTCAAAAAAGAAATCACCCCAGACAATGATAATTAAGAATTACCGAGTAGGTAGAAAGATGTAAAGGACAAGAGTTTAACACTTCTGTTTGAGATATGATAGATTTAAAATACTTCACTGATTGTACAGATGGAAAAAAACATGGTTTCTGTGCCCAAAAGCATGTTCATTAGATCTGGCGCAGCAAAGATCCCACTGCAGCCTGATAGTGTTAACAAGGGGTTAACATTCATTTGGAAAGCATTTATAGATAGACTTAGAGGGGAAAACAGGAACTGACAGGTGAAAAATGGTTAGGGATTTGCAGCCACTAAGTGGTTCAATTAACACCCTTTAAGTGACACACACCATAAATCTTTCATTTTAAAGTAATATGATTAAAGGATCATAGTAAGACAAAATCAACTCTGTTCCAGCTCTCTGCTTTAACTCTGCCCTCATCCCCACCCAACTCTTTTACAAAGTCTGAAACTAGAGCTTTTCCCTTAACATTGCAATACCTGAGCTTCTTTCCAACTTAAATTCTCCAAAGTAACCTTTGTAGAGTGCAATTTAGAGTTACATCAGGTGGAGGGAAGCTCCCTTTCCAGGAAGTGTTTTAGCAAGGGCTGTCCTTTCACAGAACTCATAGAATGGTTTGGGGTATAAGAAACTTTAAATTCCAATCCCCTGCCATGTGCAGGGACACCTTCCACTATCCCAGGCTGCTCCAAGCCCTGTCCAGCCTGGCTTTGGACACTTCCAGGGATGGGGCAGCCACAACTTCTCTGACAACCTGAGCTGTACCACCCTCTGAGCAGACAGCTTCAGAACACACAACCTAAACCTCTCCTCTTTCAGCCTAAAACCACCCTCCCTTGTCCTATCACTCTCTGCGCCTGTAGCAAGTCCTTTGGTTGTATCCTCTGTCAATCCATACCAGGAGAAAGCTGTCCTGGATCTGAGATGTTTCTCTTCCATATGGCTTTCCTGGGACCTGCAGGGCTGAGAACTCACTGCCATGTTCCCCTTAAGGGAAGCACTGATCTTTCTTCCATGCCCAACACAGGCAATTTGCTGAAGCTTTAAAGACATCTATTTTTTTTTTTTAGTTCCCCTGAGATGCTATCATGGGTAACAAATTGAGTAACAAACTCAAAAAAGGCATGGGAGAGCAAGATGGAGAAGGGCAAAGGAAAGTCAAAGGTGATATGAACCAAAAATGCAGCTTACATAATGCTCAAACAGATTAACTATCAAACCCTCTGAAATTCATAAAAATAACCTTTTGTAGACAACCTTTAGATGGTCTGCAGCCACATCCAGGAGAAATTGAAGTATGAAGGCTCTGAGATATGATATAAAAATAACTACCTACGGCTGAGAGAATGTATAATTGACTGGACTAAAAGGCATTGTGTGATGCCATCTTTTATTTTAAGTACACTAGCTGTATTTTTTTTCAGTTTTTGCTTTGTTCTTTAATCCAGAGAGAGAGTGATAGTTACACCCCAGAGATTTATCTTATCAGAAGTTGTGATAGCTTTCCTTCCTAGAGGATTAAGCTGGAGAAACTGTAGTTGAAAGCTAATCACCAACCTCAGAAAAACCCTCCTAACCTCACCATCTGATCCAGCCACACAGAAATCCTGACCCTGTAAAGATTCATGTGCATCCTTCATTTTATTCAGAGACACAAGTGGGCCAGCTCAGTTAGCATTGTCAGTTATGCTGATCTTTCTTTCATGAGGCAGTATTTTTATGGCTGATATGTCTCAAATCCAGGCTCAAGCTACCCAGTGTCAACCACTCCTCTGGCAGTGAGAGTTAAATAAAGTTAAAGCTCTTAATAAGGCACAAACTCCTGTGGTTGGATCTGCTTCTGAGCACCAAGTGCTTTAGACCCAGTCTGTCACCATGAGGCAACTGGTACTTTTAGGACTGAAATGTTTTTAAGAGCATGATCTACTACTGCAAAGAACATCCACATGAATAACAACACAAAACAAATACTTCAGAGACACATGGAATTACATTACTGTGATGAATGTTTTAAAACAAACCCCTTTTTTTCTAATCAATTCAAAGAAAACCTCTAGTATGGTTAAAAACAAATACTTCTGGAGAAAAATTTCATCTTCTTGCAAAGTAAATCAGTGATTCCAAAAACTTGAATTAATGCAAGTTGAAGGCATATTTCCTTATAACCTCTTTAGTGTCAAACACCCTCTGCATTGGAAATACAGGCACCCAACACAACCAGCTCATACCATTTCAAATTGCAAAGAGTCTACAATGAAAATGACCATATGACAAGTTGTTGCTTAATTTAAACTTAAAAGCAAGAAGTGGCTGCCATTTTCAAAGCTGACAGCAATACACCCATGAAGTGCTATTAGGATACAGCAATCACACATTTGATTTATTGACACCAAAAAATGAAAACTGTAAAATATCAGCAGCCTCCTAAAAAAGAAAGAATAGTGATGCTTTGCTTTTACTGCAATTGACTAAACAGATGCAGCTGATTTTGGAGGTTTGTGGTAACATCTATCACAAAGTACAGATGCTGCAAACACACAGTGGTGAGCACGCAGAATACTAAACATGGATTTCAAAAGCATGTTTACCTAACCACACTCACACATCACCTGCTGTAGATTAACGAGGCCTAAAGCCAATTTTTTACCTGAATGCTAGATCTCCTTATTTTTCTCCCCCTGTGACCTATGGCAAAACAACAAATCTGCCTCTTGAATAAATCAGAGCAGAGCTGTGGCTTGCTGCTAGTTGTTCCTCTTTGTCCTTTCCCATCTCCTACACGGAGGGAGCTGCAGATTAGTGCCTGCCATAGCTAGGGACACAGCAAGTCATAATTAGCTCACAGGGTGCTGTTTATAGCTACTACACAATGCCAGGATTTGTTTCTTGTACTGAAGCTATGAATCTGTAAATGGGATTTTTATAAGGATTTATGTGTCATCTTGTGTTTTTCCTGGAAGCTTATGCCACTGTTGTTCCCAGGGGATGCGATGCACATTTACCAGAAACCCCACACACCGACTTCCTCCCCATTCTTAAAAATAGGGATAAAAGGCTTAGCGGATGATGAAAAAAGAATGTATTTAAGAAGCAGGTGGGTGTAAAAAAGGGGGCTGGAAAAGAGGAAGAGACTCAGCTACAGCTGGTACCAGGGCTCTGCTCCAGGAAAGCCTACAATCAATTACTGCTGGCATGAAGCTCAAGCTTTCAGCAGGCACCCAGCTGGCACACGGCAGAGCAGGGCTGGGCTGGCGCCAGCCCTGGCCCAGGCACGGGCTTCCCTTCCCGCAGCTGCTCTGGGCCAGACTTGCTCTTGGCCAGACACAAGTCCTCACAAATGCTGTCACCTGTCTGCTTTTATAAAAGCCCATCAGAGCCCCTGCTCCTCTGAAAGCTGAGTCACCAACATCATTGCTAATGATTTATGTTCCGGCATCATTGCTCTGAACGAGGTTAACCAGGATCAATTTAACCAGGAGAGACATGTCACCAAATCCCATCTGCACAGAGACCCCTGCATCTCTGCCGGGAAGAGAAATACCACCCATTTGCTAGAGCAGAAATATGTTTGTCTTTGATATCAGAAGGGGCACTCACAGGTAGGTAAAGTCCCCTGGAGAAGCTGCACTTTCACCCAGATTAAGATCAATGGCTTTAAACTGAGGCTTTTTACAAAGAGAAGCCTCCACTTCTTCAGAATTTTCTATTACAATATGGGCACATTTTCAGGACATTGCAATATTCCATAATGAAATTGCAGCCTTCATCTCTAACTTCTCCCTCAAGCTATGCCACTTCAGAAAAGCAAGCAATTATGCTGCCTGACGCTGCACCAGCGAACCCCGGCACCAGTGACTGGCAGCACAGCTAATGGATACAGCAAGGATGTGTTTGACTGACAGACCAACTTTATTTGTCAAAGCCAAAAGCACCCACATGCCAAAGGAAGCCTTGATATAATTGGAGGAGGCTGATGGGGGGGAAAAAAACCCCACCATTTATTTCTTCAAAGGAATGAGAGAAACTAGGGCAAGAAAATGAGAGAGGACCTGATCCTCCTCTACTGAGGCAGAGGGTGGGAGGACAGTGCATTTAGCATTGTCATATATACATAAAATATATACATGCATGAAATTTGAGACCTCTAGTATGGTTAAAAACAAGCAGCATCTGGGCTGGAGCACAAAGCCAACATGAGTCATGCCACTGAAGGCACTAACATGACTCTCCCCACTGGCAGCTGTGGGAGAAGGGAGAATTAATTTTCCTAACAACTGGAAGGAGTGTCAGGGTAGCTCCCCACAGTCAAAACTGAAACAGCAAGTTTGGAATTTGTTTCAAGTTGTCCAAGAAATACGAAACACACATTGCTTTTCCCCTTCTAATTAAGGCCAAGGGTATTAATAGACTGCTAGATGGTTCTCCCACTAATCTGCTCTTCTCTCCACAAAAATGAAGCGGAATGGTGCAAACTCAGCTATAACTCAGGTAAAAATGCAGAACATTCCACCAGCCCAGCCAAACACAAGCTCCATAACCAGTACAGCATATCAATACAAATCACTTTAAGGCTGCTTTTATCCATTGTGAAATCTAGTCCCAGGGTCAGCTGCATTTACATCTTTCCTTTCATAAAATAGTGTTATGCAATTCCTGGGAATAATGAGCACAAGCAACACAGGAATGACTGATCTATCTTTAGAAATGTGTCAGCTACAAAACAAAGCGTGACTTTTACGCTCTAAAATAGGCTTGCAAACATTCTTAATTTTGTTGCACAACATTTTGTTTTCATGGAAGCTGAACTGTTACATAAATTTATTGCTTGCACTTTCACAGGTGCTTTACTGCTTTTAAAATGTAGAGTACCAAATAAAAAATTATTTCAACAGAGATGCTAGAGACTTGTATTATACTGAATGGGTTTGATTGCCTATATTATTTACTTCTGAACTTTAACAGAATTTTTGAATTAGGATTTTTAAGTTATTTAGCTGGATTCTTTCACTTGAAGTTCGAACAAAGTGGTCTATCTTTCATTGGTTTAATACATCTAAAAGGATAAAAAAATGGGTTGACAGTAATGATACCACAGAATCAAAGAAATCAAGAAAGGTCCTTTCTCAGGAGCTTTATATGATGAGGCCCAGCAGAACAGTACTTCAGGCAGACAAAAATTCCTAGGTAGAAGGTATAGTGAGGAACATTTCCTGAGAACTAGCAACCTCTCAGAAGAATGGAAAGGATCTGGTCAATGAAGAGAAGAGTGCATGAAAAATCAGTAACTGTTACAAAGACCTGGGTACAGAGGTTACCTTGGACAAGCTATGACTTAACCTGGAACATATATCCACCACTTTGAGCAGGTATCCAACAGCATTTGCAAGGAATACAATAGCAGTTTACTTCCCTTTTCTCCTCCAAATAGGTGGGCTTTGTTACTACCTTGGATGAACCCAGCATACACAAGTAACAGTGCTTGTGCCACTCCATCTCCATCAGCTCCTGCACTCCTCCTTTCCCCTCCAATTCACATAAAGAAAGCAGAACAATTGCTACGCATAAACAGTCAAGTGGAAAAGGCACTCTGAGTTCAAATACAAATCAATGCCTACCTGATTTTGGAATTACAGGTCATTTCATTCTCAGGGTAGTGAATATCCACTGCATCCTGAATGACTGTACCATACTCATAGACTTTAATCTTCTTTGTCACTCCAGCGATGGCAAAGTAGTCACAGTCTCGGTCAAACTCAATACTGAGAAACAAAAACACAGGTTAAGAACTCTATAAAATACCCCACCATACTTACTAGGAGGATATTTTACCTCCTAAACATCCTGGTACAGCACTGTTGAAAATCTCAGTTTGCAGTTTGAAAATACCCAGTTCAGAACACCCTGGTTAGATCTGCCACACACCCTAACAGTGTGGAGTTCTTGCTCTAAGCATTGTTCTCTAATCCACTCCCCATCAACACACACACATGTCCATTTTTGTGGCAGCACAATCACCCTCCACAGCCAGGATATTTGTTCACGTGCTCTGGAGGTTTTTCAGTTCAGCCACACCATCTACACTGCATGGTACCCAAAGGTCAAAGCCAACAACTTGTCCTGGAAACGTGCTTAACATTCCATGGCATGACTGCCCATTGATTCCTCCTGTGTACAACAGCTTCAGGAACTTTTAAGTGCTAATGAAGAGCAAAGCCGTATTTGTGGAAAAAAAAAAAACTTTTAAATTCCCTGGGTAACCACAGGGGGTTGAAATCAGATCATCAGTACTGTAAAAACAACATACACTATGACTTCCATTTAGGGTTGCTTGTGCAAACAGAGGCACCTTCTTTCTTGACCCGCAGGGTGAGTTTGTAATAAATATCAATGAAGCTGGAAGTAAAAGCAGTCAACTTATAACAAAGTTAAGCTGCAAATGAGAAAAGCCTGAGGTTGTACGTGAAATACATCTAAGAGAAAGGCAGGCAGCAGGTTACAAACAGCTAATGTCATTCCTACCTTCACAGCTCGGAAGGGCTTGAGAGAAATCTGATACACATCAGCAGCTAGGGAAGTAATCCTACTCCCCAGGAGCTTCTGCATTCCTGCAGCCCATGGCACTGCTGGCAGGGCAGGTGCACATACACCTGTCTCCTTTGAGGGCATGAGCCTCAATGAGACACCTCCCCAGAAAGGGTGGGGGCAGCATTTGACCTCAGTCACAAGGTTTCTATGATCAGTAACCAGCTGGCTCCACGTCTTCTGACTAAGCAATCAATCTACTGTTTAGAGAGGTCTCTTTTGGAGTTCTTCCACTCACTAATTCATTTCAATCCCTGCTGTCTCTATCACTTGCTTTTTTCCCCCCTTAAAAATCCAGTGTTTATGAACCAGGAAGTTCTTAATGGCAGCAGGGAAAATTGAGTTTCCACTAATTCCACGTTCAAAATCCTGAGAGCAGGGGTATTTAAGGTACCCTTCTACAATTAGAAAGCATTAAACCAATTACAAGAGAAAGGGCTCTTCAGGCTGCCCCCATAGCTGTAACAGCAAGAGCTTTCCACTCCTCAACAGAGCTGAGAAGTCAAAGGCAATGCAATGTTTCCAAGAGAAGATAAATTTAAACACCAACAGAATTTTCAAGTCCTTGTAAAGGAGATATCATCAAGTTATTTTTAAACTATGGAGAGAAAAGACTGTTGATATGCAGTCTGTGGCTATAAAATAATTCAGTGAAGCAGCTTGAAACTCGGCCATTTAACTCAGGCACCCAAACTTCTCCCAGGAAAGGCAGGAGATGGCCCCACTCACAAGTGACTGCTAGAGAAGCTAGTCAGGTACAGTCTGCAAAATCATGAGCCTCCAAAAGGCAGGGAGGAACACGCTTATGGCTGGGGAATTAAACAAGCATGCAGGCATCTATTTAAATAAAATGGGAGAGGGAAAGAAATCACCTAAGCATGCAGGCTTCTCTCCCCACTCCCCAGATCTACATTAGTCTAAATCCCTTTTTATACACACAGGATGAAAACACCATTCAGGTCTGTCTTGTTTTGTCAGTTCACCCTATTCTGTGGAAAAATTTTATAATCAAAGCCTCTATAACAATACAATGGATTTACTTGTACCACAATCTTAATTGAACTGCTGTCTCCTCTCCTGTTCCCTGCCCTGTGGATTCAGGTAAAGCACAGCTAAACTGATGGCAGTGATTCATCTGCCTGGATTCAATTTAAACCCTCAGCCTTCTGCTGAAGAAAGAAAAATAATGCATTACAATGTCTGGTAAAAAGCCAAGTTATTAGAGCAGAATAGAACCTCTCTCATTTGGATTGGGTTTGTTTCTTTAGTATTAATTCAATTTTTTTAAATAGAGACATGCTGTAGACATAACAAATTAGTATTTAAAGATGCCCATAAAAGTTAACACATCATTAAAAAAATAAAAAGCCTTAAGCAATGGAATTGTCAGACCTGTGACCTTCAAACAGCATCAAAGACATTGCAGGGAGAAAAAGAATGCAGAAATAAACCACCACCAGCACAGACCAACACACACCTGCACCTTGGCCTCCCATCACCTGTGCTCAGTCCTGGAACAGCCAGTGTTCTCACTTTCTGCCAGTCAGCTTTCATCAGTGATTTACAAATAAAAATAGGAACAATCTAACTACCTGAGTGGATTATATACCATATAAAACTGTTCCTAAAATTTGCAAAGCTCTGCTTACACCTGGACTAATCAGTATTAGGACAAACAGCCTACTTGCACAGCAACCATTATTTTTATGCTTTTTCTTGCAAGTCTTTTAAATACACTTAGTATTATGCAAGCCTTATTTGCATTTAACTGGCTCGTGGGTATTCCTGTCACCTGCTGCTTGAAGTCTTTGTGTCAATGTAAGCGCTTGCTTATACACAAGCTTATCTATATGAAAATTCACCAGAGAATTTAAGTTTTGTTTTGTCTTGTCAAAAGACTCAACAGAGCCAGCTCAGAAAGACAACATTCTGCTTTGCAGGTGATACATTTCCACAGTCCAAGTGAATTCCTCATTAGCACAATAACAATGTGCAACAGAATAATAGGAAATAATTACAACCTCCAGTGAAATTCACTTTTGGACCAGAAATGGTCCCGGCTCCTCAAAGATGTTACTTGTTAAAAACAGTTTGCATATGCTCCTTTTTTTTTTAGCCTATTTTTAAACTCTACACTTCTGACCAACAAAGACTAAACAAATTTCTATAAGGAATCTTTTGGGGACACATGAACTGCTGGATATTTGAAAGAGCTTTATAAACATGCCACAGAATTACTTACAGAAATCAAATTGAAAGGATCTGATGGCTTTGTTCTAGGGAAAATAGAAGAGAGATATCTCTCATTCCCAAATCACTGTTTTCTTTCTCCTAAGAAGTTGACAACCAACATCTTATGGAAATATCACTAAGAGTTGGTAGAAAGTAAGCACACCCTCAAGGGTTCTGGTTTCTCCACTGCTTATCTTAATTCCCAATCTGTAAGATTATAAATCAATTGCTTTATTTTAATGGTAAAGCCTGTGACCTTGGAGAACACTCATAATTAACAAATAGAATTATGAAATAAATTGCTTCTGAAACATGCCTGGAAGCCTGCTTTGGTGCTGAGGATAGAGCAGCAGGGAAAGAGTAAAGAAGGAGTATTTAGCAGCTCTGCCATTGTGTAAAGCCTTACTACATTTGCATCCTGCTGGTGTGTGCAGTTGTTCTCCACATCCCCAGAGGATGCACTGGAGTTAGGGAATGCATACAGATGGGCAACTAAATTGATTAAAGGAATGGAGCAGCTGCCTCACCATAAGGGTTATGAGCAAGGCAACAGCAAGACTGGTGTTCAACAAGTCACACTACAACTAGGAGGTACTCGCCAGAAGATTTGATTTGTGACAGATGAGGGTTTCCTCCCTCCCAGTTACACTTTTAAGAAGCACAGACCCATTTCAGGTAGTAACTCCTACAGAAGCAACTGGTACTAGAGTGAACCTGACAGCAGTAATCCATGTACAACTGGTTCATAGCAGATATTAACAGGTATGCCCCATATCCACTGTTTGAAAACAGGAGAAGGCAGGGAGAAGGCATCTAGTGCATTTGCTTTTAACTGCACCACCAGTTACAGCTAAAGGTCTTTAGCCAACTGCTCCTCTCCCCTTTCCATACACAGTCTACAGTTGCTACTGTAACCAAAAATATCTCAGCCCTGACTTGTCACCAAGATCTGTGACTGTAGGAGTTGCCATTTCTACAAAGTACATGATTCAGTCCCTCTCATTGAACTGTATATATATATATAGAGAGAGAGACACAGAGAGACACACAGACATATTTTCCTCCCTGGATCTCTGGATACAGCCTTTCAATTCTGTTTCTCCCCAGCCTAGTACTGTTTCTATTTCTGCATCTCTAACATCAACTCCTATCCTACTGTGGAGTCCCATATTTAATGACAACATGGATATATTGTTGGGACTTAATTGGTGAGAAGAATGAGAGATGCCAGCAGTAGTTTTTGTCCCTCACTTATATTTCCTTGAAGTCTTTCTTACTTTGTGCTTCCACTCCATGGCCTCCAAGGGGTATCCTGTCACTTCTAACAGTCCCAAACCTGGCTATCTCCTTCCAATGCTCATTTTTGAGGCAAAGCCAAAGATTAGAAATTTAGGTTACAATCCAACACCATGGGCACCAGTGTAGACTGTTAAGCACCTGGGACCAATACAGAAATTGGTATTAATATCACACACCTGAGAGACTGCTTACAACAGGCTGATCTTTTCAGTAATTAAGTAATTAGTGTCACTAAGTATGCACTAGCATACCAAGGTGTTTTTTTAAAAACAAAGCTATATTCAAGCACTCAGATTTTCTGTTCTATCAGCTCAAAGCCTAAATTTTGTCACACAAAAACAAAAGCTACTGAGAAAAAGTATATGCAGTTTCAGTATCAAAAGCCTGTTTTGCTAAAGCTGTGAGTGGCTGAAGTAAAAAAAACACTGAGGTTTTCCTCTTTAATAAAGCAGCAGTTCCATTAGTTACTCCTTACTCCAGAGCACCACCTAAGTAAGGTCACTGCTTTTATTTCTGAGTCCTTAATCTGTGCCATAGGGACAAGGACAGACCACCACTGCACAACATATTTCTTGATTCAAACTCCCAGGCTGCCAAATGTTTTCTAAAATATAAACTGAGCAAGTATGTCATGATCCCAGACAGGTTGTTGCTATCTCTAGTCAGAAAGGACCACTTAAACCTCAATTCTCTGTAAACTGTTATTTGGATAGATAAGTTAAATGTATAAATGAGATTACCACTCAAAGTCATTCTTTCAGAGAGCAAACACTTTTATCCCTAAGAATCACATTATCTTAAGTTAGATGTGACCCCCAGAACACCAGAAATTTGCCAGATTTGTCCTCTGATCAAGGTGAAGTCATCGTAGCTACTCTCAGTAGATCAGATTCAAGTCTAATGGGTGTCTAATAAAAACCGTGGGACAGAGGACCCTAAGCTATTTCACATTGATCTCATTCTTTGGAGTTGTTTGGAATATCCCAGCTCCAATGGCACCAGCAATTACTAAATGCACCCAGGGTACCCTTCCCATCTCCTCTCCTTCTCCAGGCTCCAAACACCTGATGAGAATGTTACCCCTAATCAAGCCTCTATCTGAAGCACAAAAAGCAGACTAGAAAGTCAGTTCTGTGTTAATTAACTTTCCCCCCCTATCATCTGGGAAACAGGCTGGGAAGGCTGTTGCATTAGCCCATCAAAGCCTGCAGTGCACAGGGAAGGACAGTCCTCAGCTCTGGGCTCCCTTGGAAAGACATCATTGTACCAGCCATGCTGCAGTCATACTTTCAGGATCTCTCTTACAGGCACAGTAGCCTGGAGGGCTGTTCTGCTCTGTTTGAAGAAAGGCATATAAAGGTACCACATTAACAAAGTAATGTCATTAGACCTAGTTCCAGACCCACTTCTTGCTTATAAAAATCCTTTTAAGTGTAATGAAATGCCATCAGTTCTAACAGAGAGCACTTCATAATACTCCTGTTCCATAAAGAGCTTGTTTAAAGGAGAATATTAAACCTGAATCGAGGAGATTTGGCGGGCTTAGATCCATCTCACAGCTTGGAAATCAAACCCAACCGAGCTACTTTCATGCTTTGTCATCTCTAGATAAAACGGAGTCGTTCTTTTTTCAAACCCAATGAGAGCATATACTACACTGTGAGATTAATTGGGCTCCTTGCAACAGCTCAGTTCTCAGAACCATGATCCTCTCTACTTTGCTAAGAAGTTACCATGAACCTAATCTCCTCTAAATACAACCCAAAATATCCCAGAAAGCCATAGCAGAGTCCTAGTCTTGGCCATAAGATTATAGCTAGAGACAGCCTCTTCTGCTGCATAAGGCTTTTCCCCCCCCCATGTATTCAGGGGAACTTGGCTTAATTAGCACTAATGATGAGAAAGCCTATAGGGAACTGCTGAATTCTGCAAGCCACCAAATAAAAGCGTATTGATAAAAAGCCACTTTACTGCTGGGCGATGCTCTTCTGCATGTTGAAGAGAAGATGACGACAATCCCAGGGTTTCTATGCCAGAACCACAGAAGTACAATGAGCCAAAGCTGCTGCAAACGACTACCCTGCAACTTAATGAGGATTAGGTTCAGTTTTTCCACAAACACCATTTTAAATAATTTCCTGGAGCAGGAAAAATTTAACTAAAAATGCCAACAGTTAAATGCAGAGTATTCCTTATGACACTATTTAAAATTCAAGCCAAATGATCAGTCTGCTTGCTGCAGTATTTTGGGTAACCTGTATCTATACTTGAAACTCAGGAGGTACCATTTCACCCGGCTGGGATGATACACAGTGGGTTATGAACAGCTCTGACTGCAGCCACAGCACAGTCAACATTTTCAAACATTTATGTGGAAGAGGTTACAACTATCCAAACATTCTCATCTGCCTTCAAGTTCAGGAAGTGTTTCCAATACAGAATCACTGAATGGATAAGGCTGGAATCCACCACAGTGGATCATCTGGTCCCACCTCCTTTCTCCAGCAGGATCATTTCAGAGCACATGGCACAGGCTTGCATCCAGATGTTCTGGAATATCTCAGTGAGGGAGACTCCACACCCTCTCTGGGAAATCTGTTCCAGCACTCCATCACAAGAACTTCTTCATGTTCAGCTGGAACAGAACATAGCAGCCTCTACCCAAGCTGAGGTTTTAGAGAAGAAACCCTGCTCCACAACAACCTGTAAGGTGGTCTGAACAACAGCACCATCTTGTCAGGATAACACCGTTAAGTAGGAAGGAACTCAGTTGTGGCAAGTACTGAAGTGCCTTCTAGATATAAAGCCATTCAAAAGCTTGTTTTTAAGCATCCCTTTTGTTACTACATCAACAAGGATTTTGTTTCTTTAAAATTGAGCACAGCAACAGTTGACAGAGCTGATGAGGCAGGGGAACAAATAGATCTGAAAGAAATCTCCATCAACACTGGGACTTTAAATAGTTCAGTCTTTCTGTAGGCTCCAGTTCATGCTTCCTCCATGATTTGGCAGCAGCAGCTGAGGATGTTTGTCTCCAGCTGACCACACTGCCAGAGGTCCCATTTCACAGGACAAATCACACCCCAAGCCTAGCACTCCAGTAACTCAAACCTCTGCATGTTCCTAACATTGCCACCCAGTCCTTCTGCCAGACACCCTGCAGAGAATCAGGAGGGACAGCTGGAGACAGTAACCTCTTTAGACAACTCAGCTCAATCCAACAGGCACCATGAGTCAGGGCACCAGCCTTCCTAAATACAAATCCATACACCACAAATCCATACACTCTGCCTTTCCCAAGCAGCCAGAGGATGGGCTTGGGCAATTAACTGCAATGTTCCTACTGCCTGGTAATGACAGAACAAGGTTAAAGCACCATTTGAAGCACTTCTCATCCAGCTGACAAAATGGTTTCATGAGATTTGTTTTGATGGCACTTTGAGTCTTATTTCATCAGTATTTTGAATGCTATCCTTCTCTACTTCTTCTAAAGAATGGTTTATGTGTACCCTTAACTCCACAGTCTCACAGAGAAGTTGTTTTGACTTCACTTGCACAAATGTATGCACACACTTGTATATAATCCTGTGAAAACATAAACATCACTTCATAGCTTATTCTGTGTTATTTATTACCTTATTCCATGAAACAACTATGCAGCACATAAATACCAAACATGACTCGGAAACTGTATTTATTAATGCAAACGATGATATATTAATAATCATGAGCTCAAGCCTCTTCTCCAGGCTGAGCTGCTTGTAAGGTTTATTCTCAGAATCATTTAAGCCCACACCATACATCTTTGCAAGCTTTAACACACTATCTTATTATACTCTTCAACTACCCACCATTTAACAGGCTAACGTCTCTAGCTGGCCAGGAACAAACAAAAAAATCCAAAGGCATACTAATGCTTTTCAGATCATTAGCTCTTAAAAAATTCAGGCATTTACAACAAATATAGCTAGAAAATTAAAAGAATACTGTAATAAGATACAGGAATCCATGTTCTATTAATAAGAGGTTTGTGTCTTTACACAAAGAAGAAGCAAGAATTCACTGTATCACCACTCAACACCAAATGAAAGCTATAAAATTGGTGGGGATTAATTGAAATCCATCTTTGACTTTTACAAACACTGTCAGAATGTGAATTGTATGTGCAAGATGCTGGAGCCACAGCTTTTGTGGCTTGCCTGTCCAGTTCTTGAGGCCAAGACATACCACTGTTGCCTGATGACAGCCATTACCACCTTAACATCATGAGAAATGGAAGGGCAGCTACCTCCAGCCTCACCAAAAAGATTTTCATCCTTAGCAATCAAGAGGGGTGGATGCAATGATGCAAGGCAATTTCCACGTGGTAATGATGCCATTTTGGTTTTTGATTTTTTTTTCTATATGCTTTTTTTTTCTCTGTATTCTTTGCACATATATTTGTAGCTCTGGAGGCTATTGTATTAGTGGCTAGTTTTCCCAGTAATTTTCCATGCCCTTTCCGTAGGCAAAAAGACAAAACAAATTCCAAGGCCCCTATATTATCTTGGTTCTTCCTTCTACCAAAGTTGAGAAGAACTCGTCAAGTTACATTTTCATAAACAAAGTACAGCTAGTACCAAGAGGAGGGAGTGGTCCAGAGAAGGGGCTTGACCTGGAGGGGAATTGCATCACCACTTGACCTCCTAATTGGTGCTTTTTTGTCAATTACACTAATTTGCTAAACTTATAAAAACTGTATTCACCCCGTGTAGACAGGCTTTTGTGGATATTCACCATGACTGCCCAGGAGGCCTGAAAATAAAGATCCACTTTTATATTACCTCCTTTATTATCTTGAAAGCATGTGTTGTTTCATTTCTAGGCTGAAAAAGGCATCAGTACCATCCTCCTACCTGAATACTGATCTCTCAAAGTACATTTCTGACACTACAGCATCCATTGTGAGTTCCTGCACATTCAGGAAACTTCTCTTCAAAAGAAAAGCAACCTTAAATCTAATAAATACAATCCTGTTGAAACTGTAAGCAGCAATCAAAGTTTGTAGGAAGTGAAATACCCTTTGCACTACACACGTTAAAGCCACGTACAGAGCTCCTTCTTAAATTCCTTCTCAAAACCTAATGCCAGATGAAGATGCTCAGTAGAAAGTGAGGGCAAAATGTAAAATTTCTAATGCTCTGATCATGTACCTTTATCACAAGTACAGTCCCCAAGACTCTGAGGTCTCTAGTCTAATATCCTGGTCAGAGCAGGGGCAGCTCTGATCAGACCAGGTCACTCAGGGCTTTCTTCAGCTTGTTCTTGAATAAATCTGAGGATGGAGCTTGCACCACCCCTTTGGGAAGCCTACTCCAAAACTGGATTACTCCATGCTGCAGGCAGTGACTGCTACATGGCAAGACATAAACTGCATATAAATCCTTCAAGACATTGAAAGAAAAAAGAAAAAACCTGAAGAACAATCACTATTTAAAACATTTTGTTTAAAAACCAGTTTCCAAATTCATCAAAAGACTGCTCAATACTTTTAACAGATCATTTATGAAAATTCATAAAGTTGAAATTCAACTAAAATTTCTAACTAATTGCCTGCAGATGAAGACAGGTTTCAAGTACTAAGAGAGCTTAATGAGAAAAAGATCTTCCTACTGCCAAATCATCTGGAATTAGTAGGAAAAAAATAGGTCCCACTGGCAGCCATGCCACTTCCATTCATTAACCTCCCAATTTCAAGTTTTAGCTCTTATGTTGATGAAAGAAAAAACTTCTCTTTGCAGCATCACTGTGGTCACCAGAAGGTTTACTTTTCAGGTCAAGACTGGAGATAAGAGCAAATAAGCTCTTTTCTGGTGTCAGCAGCCTGTCCTGGGACCTGGAGGGCTGTGTTCCAAGGCAGAGTCTCCCTGAACTCTGAATTCAGAGATCAGAACTGACCCCTGTATAACCCTTTTGCTGGGTACAAGTCACATTTAGCTTCTGCTCAAGGGACCCACACCACAGTCATGTACTAGGAAGTATATCAGTTCAGCACTCCAGAGAAAGGTGGGAAAGTAAGGGAAAGGCTCTGTACTTCACTCAGCTCTAATTAAACAAAAAACCCATTTCAGCCCCAGACAATGTCTGATCTACAGGCCACAACTTCAGATGAAGGAAACTAAGAGAACTACAGGAGAAGCACAAACTTCAAATAGGGTTCAGGGAATTATACTTCAAGTTTCCTCAGTAATCTTGCAATTTAAGTCTCCTTATCCAAGCATTTCTCTGTCCCTTCTACTTTTGGGAACAGTTCAAATAAGACATATTCATCCACAGTTGAGCTGCCACTTGTAAATAAGAGTCCATTAAAAATGGTTTATTTAACAGGATATAAGTAAAATCCAGCTTTCCTCATTTCTCAAGGAGCAGCATCTTCTGCACTCAAACATAATCCTGTAAAGGATAAACTCACTTCCTTTTCATTCATTCATCTTTACCTGCAAGATCAAGAAGCATTGCTGGTCACAAACTTAACAAAATGGCTCATCTAATCCTAGCCAGCCCAAGCATTTAAAAAAAAGGCTTGTTATGGCAGATACAGAACTGAAAGGTACCTTTTTAAAGTCTGGATCTGAGAATTTATATGGACAAGTAATTGTAGTCCAGAGTAAAAAGGGCAGAAGAACAATTAAACAGTTCAATGAATACATGAAAAACTCACTCATAATGGATTTTTTTTTTAAGCTCACCTTTGAAGAAAGGATTTCAGGTCATATTACTGAAAGGGTGAACACAAACAAAAATGCAATTTTGAAACAGGAAATCATACTGCTTGGATGCTAAGAGATACCTCTTCACATTTTGTTCATTACTTAGAAGCAATGAATAATGAGTAAGCAATGGAAAAAATAAAATGGACACCAAAGGTAAGATGCAGTTTTTGAACACTGGATCACAATTCAACAGATGAGTTGACCAAGGCTTCAGCAGCCAAAACCACAAGTTGTTTATTTTCCTCTCTGTAAATCACAGAGCCTTTAGATACAGTCAGCGTCAGCTGTCCAAAACCTTTTAAATGTCACTTTAAGATCTTTCAGAGAAATGATAAACTAATGTAGAAGAATTTGAAGTCTGAGCCAATGACGAAAACCCACACAAAGTCCCCAAACCTTAGAGCCTACTCATGTTCCCAAAGCTGGGAATCATGGAGCAGGGAAAACCAGCTTTCTGGTAGCCAGGCTTCAGAGAGACATCTCCTTGTAGTACATTTCTTGGATTTTCCTGTTCTTTTTCTCAAATATGAAAGACTGCCACATTATTCTCTGAAGGCCTCTGACAGTGGTAAAGCAATTTTCTCCATAAATCATTGTAATGCTAACGCAGCAGTTTATAGACTCATCTTTAAAAGAAAGACTTTACATTTACTGCCACTGCCAGCAGAGAGAAGGAAAGTTAAGCTCTGACAACTGCTCTATCTGGGGGCATAATAAATGGCAAATTTATTCCTTGGCCCAATTCTAACAAAATTTAATATACTTGTGAAAACTGTAAATACTTTGTACTTAAGAGAAGCAAGTGTATTAAAAAGCCATTTAGCATACTGAGATACTTGCACATTCATACTGCAAGCATGCTGAAGTCCCCTTGATGTTACAGCAAAACTCAGTAATCTGCAATAGCAAAGCCTCAAATGTGTTTTCCCTGAACATTATTCTCGATAATCTGTTGTTCCTGAAGAAAATACGGGAAAAAGGAGAAAGGGTTGAAATTTTCCTTCTTTGCTTCCTCTTTCCAAAAGGCAACTGGAGCATTCCTAAACTTTTAATCAGAATTTTTTTAGTAACACAATGTACATATGTTTACAGTACTTTTTTAGTCTACAGTTATGTCCAGACATCCATAAACATCCTTACCACAAGGCTCCCAGGAGGGTATTGCTGCTGCCCAGTTCCACAATTTTTTCAGCCTATTTGTACAAAGTCTTTAATTACACTTTTCACCCTGTTAGCATAAACCAAATTTTATTTCACTTCTAAACATCAATGTTTTGCAGATAAGGATTATTTACATCCTTCTCCTTTATGAACCTAAAGGTAATAGATCTTAAAAAAAAAAAAAGCTGCTTAAGCCAGCAGATCTTTTGGAGTTTGCTGAGAACTTTATGTAGGGTTAAAGCAATCAAACCAAACACTCTTGTATTCTGTCCATCTGTAACAGCAACTTATTTAAAAAAAAGAGGAAAAAAAAATAAATTTAACTTCCAGTCAGTTCTATTTTTATTCTTAAGTATACTTAAAATATCCCTTTAAAATACTGCCTAAAATTTTTATTAAGACTTCTTATGTATTAGTCTTGTATTAACTTTGTATTTAAATCCATTTGTTTTAACAGCTAAACACTAAGACTTAGCCTTCTGCCATTTCACCACTGTTTCTTACTGCATGCCCAGGAAAACCTTTAAAGATCAGGGTAGAGGACCAAATAAACAATAAAACTTTTCACAGCACTTTAAAAGCATAATTTTACTTATTAAGTACCTTAATTTGGCTGATCTGTGAATACCTAAAAGCTGCTCTTATTTAGTTTCACAGACTCCCTGAACTTGAGGTGATACATTTAAATGAAAAAAAAAAAAGAGGTGAACACCAGACTGTGTTGGCCAACACATAAGTGTAAATTCCTGATTAACAAATTCTGACTTTACAGGAACTGTTTGAATAGCCAGAACCCAAGAAGAACAATGGCAGCATCACATTCAGCAAAGCTGCTTTACCAAAGTACTTAAGGACAGGCTCAGATGTGAACTGTCTTACTCAGCCTACACACTAAAACCCCTAAAAATTTCTCAAATGCTTTGATAAATAAAAAGCATGAGCAAGGGAGAACACTGACTTGGAAACCAAGTTATACTTCAGTAAAACACACTTAATTACCAATTCTAGGACTGGCTTGGAAGAAGGCTTCACTGTATCTTCATTATAACAGTAACACACATACTTTTCAAACTTATATTTCACCCAAGAATTAGAATGCCTTCAAACATGAGTGTGATTTACTGTCCTTCCAGCTTTTTTTAAGCAAATACCACAAAAATGCTGCTCTTGCAGAATGTCAAGGAGAAGAAAGGGCAAAGGAGCAAAATCCAATCCAGGCTGAACTGGTAGTTGGGAAAGTTTGTCTACATTGCAGTGAGATTCCCATCTGCATTTCATTGCAGCTGGTGTGAACCCAATCAGTGCAGGTTAAATATACGTCAGATTCCTGATTACTGTGCTCTGACCTCTGGCTAAGTCGGACATTACACATTCCTGCTACATATTGCAGTAGTTAAAGAATCAATGCTGCTTTAAACAAAATCTGTGCTACACAATGCCTCAAATTTCTTCAATAGTGCTAATTTCTTGGGGTCCCTCACCAAATATTCAAGCTCTTCTGTCACTCTCCATGTGGCCCCTTTGGAAGGCACTAGATGAAAAGTCAGAAGACCCAAGTTTAATCTAGCTATCTTGTCAACATGTTTTTTCCGAGACCTCACGTATGGTCTCTTTGGATTTCCCGCTCCTCATGTATAAAACAGGGATGATACCATTTCTCTCAAGAGACTGCTGTGAACAAACATTTAGTGAAATGTGCTTGCAAGAAGCTCAAACAGGTCCTGCATATATGCCAGGCAGAGAAGATTTCCTAGTTAATGTCTACCATCATTTTTTCTACCCCAAGGAGCTCCAAACTAACACAAACAAGCAAAACCCCCAGGGTGGGGAGAAACAAGTTTAAGGTTAGGGCTGTGGCAATTCCCATCCTCTTCATGTGCTCTCTTACAGCCTGTTCCCTATGGGAGCTGGTTCATGGACCTGAACTAGAAGAAACTGATTCTCTGAAAGACAGTCAAAAGCATTTCACCAGCTATGTGTAAAAATGGGTCCGCAGGAGGCTCAGATGAGCTTCAGCAGCAGTACACAGGACATGACCACCCTGCACAGCTGGGACACAGAGGAATTGAGGGCCAGAACAGAACTGTTGCATTGGCTTTACCACAACCACCCCCTCACTAGCGTTCAGCACTACAAACAGCTTCCAAAGCCCAAGACTTCAAGCAATCACAGCTGAAAACAACTCAGCTTTTTAATATTTGCCATTGTGATTGGATCTACCAAGAAAATGTAAAACCACCACAGGCTCTTAAGACAACCAAACAAGATGGCTGATTTTTAAAATGTTAGAAGAGCATCAATTACAACAAAACTAAACTAACATGAAGACAAGAGGCTTTACACAACAGCTGCTGATACTGGCACCTCAAAGGTTCTGGATTTGGTCTAGACACCAACACCAAGAGAAATAAAAAGTACTACTGAGGTACCCGAGTGCCTTCACAGATCAATGATAGTCACAAAATCATCACACGCAGTCGCACATTGGCAAAACTATTTTTGGCATATATACCAACAATAACTTGCTTAATATGGGTTATTAGCTCAGCCTCAGCAGCCCACACCCACGTGGTGAGAAGCACGGTATGTCCTACCTGGATACTATGCTGGAGCCATTGTAGAGGTCACTGGCATAGGACAGCGTTGCCAGCGGTCGCACAGAATTGTAGCGCGTGAACTTGGATAGACACTCCTGAAATTCATCCAGCTGGCTGGTGGTTCTGCTGTCATCTAGGAAGAGGCAGCAACATTGGAGGGGGCAGAAACAGAGAAAGAAGGTAAGCTCAACAGTAAACAAAAAAATCAAGATCTATGTCTCCACGTGATGCTTGTTATTTTGGGAGGATTCTTGGTCAAAACCACGCTCTCTGTCATCTCTAGCATTTTCTGAAGGCATGATGAGCTTTTCAGAGTGCAAATGAAGTCTCTCCATTGCAATGCTGGGTAAACCTGCTATGTTGAAAATCTGCCTAGAAGTCAAATACAATTTTGTAAGCTCATTTATTTTGCTCACATTCAGAGCCTGTGGGCCATATAGATTATTAACAGAAAACTTTTAAGCATATCAAAATGTACTGCAAAGGACATGTCTAGTTTTCAACAGAGTATATTCCTTTCCCTGTTCTGTTATGGTATGTCTACATTTGGTGTCAATTACATTCAAAATACTTTTAGTAAAAAATACTTCTCTTGTTATTCCAAAAGCAACAGAGCTAAGGGAGAATCATTTCAGGGCTGGAGAAGGAAGACAAGCATGAAACCAGAAAGCTCCCTGTACTAGAAGTTTTGTGAAAATTATGACCTTCAGCAGACAAGGTGAAATTGAGCCAGCTTGAATAATGATGATAAATATTCTGTGGGAAATGGAACAGTTTACTACTAAAGTTAAAAGTAAATTGCAATGCAGATAGTTGAAAGTCATTCACTGAATTCTCAGAAGTCCTAACTTTTCTTGGTATGAATGTAATTTTATTTAAACCATTTTAAGTTTTAGTCTTTTGTAAATAAGGAAAAATTCCTAACTTACAGCAATGCCTCACAGGCAAATCTAGATTCCCAATACGATCACGTATCCACAGCCAAACATTAGGTAGTGCCTTCAGGCTTCCTAATGACCCCCCAAATTTGCAGCAATTCTCATAATCCTCTCTTTAATGCTTCCACCCTCACTTTCTTTTTGCACCAGAGCATTTTAGGGGAACTATAGCTAACACTGCTGGTTTACAGGTACTGCACACCTTGTCTCCTATTTCACCCCAGCATCCACTGCAGCAGCACAGAAACCACACATACACACACAACAGAGATGAAATTCCATCCACTACTTAAGCTAGCCTTATCAGCAGCATAAGGAAACAACAAGATCCATTTATTAGAAAGGCTTGGAAATACCAGGGTGAAAAAAGAGAGGTTGATCTACAAAAGCAAAATCCAGCTGTGATTTCTTGTGGGAAAACAGAGAATAATCATTTCTGCACTCTGGTAATTCCTTGCCATCAGAAATTGTTGTCTCTATACTTATAAGACATTTTGAAGTGCCCCTCATATGCACTGTTTAATGTTTGATCGTATAAAGGAACATTGAAGGCTAGTAATTAGCATGCTTAGGGGTACTAGCAAATACATTATCCATGTTAGAGGGATGAAAAGGTGCAAAATGAACAAAGTGCTGCTCTAAATTAACATCACCAGCACCTGACCACTACAGGAAACAGCTCGAGAAGCAACACAAACATCAGTCAATGTTTTTCAAAGACTCTTTTCTTCTCTGGCACTGTGATAGGGACAAATAGCTGCTACCCTTCCATTTCCCTCATTTAGAGATCAAGCACACAGTCCTCATATAATTTATTCTCTATGTGTGCCTGGAAAACCGAATATTATTTCTCAAGACATTTTCCCTGCCAAAGTGCAAGGCCATTTGATAATTACAGTAATGTTATGTCTCCACTCCCTACTCCAACAGTCAGAGGCACTTCTTGCAAAAAGCTTTAAATCCACATTAAATCCCATTTAAAATGTGTCAAAATGCAGGAATGACTTGGGAGAGGAAAACTTTATCAAGTATCATAGGTTATCCCTTCTTTAGGAAAAAAACCGCACTTGCAAATCCTCCACTCTTGGTGCAACTGACACATACAAATACAAAAGACCAGTTTCACTGCATTCATATTTATAGTTCCAATTATGAAGAAAAATGCCTTCTACAAGGGAATGCTGGGAAGAGCCCCATTTGTTATCCTTGGTTAATAAGTTTTATTTTTACATAAACACAGTTATGCATCACCAAGACAGCTCTGCATGAAAACATCTCAGTGTGAGCTATGAAGATGTGCATTCTGCAAAGCACCTGCTACCACTTCACAGGGATCTGGCTGGACACAGCAATGTGCTTCTCCAATCTTTCAGATATTGAAGAAACCTCCCAACATGCTGCATTCCTCATTAAAATAATTTTGCTATGCACAATGAGGACTAAGCCAGTCCATGCTCAGAAGTATGTAGAAGATATAGATACTTCTAAGAGTGAGCTCCCCTAAGACATGCTGCAGCCTTTATATTTGGAGGCATTAATTAATTAATGTTTAAAATTACTTTTATTTATTTTAAAGAGGCTAAAACTAAATTTATGGAGAAGAAAAAAGCAGAGCATTTTCCTTTTTCTACCCCAGCAATCCTGCCTTGGAAGGTTGGCCCTTGCCTTCCAAGGTTCTAAGTGAAGATACATTGGTGAAGCAACCTGTGCCTGGTTTCCTCTCATCCCTAAGTGGTGTCTCCCACCCCTGAGGGCTGGCTGCTTTCCTTGCAGTCTGTCATACTCAGTATGGGCTGCAGCTCAAAGCTTGGTGCTGCAAATCTCTTGCCTGCCACAGTCCATTGCCTGAAGCTTTTCTTGCCAAGCCGGTTTCTCCTCCAGAGGGGCTATAGAACAGCCCTCCTCACCCTCAAGACACAGTTATTTGACCCTCTCATTTCTTAAGAGAATCTTGTGTGTAATTAAGACCCATGCATCCACTAGGCAACAATTACTCTAGCTGCTGTCACACTGTTACTCAATTATGAATGAGGCAATCTAGGCAATTTTGAAAACCGCTTCTAATTCTACAAAATAAGCCTTAAATAAATCTAAGGTGTGCCCCATGGGACAACAGCACTGCTGCACACTCAGCTTCTATAGTCCAAACCATTTGTTAACCAAGACACAATCTAGATAACATAGGATAACATCCACGTGTCCTCTTGCATGCTAAATACAGGAGAATGTATCCATTTATGTTTATACCTCTGTAGCATTTCAAGAGCAATGTTTTTAACCACTGGGTTTATACCACATCTAGTGGAAAGACAGCCACTGCTTTCAGGCTTTTTCATCTTCCGAACAGGCCTCAGAGAAATTGTTTATTGTGGGTGTTGCCCTTCAAAGTAAGGGATTGCAAAGCAATACACGTGCCTCTCCAAAGTGATAGGATTAAGTTTTCCTTGGTTATTTAGCAACTTCGAAGATTGGTCAAGAATAACAAAACGGGATGATGTGAGGAACACAAATATGTATAGCCACATTCCCATGCAAGGAAGAAGAGAAAACTGCTCTCCCAAAAGCAAAGCTTTTCTGCAAGAGGTACCTGATATCAGAAGTGGAACACCACATGAGAACTCACCCGAGACACGAGTCATCCTGGTGGAAAAATAGCACTGCTCTAGGTCCTCAAAATGAGCTGTGAGGCGCTTGCGTCGCGAGGCCAGGGTGCTGTTATACCACGGCTGCTTTTTGGTCTGAGTGGAGAAGGGACAACACTTCAGAAAGTTAAAGCCTGGGTTTCACTTCTATAGATTTTACCCAATTATAAGCAATTATACAATATATGCAATAGGTCAGAAGTGTAAAACAACAGTAAATGAAGGATCTTGGCACTGTCGACAGTCATTTCTTAGGGTCCTATGCTGCACCCTTTAACGTAACAAAAACAAATCCCCGCTTTTAGACAGTTTTTGTTTCCTGAACCTTAGTAAATTTAGTGATTCTGGCCTCACAGGCAGGACAGGCAATCCCAAACCTTGGGGACTCCTGTCTTGCATTTATAGAGATAGACAGCATAGGCCAACTTCCAGCCTCACAAATGAAACAGACTGTCCAACAAATACTCCCCAGATCCTTGGCAGACAGCTCATTAAAAGAGAAGGAAGTGTTTATTTTAATGAGTTAGTTACTGAATTACTTCTTTTGAAGCAACTCAGTAACTCTCTGTAAAACTAAGCAAATAAAACAGAATCAAAAGACAGCATGAAGTTCAGAGGTTAATTGAAAAGAAGTTCCTGAAGCCCATCATTAATGCCATTTCCCAACCTAGCCAAACAGTAATAGTGAGATGTAGGAGCAAAGGATTTAAACTACGTGAGTAATCTTTCCTGCAGGAACAAACACAGAAAATGCAGTAGTCACCATTTTAATCACAAGCAATGAAAAGGAATGAAACCCTCTACTACATAAGAAGCACGAAGAGCTCCTTGCTTTAGGTTCTATTTAAGAAGCCTCACATACCACATCCTCAAAGCTAAATTTTAAAAGATTTAAGAACCATCAAGCTCCCTAATGAGCAACATCCCTGAGCAAGTACAAGGCCTGAAATGCTACTCAATGGCACTAACAAAACCCACTTCGTGTACAACTCCCCCTCAATCCATGCAGGAGAACAGCCTGTCCTCATTACAGACACCCACCAAGCCAACAAGAACAAAATACATTTACAGCCCACTCCAATTTTGTTTGTACCTGCATGAAAAGCATTCTAACTTTTTAGGAAAAAAGCAAACCCCAAGCAGTGAAACCTCCAAGCCATCACTTCCCACACACTGACATTGTGGCTCACAACATGTCTGTGACAGCACCCATGGTCTTCACAGCTTGTTTCACCTCAAAAGCAGCTCCAACCTCAACACACAACACTAGGAAGTGCTCCTACATCAATACCTTTCAAGTACCATTTTCTAAAATTCTAGATCTTTAAAAAATATTTAATAGAACACTTCTATAGCCTCTTCCTATCATTTTTGGGCACCAGCCTCCAGTCTCTCAGCACATCAGTAGTGATTTGGGCTCAAGACAACTTCAGGCACTGAACAATCATTTCAGTCTCAAGGCAAGCTGCCTGAACCATGATGAGTGACATAACCCAAACCCAAGCCTGATCTGCCAGACCCCTGTCCACACTGAGATGGAATAAATCATTCAAGAGTTTGCCTGCTGTGCCACTACCTGCTGCATCTCCCAAGGAAGATCCCTGTGGAGCAGATCTCAGGCTGGCATGTGGCAACTCAGCTGTGCTGAGAACCAAGCAAGGGGCACCAACCCACAGTCATCAGAGCACCCCCAGCTAAGCATTTCAACCTGCTCACATTTTGCCAAAAAACAGATATTCAGTTTCTATGAAGCTTGCTTCCTGACTACTTTCTAAGCAATACTGGGCAACAGGAGGAGAAAATTAGGAAAGATAGAAAATATACCCAAGCAAATTTTATTCAATGGCTAAAATGACTATGGTTGCCCTAGCTGAGGATATCAGTTTGGATTGCTCTGCTATCAGGAGTGATTTTACTGTCTGAACTCCATCAGATACTCTAAAGAGGCCTCTAACAACTGTGAAAAAGCTTCTTAGCTGCACACAAGCTCCTTATTTCTAGCAGAAAAAAGGTACTGCTATTAAATATTACCCACAGAATTCCCCAGGGCCTAAGTGACTTGTCCACTATTTACTTCTGAAGCTCATCTTCTGGAAGAGAACAGTCCTAGAGCTTTGTGGCATATAAATTCTTCCCTAACAACATGTTTGTGGACAAAGTAATTATATTGAGAAAGGAAAGCTGTGCAGTCCATCCTAGACAACTCTTACTGCCAGCAGTGCCCAATATATTATTTTTGCCATGACTGACAATTAAGGAAAACCCCCACAATTTAATTTATATTCTTAAAACTCTTTTTATGGTAAAGTCTTGCTGAAATTAGACTACCTTTGAACAGAAGTGTTTAACTTCAAGAGTTCTCTTTGAACTCCCCATCCAAACATATATTAAAGTTTAATTTGAAAATTTGTACTTGAGAGTACCGATCTTGCACTCCTGAGGACAAGAAATTACATTTGAGGACAAAAAAGATTATTCTCACACAAATAAGGCTGTCATACAGAATGACTAGAAAGTCTAGGTTGTTTGTTTTGTAAGCTCACCAGCAGGATAGCTATGCTATTCATTTTGGCTTTGAAATAGGAAGTACTGAGACAAGTAATGCCACTGGAGAACAAATACACTGTAGCACATCAGAGTCCAGGACATAAAACCCCCATCTACATTACAAATGCCCTCAAAAACATTGTAGAACTACAACTCTCTGTTCAAGCAAAAACCTCCAAAGGCCAGAGTAGCAGGAACAACAAGCATTTTCCCACAGACTAACAGATGTAATTTTCCAATAACCAATTAGTTACCCAGGTGTATTTAAACATATATGTGCCCAGGTCTTTTTTTTTCTTTACATCAAATAAGATCCAACAGCACTTTGACCTGTTAATTTACCAGTTTCATGCTGGTGTGTACCAGGGATGGTCCACCACCACCAGAGAGCACCCAAGGCACAGCTGCAATGTGCCCAGCAGCTGCACTTGGAACTGTGAGCTGGGTATGAGTGTCACCTCCCCAGTCCAGCTGCATCCCTTCAAGGTGCAAGACTACAGAAGTGCTGTTTGGAATTTGGGAGGCCCTACAGATCAGACAGTTTGGAAGCTGCCTGCCAAAAAGCTCCATTCTATATGCAGCTTTTTACCCCCTGTGTGAATTTATAATGGTTTGTAGAAGGCCCTGATGAGGACAAATGACATAACTGTGCCTGGAGATTCTTTTTTTGTTTTAAAAGTTAAGCTTGATCTACAGCTATTTAAGCCAAAGCAAAGGGTCAGGGATTTACCTCCCTTCCCCAGTGATGCCCACATGGGACATGAAGTGCAAACTATATCCCCTCTTCCATGGAAGAGTCAGCTTTAAGAAAAAAGTCAGATGTCTAAATACATTACACCAGGTCTCTCTCACACAACTGGGCACAATCATTCCTACAGCTGCAGTTGTCCATACAACCAGTTAAAAGCATTTCAAGGCTCCAGTTGACCAGTACTCTGGAGATGGATGAAGGTGCACCTCAGCCCTGCCCAACCTCCACATTCACCCTCCCATCCCCCCCATGCAGACATTTATATATTATCTTACCTGAGAACTGCCACTGAAGCCTGGAGGCTGGCTATACTCGGTGGAGTCAATAATACTACTACAAAAATAAAAGAAATAGTCTGCTTAAATCACTGCACAGCCATCCTTTATCATTTTTAACCTGTTTGCTATTCCCTCCTTGACACTCTGCAGCATACTTGCCTTTGAAATCCATTTTACAGACAGGGAACACAAGGTTTTATTTTGTTTGGGGGTTTAGCAGCGATTTTTTTTTTTTACAGAGTTCTCCTAGAGCAGAATGCTGTCACACACAATTATGTGTAGTGCAGTCAAATAATTTCTAATTAGAATGCAAATGCATATCTTTCATATGAAATATGCAGCACAAGACATTCTGAAAACAACATGCTACCACTGGTTTTCAATTCCTTAAAAAAAGAAAGAAAATAGAGAAATCTAATGCTCCGGCATTTGAATCAACACTGGAAAGGGAGAAGCTAGATAAATCAGTGTAAGACAGACACTAGTTTAAACAGACAATTAAGGAAATACAGAAATAACCTAAAAAATACTGATAGCCAGGATTAATCTTATTAGAAAACACTACACCATATTATAGTATCTATAATGACACAACATATCTTTTAAATCACTTTTTTCAAAACACAGTATAAAAATGCAAACTCAATGGGATTGAATTTTCAAAGCTGCAAGAATATCTCTGATCCAAGCAGAAAACAGGTGGTTTAGTGCTCTTGGACATACAGGCAAAAAATTCAGCTCCCAGATAACAGCACACTTATCACTCAAATTTCATATACCTCCAGGATAGGCAAATATTAGCACACAAGAACACAATTTTATTGATTATGCAGAATATATTATGAAAATCACCATGATTCATTTCTAAATAATCTTTTTAACTGCTTTGCTTCTCCTATGTCATTTGACTTGGACAGAAAAGAAACAAGCTGGGATCATTGTTCTCATTATTCTCAGTCTTTCTTATGAGATAACCTTAGATTTTAAGCATTGCCTGGGAAAGCTGAAGGTTTCTTTAAAAAGCTTCTAGAACATTGCTGTAGGTCTTAGTTTTGTCAAAGATAATTTTACCAATTCCTGCTTATGTAGCAGCTGACAGAACTCGTGTAAACTTGAGAATCTTGGTCATAAACAAACTGGTTTGGTTGAAATGCAGGGCAAGGCACCTGTAAGTTTGGAAGAACGAACCGATGGTACCAGTGCTTAAATATTTCTCTAAATATTTTCAAGCTCCCCTGGAAGTGAAGTGGAAACAAGATGAGACATAACCACTGATGAGACTTAAAAAATTAACTTGGAAAATGAAACTGACTGGACTTCTGTTCTAGGCAAGACAAAAGCTGCAAACAAAGAAAATCTGAGGGATAAAAATCATTATTTGTGGAAGCTAGTGTAAGGGAGAAAACAGCAGAGCCATTTCAGACATGGCTGAGGACAATGAACTTTAAATTAGAATGTGGCTGCATGAAATAATGAAACAGGGACAGCAGATCCTGCCAGAACTGCAGGAATAACACATTCAGCTAGAAAGCAATGAAAAAGTACTCCACTCTGAGACAGGTACAGTGGCAATTAACAGCAAAACACTGAGACTTAGAGTGTCTGGTCTCGTTTTGCTGCAGGTTGTCTGGTGATGTAAAGCCTTCAAGAGTGCAGACGTCATCTCCCTAACCAGAGTACAAATTTAAAGACATTTCTGTGCTGTGCCCATAGTTGAGTTAACTCACATATGCTTGAATGTTTTTCCTTTCAATAAGCAGGAAGCAAGTAATCAGGAAATTACAGTGCCCTCTAAGTCCTTTTTTTAAAAAAGATGTAACATTAGGTTCAATTTGGAAATTCAGCTACACTCATATGACATTTAAAAAACCAGAACAACAACAACAAACAACAAGGCAACCCACAGACTATAAATCCCATTACAGGGATGGGAGGAGATAATTAGAATAAATGGAGGGGAAGGAGGATCAGGATTTCAATAACTGAACCAGAGTTACCAAGCAACTCATTTCTAGATCAGAATTTTCCTTCAGACTCCCATTAGTGATAGTTTTTTATTGCTATTAGTCCTGGATAGCATCACAGAGAAGTTGCTTATTCCTATCTTCTGTTTGCACCATTTACTGGGAGCAGAAATAACACACACGCCTGTTCAGAAAAGCCATACACAGAACTATTTGTTCTCTTCCCTTATTCTTCCTCTCTTGTTCTCTATTAGTATACAAACCAAGCAATAGGCAACACTGTAAACAAGCACTGTGCTATTACCCAATTTAATGTTTCATCACACCCTGCGTAAGCACAAGAGAAAACACGTGTTTCTTGCAGCCAAGGATGTACTGAACATAATAGCTGTGCTAGAGTTTTTTTGCTAAAGAGCTTCTGAAGGAAGCTGGGGGAAGGCAAAGTAATTTCACATTTTGAAGATGTTAAAAATGGGGAGGAAAAATGCTACAAACAATGAAAAGAAACAGAAAATTAATGAAGCAAGCGTGTGATTTAGAGGAGGCAGATGAATAAGGGCAAGTCACCAGAGACCAGATAAAACTGAATTCCAAAGAACTCTATTTTCTTGAACTTCAAATTCAAAGGCTAAAGAAGTTTTCTTCCTATCAGCACTAGTCTGTAATAACCTTGTACTATTTATAAGGCACATTACTAAAGTGTTATACAATTATATTTCATTAGCAGTGTGTTAAGTATGTTACATTATATTTCAATTTAAATACACCATTTTAATTCACTGATAGGCTAAAGAGTCTCTGCAAGTTCAATATCATTTTAACATGGAAGTGAATCCATCCCAAACTATATTTGTATTTCACTCTTAGTGGTTCATGGCATCTCTAAAATGTACTCTGGAGATTAAATATTTCAGTTAAGAGAAAAAAAATCAGCATATTTCATTTAAGCTGTTCTGCAGCATTCTTATCAAGGAGGAATGTTGTTGAGACATTCTTCAAAACTTACACTTAATGTTGAAAATAAAATTAGTTTCAAGTGGTAGACCTTCCTGGAATCTAATTTATGATAATTCACACCAATGCAATTACTTGAATTATAGAAAACTGTCAAAATGGGGCAGGGATAGAAGGTACAGGAGAAACTTCTGGGAACAAATGATGCTTGTTCAGATAATTTCTTCACATACTGATTTCTCTTCTACCACTCAAGGCTACTTCTTAATGCAGGAATGTCACCAAGATAAGGGGTCTTCTAAAGCAGAGAGAAAAAGGCAATCCCACATTCCCTAGAAAACACCTAAATATCCTCTTATATCGCACCCCTGGCATGTTGTACCAGGGGGAAAACCCCAAAATTCAAGACACAACCAAGATGGACCCAGACAGGCAGGTAAGAAAGAGCCCATGGTCTCCAGAGCCATCATGGTTCCAACCCACTGCCCCCTCCCAGCAGACCCCAGGTGAAGCACATGAATCCAACAATCGTTACAATTTTTTTTAATACTATCTTACATCTTCAAATGCAAGAACTGAGATTGATTGACCCTTAGGACATGAAATAAATAGACATAAAGGAATATTAAGAAATTCTCTGCAGACTGAAGCCAGTGTAGCTCTCACTGTGAACTGTTCCCCCCTCAACTCTTCTACTAAAACTCCTGGGCTTAAAATGTTATTCCAGCCTTCAACAGATAAAAAAGTTCTTTGGGGACTTGTCTGTTAGCTTAGCTCAAGTAATAGAGATACATTTCTACTCGTAAGTACAATCTCCTGTTAAAAGAGAAAGGTTTCTAGGCCTGAAGGCATCCAACATCTAACAAATTGAGTCTGACCAGTGCTCAAGTTTACCCCAAGCACCTGTACCACAGAGCAAAACCAATCTATTTAGTAGCCAATAACCAGAAAACTAATAGAACCTGACAAGAAACTCATCAGTTTCACAAAACTACTTCTTGGCAAAACAGCAATATCCCATATCAAGAAACAAATCTTGCCCCAAAAAGAATTGAAGAAGCAGTGAAGAACTGAATTAGAAATGCTGTTCCCATCCATTGTGACCATATTCCTGTCCTTTCCCTTAAGGCAGCCAGAGCTACATAGAAATATGAGAGATACTGGTCTTTGTGTCCAGAAATAGCATCTTGGTAGGAAATTCCAGCCAATATTGCTGGGTTCCTCATCATAGCACTGTTTCTAGGTCTCTGTAAGGGAAGAAATCTGATCATTTTTTACTTCTGGGCTATTAGGTTTAGAGCAGCTACCTGCAAAAAAAAATATACCAGTACAATTTTATAACAGAAAATGACAGTTTAGAGAACTCTACTTCTAAGAGACAGCAGAGATGATCACTTAATAACATAACTTTGCCCTATTGAAATTAGAGCAAAAGACATATCTGTAAAGTAGAGCACTTCAAACTCTGGCACTTACAACGTGGATACAAGAAGCATCTGCATTATTATCATCAAGAAACCAGACTATGCAATATTCCAGACAAAAATACACATGAAGTTTTGTTATTAGAAAGGCATTTCATTAAATCAAAACAGACAGCAGATAAACAGAATCAATAAGCTGTACATTTCAAATTCTGATCTGAGCCCATACCTTAAGCTATCCAAGCTGATTAGGGAAGCCAGAGCACTCCAATATCATACAAAATTAAGACCTTTCATATTCCAAGCAGAACAGCAACATATTCAGAAAAGGTAGCATATAAATAACAGTAATATTTTATTTCCTAGCAAAGGCTTATGACTCAAGTTTACTAATTCACATGACATTTAAAGCCATCGGTTTTTCATGGCATCTGATTCAGAGCAGATTTTTCATCCAAATGCAGGCTCAGATGGCTTTTTCTTCACTTCTTTGTTCACATAAAGTTTACAGCAATTAGAAACACAATAGGAAAATACTGTACAGCACTCAAAAAACAGTTTTGCTTGTGTTTTGGGCACTGCTTGGAAAGCACTTGCAAGTAAAGTACAACATGTACAGCTTGAAATCCAAGTTGAGTTGCAAGGCCCATACCTGTGTGAAGGTGAGGGAGCCTCAAACTGTGGCACTGTGCTGTCCTCACTGACTGGGGAGTACAGGCCACTCATCTCCTGAAACAGAAAGCCATGTTACATCAGAGCTGACAAAACATGTATGTCTAATACACATGTTTACAGAATACTGCTGTTTTTCCATGCAGAAGTGTCTACATTTGCTCAACTCTTACCTAAAAATCTTTACTATACCTTACAAAACATTGATGTTCTTCGATTTTTTTTTCAGTTACTATTCAAACTGGCTTTCAAAAATGCTACACCTGTGGTGGTCTGTGCTTCAAGAGGGGCACTTTTGGAGCTTATACTCCAAAAAACCCAACAGATTTTGTTATCATCCAATTGCCTCTAACCCAGCATCTCCCTTAAATGTGGCAGAACAAGCAAGCTGTAACTGCATTTTTTGAGATATGTGCAAACTTAATCTAACAGCCTTCACAACTGGAAAGTAAAGCTGGATATGGGTCATGGCAAGAACAGTCACAAGGCAACAGGGCAAAGGTGGTACCACAGACTTAAAAGAAGATCTGTCAGTCCTCTGTGGGACCACTGCACAAGAGATAAACTTCGCACATAAACTTGGCTTTGTCCCTCCCAGACTAAGTCACTGCCGTGTACCCAGTATGAGACAGTCTTTCATCTGTTTGGGAAATGGAAGCTATGCAGGATGCAGCAGCTCATTAGTTGAGGGGCAAAGTGTTCTCAGGACAATTATTACTTGTGCTTTCAAATTCCCACTAGGTGCCTATTAGTTGGTAGGTAGAAAGAAGGATATCTGTGACAAGAGAGATGCCAGGCTTTAGAGGTCAGAGCCAAGGTCAGCATCACACCCCAGGAATATAACCCAGCTGCAGCCCACTGAAATGCCTGATTAAAGAGCAGAGAAACAGGTAGCTGGATGCTCTTTGAGAGATCCCACAGCTTTTGGGGATAGTTTCTCCTAGATCTCAAGACTTATTTTACAAGTCTGAAGAAAACATGCTAAAGTATATTTATTTCAACAAAGCTGAGAAACATTTAGGAAAAGAGGTCTGAAAAAATTCCACACAGCTATCATATAAATGGGAATTCTTGCAGTTGTCAGTCATATTTATATTTTGCTAATTCATCAGCACACAAATTAATTGCATGAAGAAATCTAAAAGGCTTTTTGGAAGGTAGTTGGGAACATATGCTGACTGCTCAATATGAGCAAGCAGTGAGAAGCAGACCTGCAAACTGATTCCCAAGAAGCCTTAAGGGAATGATATTTGGAGAGGTGGCAGTCTGACGTATTCCTGAAACATCAGCTTCCTACTGCAAGATTAAACACCAGAATGATTAGAGGAAAGACCAAGAGGAACTTGAAGACTCAGTAAAGACAGAAGGATTGCATTGATGGGGTTACAAATTCTTGGAGAATAATTCTTAGCAAAAATGTCAAGAGATTCCCATTAGTATGGAATTAAGAGAACTAGAACCAGGAGGTAGCAGGAATCAGTTTTGACATGCAGCAGGAGCTGATTTTGTTCCTGCCCAGTCTCTGCAACCCTCTTCTGCATCCTCAACACCTCTGCATTTTAAGACTTAGATGCTGCTAAGGTTTAAACAGCCTGTGCAAACAGCCAGCAACGTACAAAAATCTTAAATTCTGATCAATATACCAGCTGCTGATTTCAAGCAACTACTCTAAAATACTTACTACCAACACAAAGAAATGATTATATAAGAGCTACCTAACTGCAGCCTGCACACATCAACTAAATGAACAAATTAAAGAAAGAGCATCATCTGTTCATTTTCCCATTACTGACTTAAATGCCATAAATTTAACCCAGCAGCCTCACAGCAAGGCAGACAGCTTGATGAAAATGAAAAATTGCCAGAGTCAGAACAATGTCTGGGCGCCTCACCTCTACACGTTTAATATCTTCTTCCAGAACACTTAGCTCCTTCTGGATCTGCTCCAATTGCTGTGGATAAGAGAATGGGAGAAGTCTAAATCAATCTGCACTGCACCACCACCAAGATAAATTACAATCTTTCCAGAGAGGAACCTGAACTATCTTCACTGGTGTACTAACACAATTCAAAAGTCACCAGGCAGGAAGTTCAAATGCACAGGTTAACATAAGTGTGCACACAAACCACATTCAAGACAAAGCTGTTATTTTGAAACAATGTGAAACAAGAGCAGGAGGTATTTGGATATCAATCACAGAGACCTACATTATTCAAAGTAGTACTATAATGTTCCTTTAAAGTGTCTCAGGCAAGGTGTAACTGGTTTGCCAACACTGAGTATAGAATCCCAATACGGTCTGGGTTCGATGAGACCTTAAAGATTATCTCATTCCACCCCTGCCATGGGCAGGGACACCTTCCATTAGACCAGGATGCTCCAAGCCCTGTCAACCCTGGCCCTGAACACTCCCAGGGATGGGGCAGCCACAACTTCTCTGGGCAACCTGTGGCCAGGGCCTTACCACCCTCACAGGGAAGAATTTCTTCCTAATATCTAAACCCACACTCTTTCACTTTCAAACCATTCCTACTTGACCTGTCACAATTAGAAAAAAACACTGTGAAAGACAATGACCATTTCACCCTTCAACTAAATACAAAATGTCTTGCTAAAAGGTATCAAGACTAATTCTCATCCTAGATGTTAACCTATCATTTGCCAATTTAAACTTTGTCATTAAGTTTCTGGATTGGAAAAAAACCTGTTATGACCAGAGCAAGATTCGCTCCCGGCACTGAGCAAGCACCACATGGTATCAAGGTATCGCTTCTTCCAAAGCTGTGATACTTACCTTGGATTACACCATAAACTCCAGTCAATTTGAGGGCTACACCTGAAAGGGTCAGAAGACTTCCCCTTCCACCAGACAACATTTCCTTTCTCCCTTCTTTGTGCCACATGTAATACCTTCCAGGTTTTTAGTCAGTCAGCAAGCTGGCTTCACTCACTTCAAGCAACTGAAGCCACAGACTTGACAACTGTTTACACCTAAGCAAGGACATAATCATCTTACCTGTTTATTCAGCAGCTATGTCCCACCCTAACACCCACAGAGCCTAAGCCCAGCCTTGCAGGGCCCAAACACACACACACACGCTCCTCTAGGTGAGAGCTCCTGACAAAACTCATCTCCAGAGCAAGTCTGGTTCATTGAGACACATAAATGTAATAAATACATGGAGAACTGGAAGTCCACCTGTCTCTCCTCAGCTTCCAGTAAAAATTTACAGACAACCAGCAAGGTGGTCTGTGACCAGAAGCATTTGCTGAGTTAAGTCCACTGAAAGCTTAAGCACAACACTTTGTCCAAAGACAAAACAAATTTTTATACTTTCTTTACAACAGAATATTAAATTGCCCAAATCCAAAGTTACTAATTTGGTGAGACATACTACTTTTAGTATGACATATTCCAAAGAATATCTGACAAGCTACTCCCATAGACTTATTCACTCAAGTGCTCAAGTTTGATCCTTTAAGAGGCAGAAGTTTTTGCTTAAACAAAAAGCACAATTTAAACCTCACTTACATTTAAGCATTCCAAATATCCCACCATTTTAATTTTCCTTTTAAACACTAACAAAAGCTTCTGTCTCTGAAAACAGGAGAAGACAGGGCTGCTGTGTCCACATCTACTTCTAAAATGGCTGCTTCTTTGAATGAGATGACATTATAAATGTATCCTAATCTCTGGGATCTGAAGGTTTCAGTTTACATTGAATTTGAGGCACAGACAGCAGAAGTTTAATGGTTTAGAACTAGACTGCCACAGATAATTTACAAATCACTACACCATAACAGATAATTCCATTTTCACTTTCGAAATCTACAGCAAGAATAGCAGGTGGTGCTACTGCTCCAAGATTAGTGGTAAAGTTAAGTGACACTTGCACAGCATGGGTCCTGCCTGAACTCAGCTCTAGAAAATACCATTAGTCCCCCACATTCATAAATCCCAGTTAAAAAGAAGTTACGAAACCACTTACAAGTTCCAAAATTACAGTGAGGAAATCAGCTATTCTACAATGTACTGGCTCACGGCCAAACTGGACATCTGAAAAATAACTGGTAGTTACTGCCATCACATAAACAGGATACCTTTTATAGGAACAAGAGCAGAGACCTTCTACTGGCCAGTTTTCATTAACTATTGCACACAGCAAAGAGCTTGAGATCTGGTACTTTATTTACCAATTCTTCCTTCTAGTTACAACCTACCATAAACTTACCCAACAGCAGCAACTCTAAAAAGCAGGCAAGAGTGTTTCATGCTTGTTTTAGGAGGAGTCTTCTCATACCATCAGCATAAAATGAATTAATGTCCACACGGAAACCTTTGGGTTCTTTGTATGTTAGTTGAAATGTTTTAATCTATCAAAGACCTTAAATCAATCCACATTCATTCCAATTAAACTTTGAAAAATGAGACTACTGCTTTATAATTGCCAGCCTTTGAGGGACATTTAAGGAAAGCTAAGTGAAACATAGTTCTTGCAGTATATTCAGATTTAAGAGCCCTTAATTTAATTTTCGCTGTTGGGCACAGAAAACAAGGCAAGTCCTGTCCCAGTGATGGGCAGAATCATACCCGTTAGACTTTGGATTAAGTCAGCAAAAGCACTTCCAATGAACACTGAAATGCATGCTTGGAGAGAAGCACATACTATAAACTCTCTTTTCAGACACAGATGCTTTCCCAGAAACGAAAAAGGCCAATATGGACAAGGAGAAGGTCCTTAATTCAGTGGTTAAACCTCAATTTCAACTCCAGTGAATGAACTACAATAAGCAGGTGTGTAACATTCTGGTCTCATTTTTCACATATGGGCATATATACAGAAGAAAAGCTACAATTTCAAAACTTTTTTATAATCCTGGAAAAGGAACTTCAGACATTCAAGTCAAGAAGCTACCAAAAACTTACACAATGTTAAACACCAGGTCATAGTCATTTTGGTTTTGGTTGGCCATCTGCTAACAAGTCTATCTGGGTACAGCACTAAGGTTTCATCCTGGAGCTTCCTGTTTTTCCTGGAGCAAGGGCCCCTTGGGAGGCAGCAACTTCCTGCTGTGTGTTTGTACAGCACAGACAACAAGCAGCCCTGACTGGGTCTCCTGGTGCCAGTTCTAAGTGTTTGCAAAAAACTAAAAGCTCAGCAGAACCTCCAAGTGCCACAAAAACAGCCTAGAAAAATGCACATGGGAAGGAGCCATAGCCCGTTGACCAACTGTCTTTCCAATTCTAAAAAAAAGTACAAGCAAAGAACAGCAGGAATTATTTTCTACAGAAATACTGCAAAATCAGCAACACTATTCTAATAAGCAGCTTCAACAGAGCATCTGGATTCCCACTTTTTGGAAGCTCACAGGCCATTTTATGTACAGTAACACACCTTCCAGGCTCTGATCCAGACTCGCTGTGCAGTCATCACAATATACACCATAGATCCAGACAAACAGATGAGACTATTACCAGAGGGAACATCATTTTCAAAGACACACAAAGCCATTGCACCAACCAGGATGAGGCAAAAATTACCACCTGCCCACCTGAGGAGGATAAACCA
This sequence comes from Peucedramus taeniatus, assembly GCA_013400575.1. NCBI lineage: Eukaryota > Metazoa > Chordata > Aves > Passeriformes > Fringillidae > Peucedramus > Peucedramus taeniatus. The sequence continues at coordinate 5,789 of WBNO01015341.1, read as the reverse complement.
GGCAGTCACTGTAAATAAACCCTTAATTCTGTCCTGTAGCTTCATCCATCCAACATCAGGATCTTCCTACTTCCTGTTCCTCCACCAAGTACTGCTTTAACAAACCACCGTGTAAACTTCACTGTAACAGCTGAAATTTCCTGAAGGTACCCAGTGAAATTCATTTCTATCTGTAGAATTCAGTACCTCAATGATAATGCACAGTAAGATCAGTTTCTCTCTCTGGAAGTCTTGTCTGTCTCTGGGTTTTCTTTCTATTATTGCTTTGGATGCAGAGCCTTTTACAACATACAGGGCAACTGTAGCATGAAAGTCATCTTCAGACCTTAGAGAAATTTTAGTGTTATAAATTAATTGCAAATATCACTCTGTTACAATGTCTTTGCACAACCAGAAGCAGGTGCAAGGCTTTTGATAGTCTGAAGACAAGAACACGTGAGCCTCCACAAGTTTCATTAGTGAAATACGGCATTCAAGCCTCAAACACGTGGACAGTCCATCTATAATGAATTTATCTGCTGAGAATATTTCTTCTCTGATCAATACTTCCTCCAGATGATAAATGTTTCCTCACAACTGGAACTAACAAAAAGGCTTGAGAACATCCAGGCTATTTAACACACAGAATTCCCAAAGGTTGGAGAATGGAGATGCCAGGCTGATAAATTATATTTCATATCTTGAATATTTCTCTCCCTCATTTACATCCTACAGTATGGAGGAAATATGCTCTGTAAGCTTAGTGATAGGGTCTGACAGAAAAGCCTTATGAGATAAGGACACCTGGGGAAGGGAACAAAGCTGCCTAAACAATTAGACTAATTGCCTTAGAGTTTAATGTGTCAGTAGTAGGTGCTTTATTTGCAAGACCTCTCCAGAGCAGCAAGGAGAGCCAGCTGTATACACTGATAGCACTATGATAACTTTTAGTTTGCTGCTCACACACTCACTGTATCCTTGGGCTTCTTATCACTGCTTCTAGAGCTCACATCTCTCATTCAGTAACTTAAAAAATGCAAATAGATTTAAAATACCAGGTAAGTACAGTGGAGAGGGACCAGATTACTCAAGCTATAAATTCTCCTCAGCAGTCCTGAAATGTAATCAAGAGCACATGACAACAAAAGAGCATGACTGATTCCTGGTTCTGTCACCTCCTCTTGCTTACTCATTAGTTCATCCATGTGTGAACACACAGAACATAAGGCTTGACAGGTGAAGTGATTAACAGGGCAATGACATCCCTGGAGAATTCATGCTTAGAATTCCCAGCAATTACCCCACAATAACTAATAACTCCTCTTATTTTTAGTATTTAACATTTGAGGGTACAAAGAACAATGATAATTCTGAAATGCTGAGTAGGCCCTCACTGCCACAAGCCTGAGACACTTCAGGATTATTTTTCTGTCCCAGGATGTTTACCAGCTAAAAAACAGCCTTATGCATTAGCAGACATGAAAAAGGCCTTGTTTGTTAGACACGAGAGACTTAACATCCCATTATTAGAAAGAAAAAATAAAAATGAAGTGACATCTGCCAAGGGAAACATGAATGCACCCAGAGAATAGCACCTGTGTAGAACTTGATTTGTGATACTAATCATCAAGCTCAGTATTCTCCTCCAGTAAGCAATGGTGCTGCTTGACAGAAATATCATCAGGAAGCTGAGCTAATAATATTTTAGCATAAATTATCTGTATGATATATATGGCATTGTCTGTTTGGAGACATTCAAATCCTGAGCACACAATTAGCAAGGCCTCTTCTTCAAAGTACTGAACATAAAAGTGGGGAGAATTAACTGATATAATCACCTCTCTCACAAAGGGTTCAAGATGAAAGAACACGTGAACATTTAAAATTAATGAAGTTAAATTTGTGTAAGCATTTATGCAACACATGTATAAAAGCAAGAACTTTAAAAAGTCACAGGCGGCTGCATTTGGTTTCCCTGGAAAATAGTAATGAACACCCACCACCACCAAGACATATTAATTCATTATTAAACTTCACCTTCCAGACTTTTTGGGTCCTTAATATCAACAGAAAAAGATGCTGGATTAAAAAAAATAAAAAAAAAAAAGCAGAGTGTGCATTCAATTAACTGTGCACACGTGTACATGTGGAAAGGCACTTAGCCATGCTGTTTGCCTTAGGGACATCCAACTGCTGTGAATGATCAATACACTCCTCCCCTCCAAAACTATTTGTTGTTTGTGTAAAAAAGTATTTTTAAGCTTTAGCCATTTGTTTTCAATCTTTTCTAAAGTAAGCCTTTTTTTCTCCCTATTACTATTGCCAAGGATTTGGGGTTTTTTGCCATATTGCTCTAGGTCAAAAAGAAAACAAAACACATAAACTTCAAAAGAAAAAGGGCTTGCAAACACTTTTGTGCAAAAAAAATGCAGTAAATTCCAGCTTGAGAGCTCAACATTCTGAAAAGTTATGAAGACATCAAAACAGGATTTCTAATAGAAACTGCTGCAGGTGCTGAACCTCACATTTATCTTCTAGAGAAATTATGAAAAGGTGACAAAGAGGCATTTATCAAAAGACTTGACTGCACCAATATTCTGAAGTACAAGTCTAAAAGACAGTTTTCTTCTAGCTATAAACCCACTCCAATATGCTCAAAAGTCAGCATTTCATTAATGCAAGAGAAAAAATACATAACTTATGAATGAAGTAGGCAAGGAGGGTTACAGGTAGTTAATCATCTGCTCTGAACAGGGGAAACACTATACAGGTACACTAACTCTGAGGCAGTATCTGTATTCACTTACAAAAGCACCTTAGTCCCTATGAAAGAACTTGCAGTATGTAGTAACTGAAACCTGTCAATAAAATCTTGCAAAAAATAGTATTCAAAGAGGCATATTAGGAAGCAAAGTTACCAAAGTTCCATTAAACACTTAAGCCAAAAATTAGAAATAAGAACTCAGAATCATGCATTTAAAAAATCTTTTTTATTTATTAAGAACTTATCTTTACAGCTATGGCTTACTGAGTGAAACTGCATTTACTGTGCAGCTATCTTTACTAAAACCAAGTCTGAATTAAGAAATGAAGAAAGGTCATGTTCCTCCCCATAATAAGGCTGCTTGTATGACTCATAGTTATGTGCAATACATCATTGTTCCAGGGTCCACACATGTTCCTTGAGTTAAACAGTCAACTTCCACAGCATCAGAAGAAATTACAGTGGACTTCAGAAGCTCTGATAACCTTTACTGCATTATTAATATGGTCACTAAACACCCCCTTCTCACCTTCCAAGCCACCATCTCAGGCTTTCTGCAGTCTGGATACATCACCACCGTCTTAACCCAAACAGTAACTCCTCTGTTATCCCCATTAAAGTCCCTCCAGAAAGGGGTGCTTGCCACAACCTCCACCTGCTACAGGGAGGACCTTGTCACTGACTGAAAAGGAAGCATCAATTTACTCTGTGTGTAAACTGACTGCCCAAGACCGATTCTGAGATGTAAAACCAGCCTAAGGACCAGTCTGTATTTTGCATTCATCTACCCACAGTTTTTTATCTTTCTTACCCTTATCAAGTGAGAGCAAAGACTGCTACAAGTCTGACAAGTCCTCATTTCCTTCAAAATAAAATGGCAAGGCCAGACACTAAGCTCTAGGGCAAGGACAGAACTGACAGGCCTGCACAGAAGTCTTTGGATATGTGATAGTCTGCATTTCACACTGGAATATAAATGGGGGTGCAAAATAACATAGAGGAAGTCTTGGCAACAGAGGGAATACATGAGTAGGGACACAGAGGATCTGAAATAAACTATATGTCCCAAATGACTCAGGATGTTCTGAAGGCTGTTTTCAGTGATCTGCAGCCAAAATTAAGTTTCTTTAGCCTTAAAAGGAGATATTATCCTTTTAAAACTGTTACTAAAACCAAAGAGATAGAGATACAGAAGCAGATGAGAGGGGAAAGGTTTCCCAGGTACTGAAACTCACAGAATCAAGGTTGAAAGAGACCTTCAAGATTATCTAGTTCAACCACCACCCCAGCACCACCATACTAACCCCTAAACCATATCCCCCAATCCATATCCAGATGCCTCTTGGACATTTCCAGAGACTGTGACTTCACCAGCTCCCTGGGCAATTTACTCCAATACCTGACCACTCTTTCAGTGAAAAGATTTTTTCTAGTATCTGATCTGAACTTCTAGTGCAACTTGAGGCCATTTCCCCTCATCTTTTCACCTGAGACATGGCAGAAGAGCCTGACTCCCCTCCCACTACAACCTCCCATCAGGTAGCTAGAGGGAGCAATGAGGTCCCTACTGAGCCTCCTTTTCTCCAGACTAAACAACCCCAGCTCCCTGAGCTGCTCCTTATAAGACATTTACCAGACCCTTCATCAGCTCTCTTGCCCTTCCTTGGACTTTCCACAACCCTTGTTGGTTTTGGCCATGGGTATCTGTTGGTGGACAGACTCCAGACTTGCTTTGGAACGACTCCATAACCAGACCCCCAATCCATTATGGACAACGCTTCTTACACTCATACATGATTTCAAGTTTGACCTTATAGTCACACTGTTGGGTCTTCTGTTCTTCACATCTTTTCTCAGAAACCATGGACCAGAAGAGAGCTTTTCCTTCTTCTGTTTTCATGATCATTTTTCTAGGTTTCTGGGCTATTTATGGTATTAGGGTTGATGCACTGCATGACCGTATAGAGGAAGAGTCCCAAACCATGTGTATCTGATTATAGAACTCTCTCATTTTCCTTGAGACACTCATTTTAGGACAAATAAAGGAAAAACACGGAATATTAATTCTTTTATGTCACCACATTAGTCAGGCTATTTGATAAACTAAAGGAAAAAACTTGGTAGTGAAAATAATTTAATTCCTTCCCAATCTTTGATTTTTTTCTGTGTTGGGAAAACAATCTTCTTTCAAGAACTTGACATACATTTACACCAAGGAGTCTCTATATTCTCACATGCTTCACCATCTTGAGATGAGAAGGCAAATGATTAAAAATTGAAGCTGTCATACATAAAGAGATTAATTTTCCTTCAAAGCCCTGTGTCTGCTGTCTGAGATTTCCCCCAACACGCCTTGAGTTATTGTTTGCAGAAATAATGCCAGGCTAACACATCACTTCAACAGAAATGCACTGGGAGAAAGAAGCAGACAGCACCTCACCAACAAACACAAAGCAAGTTACCTCTCGTTTGTTTCTCCTGGCAACTTTAAGGAATTCCATAAGGATCTGCAATTGGGCAGCATGGGACTCCTGTAACACAGTAAATAAGCAAGTGTAACTCTTCCATGTACATCAAGAGAAACACACATTTGTTTTACACACAGAAATCCACACAGCACAAAAACTAGTTTCCTTCAGAGGTTACCAAGAGAAAAATAGCTTAAAAGTTTCAAAAATTGTAGTTTTACTTTATCTCACAGGTCCTAAAGTTTTGTTTGGTTCACAACAAGTTTTTATGTGAAGGCAACAGTCCTCGCAACAGTTCTTCTAATAAGTTGAAATGCTTCTTTTTTCTTTGGCTATTGCACCTGAAATAGATTTTGGAATACAGGTACCTCAAAGACTCACCATCTACTCTGGAAGATCATTAGAATCCACTTCATGATCTACACACTAAAGGATGAAGTATTTATATAAAAAAAAAAACACCTTCCCCAAAATTTACATTTATGCTTATGTAGAAGTTACTGCTAAAGATTTCTCCCGAGTGAAAGACAACAATAAAGTCACTGATTAAACAAAACCATCCCTTTCTAATATTTTTC
>WBNO01015340.1:0-23067 GCA_013400575.1 Peucedramus taeniatus | reverse complement strand
GAGGAGAGGTGAAGGAAGACCCAGCTGCAGCACTGCTATTTTACCAGGATGGGTGCTTCTTTTATTCAACCCAGTCTCAATTTTGTCCCAATCCAGAAACCTCCTCTTCCCAAACATCCAGTGCTGAGCACAACAGCATATGTTGCTGGCTTCCTTTGTGCAAGTTACTTATACATATATATATATATGTATTTATGGTTTGGGAGTGGGGGGGGGGTTTGGTTGGTTGGTTTGATTTGGTTTTTTTCCCAGAGAGAAAAAATAAGACAAGACAATACGTTCACTGTAGAAAAATTCTTCACAAAAATTGGCCTTGAAGTTAAAGCTTGTACCAGGGTCATGCTCAGCTATTGTAAATAATTACTCCATATAATTCTCTTAATTATAGTCATCCAAAAACATCTCAAAAGTGGGTTATTTTCTTGCTGTCACCATGCTATTTGGAAAGTAATAAAAAAAAATAATTGACTGGATATGGAGAAAGAATCAAATAAATGCATTCATTACAATATAGAGTAATGTATTTTTGTTCCTGGATAGTCTTTTACTTTTCACAACTCTTACTCAGATATTTGCTCCGCTGAGGTATTTATAGGGAGCCTGCAGCTGGGTGAATCCAGTCAAGCATTTTTAGTCTGTGCCATTAAGATTTATTCATTATCACTGCAATCATCCTAGGAGCCACTTTCTGCATTTGTTCCTGTATGAATTTATCTTTTTGGAGTACCAGTTGTACTAGGATTGCATTAGCTTGGAAATAACTAACTACTGCTGTAAGAAACTATAGAATAAATATTGGCATTAATGATTCATGCATTCATTATAATTGTACTGACCATAATGGAATAATTTAGTATTAATGCTGATATCCAGAGGACTCTATNTATCTGTTAAAATATCCATGAAATGAAAAATTATTCAGTCCAAAATTCAAGCATGCAGCCTCTCAAATGATTCTTCAAACCCTACCTTTAACCTTTCTCCTTGACTCTGATTCCTGCTTATCTGAGATGTTAGCATGTGGTTTAGCTGCTCAATCCCTCTGATTTCCAGAAGGCTGATTTCACAGGAATGTATTAGCATCACTGTGGAGTAAAAATCTGTTTTATCCTATGGAAACAGAAGACAGAATTTTCTACCAGTCTTTTCAGGAGTAAGTAGCTTTTCTCTTTACAATGTTTCCAAACTGGAAGTGCTGACAAAATTAACCAATGAAAACAGCGAACAATTGTTGGTACTTCAAGAACGCTTGCAGCAGTGGCAGCTTTTGAGTCATTGTGGAGAAATTCTGTCTTTCTATTCCCAAGACCAGTGCAGATTTGGGGACAGTATAAGCTCTCACTAGAATTTAAAGTCAAGCAGAATAGTTTCTTATGGTCCATGTCAGAAACTGGCATGCAGCATGCTCCAGTGGTGTTCACTCTGGCAAGGAAAATTATGAAGAGCTGGCTGTAGCCTACAAATAACCCTTACAAAGAAATATCTAATCATGTCAGAGCAGCTCTTTGTGCATTTTTCACTGAGGAAACAAGTTCTGTTCTATTCTATTCTATTCTATTCTATTCTATTCTATTCTATTCTACTGTATCACTTCAGATTAATTAATTACAAAATATTTTGTCACTAAAAAAATTTTAAATAGAAACCTCCGTCATCAACAGAAATGTACTACGCACGTAATCCTTTGTGCCATTCTCATCAAACAGGGAATTCCAGGCAAAGCTAGAAACAGAGTAATTAACATTCTAACACTTAGGGGCTTTAGCAGTTGTAATTCAGTGCCTAATTTGTACTGTAGAGATGAATCAGTAAAACTGATGAGACTGGACTGTGAAGAGAAATATCCTGGCACTATGTCAGGTGGCCTTCCTTTAGGTCATCCACTGAGCCTCTGGAGAATACAATGAACAAAATGATTAGAAATGACTGTGACCAACCTCAGAGCTCTGAAAACAGCCAAGCTCAGGTAACAGAGCCAAAAAGTCAGGTATAAACTTCAGCACTGATTTTTGGTCCTGTCACTGGATATCAGTTGCTATGGTAGCACATGTGCTTAGCACTTCCTCCCTTCACAGACACCCCCCCCTCCCCAAAAAGAGGAACAGCATAAGATCATACAGAAGGCAATAAAGAAAATGCACTCAAGAAGACAATGAAACATTCTGTAAGCTTCAGTCTATATAAAATAGCTAGTGTAGGATTTCTTTCACTTACTAGTCCCTAAGGTAAAGGTCTAAATGAAGATTTTTGCAATTAAGAGAGAGTATATTCCAGGCTTTCACTTTGTAGAGATGCTCTTTATTACAAAGGAAATTAAAGTGTTTTGGCAGGTTTCTGAAAAAAACACAAACAAATCTTGCTGAATTATTTTCGAGTTCTGCAAATTAGCCCATTTATTCTAACATTTTAAATACAGGTTTAAGAATTTGACTGTTACACTGTCATTAGTATAAATGAAATACTGAAACAAAACATTTTTTTGGGAAATGTGGTCTCATTTTCTTGGTTTCTAAGACCAAATAAACTCTTTAATCTTGTGTGGTATCTTGCTTATCTTTTCATTTTAGAAAACACAAGAAGTATATGGAATCTATAAAGATGCTGAGACATAGGTATTCTTTGGCCTCTCAGGAACAAATTTTTCCAAACATGAACTTCATACCAATTACTGAAATCTCGAGCTTAAGATTTTCTCCTGCAATAGGATATGTCCTGGTTCATGTCCTATAATAGTTGCATTTCAGTTCCTTATGGCTGCATCTTCGTTAATTTTTGCCTACTTACTCACATATAGAAAAAAATCAATTTTTAAAATTTTCAATTGTTTCATTTTATTCAGTGTAATAGTTTAAGTCCTGTTGAACTGGAACTCTAGATTAATGACTTAATAATAATTTTAGTCAAAATAGTTTTTTTCCAAAGACCATGATCACTATCATTTCATGCACTCCACTAGCATGCTTAGACTTGCAAATTATCTTGAAGAGTTTTCCTTGCTTGTCTGGGATGGATGCCTGTGATGAGCTATTCCTCATAAAGTCCAGATTTCTGCTCTCATGTAACTGAGGTGTTCTTTCTGGTGAGGCCAACCATCACAAATCAAGTGTCATCCAGCACAGGGCAGCTCCTGTCCTGCTGCCTTTGCTGACACACTTGGTTTTCCATGGGTTTAAGGATCTGGCCAAAGGAATGCTTCATGGCAAATTCCGAGGAAAGAATTTGTCTCAGATTTTTAAAGGAAAACAGTCTACACGAAAAAGCTACCTCTTCTCTCCTTGCAAAATGAAGAAGATTTGAAAGGGAAGGAAAGTAAATGACACACAGGTAATTTTTATAAGGTTTACCATCTGCCAGTGCAAATCTCTGATGAACCACCCAATGTAACTGTGTAGCAACTAAACAATTCCCAATGATAGATTGTCCTAGTACCTGTATAATTGCAAGCTTTAAAAAAAAATCTGTCACTGTACAAATGTGAGGCTTTTTGTGATTTCTCTAACAGTAGAGGGTATTCCAACCAACTCTGTCTGGATAATTAGCAGACAATAAACAACTTTGTTTTTAAACAGGGAAATATCCATGTGGATTTTTTTTTCCTTTGAAAGATAATTTCAAAATAAGCTAATACTAGCTTATTTATTTATTAAAATAATTTTAATATCTTTAATCTTGATATTCTCTTTTTTCAAAACAAGTAATGTACTGACAAAATGAAATTCAGATCCTTAATAATTTAAAAGGTTTTTGTTCTAAAAGGTCCTGATTACTTTGGAAACTACTGGTTGTTTTTTAGCTTTTTTTAAAAGAGAAATTTCTCAAAGTGTTCAGCTATTAACTCAAAAGTAATAACAAGAGACTCATAGGGCATCTTTTACTGTCTATGCTTCATAAGAGTCATGATATTTTGATTTATTTTTTCCCGTAGACAGGAAAAAGAGTGGCATTTCTGAAACTTTATATCTGAAATATATATATATCTTGTACCTATCAAACTTAAAATGAGCAGCAATGTGTCAAACTAGATTTGGTTCAATTATCCTCATCCTGAAAACAGGCAAAATGCTTTTCTTGACAGAAGAAAATAAAATTTTAATTGATTTCTCATACTGTTGGAAGCTCACAACTTTTGCATCTTTGTGGTTGTGTTTCCATGTGTTTGGGTGAATGAGAAAGTAAATGGGGAACTGAAATTTATGCATGACCTCTGTTTTGGTGATTTTGCCACCTGTGAGTCTCTTCTTGTTTACTCAAGAAAAGTTTAAAATTTAAACTACTTTAAAATGTAGCTTTGCAGCTGATAAGTCTTGCCAAAAAATATGCCAAGCTTCCTTTGGGGAGTGTGGTTGCAGGACAGGCAGTCATACCTAAACGTAGGTACCAGTGTCGTAGCATGTGGTTTCATGTGGCCTGTGGCACTCACAAATCTCTGCTTCATACTTTTTCTTTGTGGATATTCTTTCCCAGATATCCAGCTCTGAGAATATGTCTAAGTCTATGCTGCGGTTTTAAGTCATTCTGCCCTGGATTTTAAATTTTGCACTGCAGCTCTGCTAAATGAATGGCAATGGCCCCCTTTCAATTCAAGGGATTGCAGACTCCAGCAATATAAATCTCATGTTTGGCCTGAGATCCTAGGTCTGAAAGCAGCAGTTTGGAAGTCTTCTATATTTTTTATGTAGTTTAGCTAATTATCTGTATGGTACTGTTGAAAACAAGACAGAAAATGTCCTTTTGGCATTGAAAGAAAACCTTACAAGCTACAAGCACTGTCTGTATTTTTACTTTTGTCCCTGGCATTTCTGGAAAGATACAACACAGCTAAAGAAAATGTAGAGAAGGGCAAATATAATGAGCAAGAATGCGGAAAAATTCCCTTACCAGGAAAGAATAAAAGTAGCATTTGTGTATCTTCTGTCTGGAAAGAGGACTGAAGGGACACCTAATCAAGATTTGCAAAATCTTAAATGCGGTGCCTATGTTTTGTGTAGAACTGACTTCCATCAAAGGTTGCAATACTGTAATTAGAGTAAAACAGCACAAATAGTAGAGATCCAGTTCAAAACAAATAAAGTACAGCACTTTTCCATATTGGGGGCAGGGAACATTTGGAAATTCCTCTCAGAGGGATCACAGCAGCAGACAGTATCAGCAGGATAGAGGAGATGAGACAAATTGTGAACAATAACTCCATAAATAGATGGTAAAAGAAATAGAAGGAGATAGTCCTTGCAATGCCAAATGATCAAAGATACTCTGGAGTACAAATATCAGTGGAGGGTAGAAAGCACCAAGTTTGTATGCCCTTCTTAAATGCCCTCCAGTATTGACAGTCAGAGACAGACTTGCAGGGTAAATGGCATATTGTTCTTTCCTTTTTGACATTGTACCTCACTCTTCAGAGTTCTTCAGTGATATCAAGTCCTAAAAAATACAAGATAAGATGAGATAAGAAAAGCTATTTGCTCCAAACTAGTGGAACAGAGACACACACAGAGGATGGAGTTATGGGTACTAACTAACTGTTAGACCAATGGCAAAGCTAATAAAATAAGCAAAATTTATTTCATCTTGGACCCATTATTCCACTGGCAACATCCTCTTCTCTGTGTTAGGACACACAAATTCCAGCAGCACAAGGTGTTACAGAGTAGTTCTAAGAGCACTAATGTAGAGCATGGAATGTGAACAGAAGGGAATTTTATCTTTTGTGTGGTTTTGGTTTTGTTTGGGTTTTTTTTAGCTTATTTCACAGAAACAAATGGGATTGTTTCTTTGCTTGTCTCTATTTTTAGCTAAAGTTTTTGTCATAAACCACTTTGTACAATTTTTTTAATCCTTAACAAGCAAGGGAAATATATTTTCTTCCAAATTCCAAATTTTTGTTGAAAATTTCTTTGAAATTAAAGTGTAATAGTTCAAATTTTTGTATTATTGTTCTTTTTAAACTGTAGAGAAAACAATTTGCATATTAATACTGTAAAAATATTAACAAAAAATAGATATTGTTTGCTATTAATAATTTTACAACAAACTAAGGCAGGAGATGAATTAAAACGAAATTTTAAATATTTTATTATTCTTGTTAATTATACTGATAGTTTTATTTGTTATCTAAAATGCAATAAGTTTATGTCCCTGAAATGTACATTTTAGATACCAAAAGTGTAAAGCAATGGTAGAGTTGTTTTACAGGTTTAAAATAGGTATTGCATACAGCACTTTTTAGCAGAAAGTATTTAAATTCTGATTGCTTTATGCTTAAAATTAAAGTATTTCTCAAGCAATAGAGTTTTAGATTTAAGTCAAAAAAAGTTCCATATCACATGCTTGTACATGTAGTTGAACATTCTGCTGAAGGGATATATTTTGTTTAGTTCATGTAGATAACTGCTGCTTTTAATTCATTTTGCAGGTGTCTGCGATCCAAAGCAAAACAGTGATTAAAGCAATAAATTAGGATAGGCTCATAATGTGCTATTTTTAAACTAAGAAAGATAAATGATTTTGCTATTAATCTCTTTTTTTTATTCATTTACATATTATCAGAAAAAAAGAGTATGTGCACAGCGGGGAGAGTTTCTTACATTTCAGAAAATTGCAATTAAAAATGTATTAGTTATTAAGGAATGGTTGGCTTGTAATGTATTCACTTCTTTTTATCTATATATTAGCTTCACATGTTTTATTAATAATTTTTTCCAAATGTACTACATACAGCTGAAGAACAGTTGTAATGTAAATCATGATTATTAATTTTAAGATGGGCAGGGAACAAAATGATCTGTTTAAAATTTTCAGATTTTCTTTGAAGTTTGTGTTAAGTTTGCTTGTAATATTTGTCACACAAAATGCTGTTCTCCCTCACTAGGTTTTTTTGGTATCTGAGTGGTTAATGGAATAACTATTGAATGCTTTGCAACATGAAATACAGACCATGTGAAATTTAATGTGTTTGGTTTGGTTTGGTTTATATGTTTTCACCTGTCTTTTTCACTACTTGTTACATCACTTTGAACTTAATAAAAAGCACTTCATTCATCTCCTTCTCCTTACAGAAAAGCCTTTCTCTGTGCCTATAATGTTTCCAGATTAGACATATGTAAAATTGTTACATTTTGCTAAACAATTTAGAACTGGCCTAATTAGATTAGGCTATTTGAAAGAAACTCATTATTTCAATTTTTCCTGTAAAATAGAAACATATGAACAATTTTCATTTCATTTCAGATACACAGGATACTGAGTTAATAGGCTCAAATAAACATGGTAGCTTGTTGTTAAAGTAGTCAAAGGACAAGTCCTAGAATTTCAGATTTTTCTCAAGTAACATACTAAGCAAGTATTTTAAATTAGCAAGCCAAGGAAAAATTCCTGCTTATTAAATGAAGGACTCTGTAAATACATTATTTGAAAGATTCAGTCGTGGTATTCATGGTTGGTATAAGTGAAGGTGGGAGAAGAATCACCTTCATTGACTTCAGCAGAACTGATGACTGAGAACCTAATCCACATTTTGAGACAACTTTTGAGCAACTGCTGTAGTCATTAAAAACCACTTTTTAATTTTGTTACTCACATGGATGACTTATCCACGTGTCCTTTCCTTTAAAGTTTAAATACAGTTTAATAGTATACCTTTTAGTATTTAGAATTTAAATACTTTATTTTTCAAATAAAGCTAAGGCACTGAAATTTTCTTTTCTTTAATGCCTTCAGCAGGAATATCTGGCCCAAACTGATATCTTGATACAATGTTGTTATTTTTGTTACCAGTAGTGTTCTGATTACAATTGTTTTCAGCACTTCTTTTAATCACCTCCTGGAAGATCTCAGGAGTCCCAGGCTCTGTCATTAAAGGATTTACAATTTCAGCACCTGATGTTGTTTTGCACCATTTGAGCTCTTCTCTGAGGAGGCACAAAATTACTTTGCAGCTCTTAATTAAGCTCTGCATTATACCCACGAAATGACACTAGTCTTAATTTAACAATGGAGACCACAAGGTAGTGAGATGTTAAAGGATATCCCTGAAAGCAGGTTTTACTGAGAGCCAGTCAAGGACAGCAGCGTTGCAGTGCTACCCACCCTTGGTGGGGCAGCAACCCGCACCACCCTCCCCACAGATCGTTCACCCAGTGTGTGCTGCCTCCTTCCTGGCCACTTCTGCAAAATGACCCCGGTGAATCAAATCACTTTTTAGCACATTTCTAACATTACCTTTCTGTAGCCCCCTTGATAGAATGAGGTCAGGGATGAGGATGTTGACAGGAAATAATCTCTCCAGGGAATGAGAAGTCGCTGCAGGGACAGAGGACAGAAACTTTATTTGGGGCTAGTCGGGAAGTGAGAGTATGCCCACACTGAATTTTGGATACTTTGGCTACTCCTGTTGTAGTCTGCTACTTGTGTGAACTCTGCATAGCTAGTGTTGGAATGCTACTGCTCCCTTAAACTTCCAGGTAGTCCTGTAAAATGACTTCAGAGAGAGGAGATAAGTATGTATATGTATATAAGCATTAATCTATACTTAATTTTAAAAGCAAGCCAAAAAATTCATATGAATTCTACTTACATTATTCTAAGTTTTTTCTACCCAAGAAAGTTTAAAGTTTATAAGTGTTATGAGCTAAAATCAGTAGTAAATTCTTCAATTTGGTTTGTTTACTTCTGAGCTGCTTAATACTATTATTTACAAAACTGCTTCAGTAAAAACATGGAGTCATCTGAACAAATAAGTAAAACACTTTTCCACCAACTGATTCTTGAATAAGCTTTTAAAAAGTAAACTCAGTTTGACAGTTGCGAAAAATGCAGTTGTGTAAGTCTGCATAATTCAAGGCCCACTCATTTACAAAAACTCCTAGTGAGGGAAATAAAACTAGAATCTATATTTCTGAAGGAAATGAAAGTTTTATAGAATACAGAGAACGCACTTTAATTTATTACATGTGTTGGAAAGACAAACTAGGATGCTATACTATTTGGAAAATAGTAATCATAGGAATAGTATGGTCATTCTATTTTAGTCTTTTCTCAGCAAACAGAAGCTCCTCAGACAGTCCTTGGACATGAAATTGACTCTAACTTTGAAGTCTTGTGTAGCAACTTCCAGACCATTTCCTGGAGCTTATTCTGACCTAATTTTTCATTACTTTTACTTTTACTTTATGACCATGTTAGCTGTGAGCCTGCACACAGAGGGTGAGGTTTACAAATAAATGCATCCATTAAAAAAGTGTATATGTACTTTTACACATGTCTAATTCCCTTTTAAAATTTTCAGGAGAGTGATCAAATCAAGATCAAACCCAGATTATTATATTGACTACTTGGGTCAGAAACTTCCTCTAGAGACTAAGGAGAGTTCACTGAGTAATGGTGCTGATCTATAAAGATTATTTCTATCCCTGTTCTGTCAAGTACCAAACTGCTCAATGTTTTTATATTACCCATGACAGATTTCTTTCTCTGACATTTCAGGATCCCCAAATATCTCCTGGATGCTACAAGAGATGTGTTTTTATCATTGGAAATTACATTTTATGTAACTGATGTATTTTAAGCTCTATGTGTGTAGAGTGCTTTTAATGAACTAATGAGCAGTATGTTTAGTAATATAATTAATGACAGCTTACCATTGCAAAACTCAAATTTGAATAACAAACAGTGAAATAATAACTGGGAGCCACCATTTGAACAAAACTCTCAGACTATCTTACTTTATGACACATGTCAGAGTCCTTACTTGTCACATTCACTGTAACAGTGAAAACACCATCCTTCATGAAATAAAAATCTGGGTTCCTATACAGCCCTTCAGATACTCTAATAATATAACTTTAAGTGGACCATGCAGTTAGTATTATAAATATGTATATATATGTGTGTGTGTGTATATATATATATATATATGTATGTGGTTTTGGGTTTTTTTTAAGAAATTTCAAAATAGGTACTTTATACTTCTTTTGGAAATACCTAGAGGGCCTTTTTCTTGCCTTGTTTGCATGGTCCTTGTAAATTCTAAGCAGTTAAATACCCCTTAAATAATAAAAATCTCCACAGTTCAGTGTGATTGCATAATGGATTCTTCCTCTTTCCTAAAGAAAAATCTAGAAGACTGATGAAAATCTTTTAATACTACTGCATGGGTGACTGAATTGGGATAAAATTGTTTTAGGGAAAGGAAAGGGTATAAATAATTGATCTGGTGTTAACATTTTCAATGATTTGAACACAATGTTTAAAGGGAAGGTCTAAAATTATAGAATTTGACAGGAATCAAAGTAAAAATTTTGCTTTTGCAATAACCCAGAAATTTTTTATTAAGTTTTAATTTTGTAAGGAAATGTTAATTCACCAGGGAGAAAAGACATTCGATAACAATTCTTACTTTTCCTAGAAATTTTGTTTACTGAATTTTCAGTACATACATTTAATTATAAAAATTGAAATTTTGCATATCAAAATTATTTTTAAAAAAGGGAGGTCTCATATAATATTTTAGTAATTCTTTTGTTTCTATGGTTGTCAAAGGGAAATTTCACATAGATATATGTTGGGAAATGTCTTGATTAAGAAATTTAATTTCATTATGATCGAGATGCTTAAGAACTTCAGGAAAGTATGCCTGCATTTCAGAAAAAAAAAAAAAAAGAAAATTGATCTATGGGGAAAAAGGCTTGATCTATGTTATTTCTTCCAGAAGCCATCTATTCTCTTCCTTTTCTCTGATAAAAAAAAGGCTGTCTCTTCTGTAAGCAGGCCTATCAAAAGCATTCATAAAATAGTCTAAAACAGACTGAGTTAAGGCAACCTGCTAGCTCATAAAATATATCTCTAGTTCTTGAAGATTATGGCTAGTTTTAAATTGAAGCAATATATCTTTCTGACATTTAGTCACTTGGCTGGGTCTCTCTGAAGTTCCTTAGCATCCTCTCAAGCATGAGCTCCTCTAAATAATTTTGCATGATTTGAGAAATTTTTCTACTTCATAGTTTAGATACAGTTACAGACCACTGAAATAAACACAGAATAGTTTGGTATCATGGATTGTGTAAGGGTCCAAAGCCCTGCTACTTTTCCCGTGTGAGCACCACAGCATACAGGACAAGCCACTTGGCCAACCTAACGTTACCTTGTGACTAAGAAACATTCCTCACCATCAACAGGCTCCACTCTTAATTTAAGTGCCTGTTTTGACATGTTTTATCACAGATTTAACGGGCCAGAGAATCTTGCCCTACATCTGGTGTATCCCTTTCCCTCCATGGTTTTGTTAAGTCTGCAATGGGCAAAAGGGTAATCAAGTATGTCTAGAGAGACTGAGCTGACCTAATGAACATATGTCGGAGTTAATGAACATTTCCATGGACTTTGTCAGTGCACATCCTAAGGCAATTGTAGGCACTGAGTGGCTGTCATTTTCTGAGCTGCAAAGTTGTTCAGTTAGCTTGCTTCAGCAGTAAGTCACTTCAGTTAGTGTTTCTATTAATAACTGCATTTAAAGTGCCTCTAATTTTGCTAGGGGATTTTGAGCTTTTGTTGGGGCCAGAATGCTTCACTGCTTGATTGTCGAGATCCATAACTGCATGCTGCCGAGAGTGAATGGCTCGATTTCCTTCATATTTTGCAATTTCCTTAAATCTCCTGAAGTTTTTCAGATGAAAGAAGAGAGGTTGGAAGAATATATGCATTTGGAGTGTTACTTTAGCACCAAGTCTCCTTATACTGAAGGACTGCTCTCTCTCTGTCTCATTTCTTCTCTGTCTGGATCAGCTTTTATTCCCACTCTAACACTGGCTATGCAGCCTCATGAAATATCTATCCACTTGCTCCCTTGAATAACATTGCAAGGTTTTATTTTCGTGTCTGAGTATATGGGAGGGTGAAAGAGTCCACCAAGATGTCAGTGAGCATATGTATACTCTAGTGTCTGGGGTGTTTTTGCAACACAGATGTGCCAGCTTTGCTATCATTTTATGTAAGCATGAGAACAACTTACCTCACTAAAATAGTCACAGTGGTATATGGTTATTTTAATTAAACTGTAACTTATTTTAATGAAGCTCTATGGCTTTTTTATGACAGGAGATTTCACTCATTCTTTAGGACAGTAGGAACACAGCCAGGCTGAAACTGCATACACAGAATATTCACAAATCCTCAGAGAATGAAGAGTCAACTGCAGCACGCTGTATTACCTTGCTTAGATAAATGGCATGGTCTTTGACAACAGTGGGCTTTTTTTGTTGTTGCTTTTTGTCCTTTTAACTAAACTACAAAAGATGTACTGCAATTTTGCCATCAACAAAAAAAACACAATAAATCATTTTGCCAGCCAAATAATGTCATGTAACTGATTGGCTGAGTGGTGAAAAGGCAATTGCAATTCAGTGGAGAAAAATGTAGAATGATGCACTCACTGATGGGGTTATTACTGATACTTCTGGGAAAATGGCGGCTTATGCTCTGTAGCAATCCAAGAAGTAAAAAGTGTTAGGAATGTTTAGGAAAGGAAGAGAAAACAAATCTGAAGACACTGCTACTTCTTTGTACAAAGTGCAGGAAGTCCTCAATGGTACGTGAAGATCTGGTTGCAACAGCAGCGTCCATAGAAAGTTGCTTTGTCTCCCTCAAAAGGGATAAGCAACAGTTGAGAAAAGTAAAGAAACTATCAACACAAAGAATTTACATAGAGGAAACAACCATAATGAAATTTTTTGTTTACAGAAGAGAGACACTGAGAGAGGTATGATAGAGTTCTATAGAACTGTAGGCATAGAAAGGGTAAACAACAATTGTTCATAAACCTTCACATGAGTTAAAGGCATCTTTTTAAAAGAGTAGGTGTCATAGTTCATATAGGTTGAAAAAGTAGCAGGACAAATACATGAAAGAAGAATCCACTCAAGCCTAAAAACCCGTAAAATCATTCTATCTAGCCCTGGAATTCCAGAAGGTGTTTATATTTGCGGTCAGATATCCCAGAGAAGCACATGTCTGATTTATTCCTTTCTCAGCCATGTGTTTCTGTCCATTCTAAGAAAAAGATTATTGGGCTTTATGTACCTTTGGTCTGACATGGTGAAGAATTGCTTCAATGAAAATAAAAGGGATATGCTTTCTTTTCCTTTAAAATATATAGACTAATTTATGAGCTTTTACTTCTCTTTTCCTTTTATTTAAGCATATCTTACTGAATGAACTGCAAAGAATAGTATGAATATCACATAATACATAAACAGCCACCTCTCAAATCTAAAGATACACACATTTTTCTTTTAAATATTAAAGGCTGCACTCCTTCTGTCCCATATTGTTGTCCTTATAGAACCTTAGAGATAAAATTCCCCTGTAAGCCACAGATTGCATCATTCAGTCCTTCAGCTACCATGAGTGACTGGAAGGGCTGTTACTCTGCAATGTTGCACTTTTCAAAGAATCGCAGAATGGGTCAGGTTGGATAGGACCACAGTGGTCATCTGATCCAACCTCCCTTCTCAATCACAGTCATCCTAGAGCACATTTCATAGGACTAAGTCCAGATGGTGCTTGAATATCTCCAGTGAGGGAGACTCCACAATCTCTCTGGGCAACCTGTTCCAGTGCTTGGTCACCTGCACAGTAAAGTTCTTCCTCATCAGGGCCTGCCCATTGCCTCTTGTCTTCTTGCTTGGCACCACCAAGAGGAGCCTGGCTCCATCCTCCTTATACCCTCCTTTATAGATACCTATAGATATTGATAAGGTCCTCTCTGAGTTATATCTTCTTGAGGCTGAACAGGCCCAGCTCTTTCAGTCTGTCCTTGTAAGAGAGATGCCCTTTAGCAAGCATCTTTGTTGCCCTCTCCTGGGGCTGCTGCAGGAGCTCCATGTATCTCTTGTCCTGAGGAGCCCAGAAGTGGACATAGCACTCTAAATGTGGCCTCACTGAAGTCCATGAGAGTAATCTTACTTGCTGCCCTCTTTGCCAAGTACTGAACTCCACAATTTCATGGTCATTAGAGCCAAGGCTGCCCACAGTCTCAAATCTCCATCAAGACCTTCTCTGTTTGTTGGCATGAGGTCAATCAGCATGCCGTTCCTTGTGGGATCATCCACTACCTATGGCAGGAAGTAGTTTGACTCCAGCAGAGAAGTGTCGGTGGTTCCTGATTCTTCTGTGTACTGTTTCTTGTGCAGGACTGCCACACAACCAAGAGCAACCTCAGGTAGAGCTGTTACAGTTTCAAGCTCTCTGCACAAGAGATTTGGTGCAATTCCTACCTTCTTCTCACAAACCCACCCAGGATGCTCAACAAGCTCTCCTCTTCTCACATTTGGCATGCTACATCAGAAACTAGACAGAGTACTCAATCATTTAATTTATTTGATTGATCCATTTGACATACCAGCAGCTAGGCACCAGAGAGAAAAGTGATCCAGTGCTGGTCAAAGGTGAGCATAGATGAGTACTCATGCAGAACTGCCCATGAGTTAATTATATTTACTACTTCTCCTTCTTAAGAAAAAGAAATTGCCATTCTGTACCCATCTCAGACAAAGCTCCTTGGGTGACTCAAAAGGATGGTCATGATATTTTCACACAAATTGATTATGAAAACTTCAGTTGAAAATTAGTAAGGAAGATATGAAGAAAACAAGTCTCTTTTTTGCTTTCCCTTGTTTCTCTATACAGATGATTACTGAATGTCAATAAACACAGATGAAATGTCTCAGAGGATTTTTGGATTAAGCATAGAGAAGGGCCACAGGTAAAATCTCAATTGATTGCAATATGCATTTAGCTCAGTTGTCTTTGTATAGATAACCAACAAGCTTGTGAGATTTCAGGTAGTAGGTACCAAAAAAAAGAAAAAATAAGAAATTTATTGTTATGTTTATGCTTACCGTAGCTCTTGCTATTACTCTGTCTCTTGTGAGGTCTAGAAATGTTATTTATTTTGTCTCTGGTATCAATACTGATCACAGCAGGCAGGCATCTGCTTCAATAAAGTCATGTCTCAGCTGGCTCTTCTCTTCTCAATGGCAAAATCAGCACAAAGGCCAAGGACTCAATAGAAATGAAACCACAACCTCTGTCTGGTCACTCCTGGTCGGGGTTGAGGTAATATGGAAGGATTATTACCTCAACTGCATGGTACTTGTTCTGCGGATAAATTGACTATTTCAATCTTCTGGGCTGTCAATTCAAAAACTTTTATGGACACTATACCATAAAGGAAAGAGAAAAAAGGGGAAAGAGAGAAAGAGAAATTGACCGCGCTCCTAGTAGCAGTAAAACCATTCCTGGTATATATCTCTGTTATGATCTGTTTGCTTATTTCTCTTCTGCAGTCTTTAAGCTTGATCACTGCAATAATTATATTGCATAGCTTCATTACACTATTTCTTTTAAGGTATATATGAGCTCAATATAAAATTACTACAATAGAAAAAAGCTAAATATTATATGCACATGCACAGTTCAACCCTTTCTGATAAAATGGGAAAAAAAAAAAACTCAAAGAAGACCTAAATATGCTTTTGCACATGTTGTGACAATTCAAAATACAGTAGTGCATGGTTCTCAATGAAGTATAAAGTGCAGGAAGTAAGAAGGAAGAAGATAAAGGAAACAGATGAATCTAGAAATTTTGGCAGTGCAAGTATGAAGTGTGACCACAGAGCATTCCACATGCCCTCTCCAGAGTGTTGGCAGAAGAGCAAGAAATCCCACCCATCAAAAAGTCAATTGACCATTTGCAATGAAAGCCTGGGATGGCTTATGGTTATACAAAATTAGATATTGATGGTGTATTTAATGAAATAAAAATAATCCTCTGGAGAGGAGGAAATATTAGGATTTTATCAGGGAACATCTTTGAATAAGATATGGAGAGTGGCTAAAGTAGTTATTAAGCTACCCAATTGTTTGTTTGTTTATTCATTTATTCAAAATCAAAAAGAAAAGCCTGTCATGAAATATTTTTCTTTTGCTTCTAGACTTAGCACAAAAGATGAAAGACAGCGTACTTAAAATTGGTGGTTGGCCTCCATGAGCTCTCATCCATTCCTCTGCTGTATTCCAAAGACTTTCTTTTCTCTATTTCCTTCTAAAATAATCTTGAATTGCTCTTTGTAGATGTAAATACTTTCAATGTTTTTTAACATGATAAAGAAATCATATTTGAAAGTCATCTCAAAAAACCATAACAGGGGAAACCAACCTGATGAAAAGCAGATTTTCTTCATATCCAAATCTAATCAACAATTATTTTACTTATAATTCTTCTATTTAAAGTAAATTCCTAGAGCTGGTGCCTCCAGTACAGTAACAGCTGTTATTTTGTTAGAATAATTGTCCTAATAAAGATTTCTAAATAGAAGCTGAAATAACTTCACACATATATAAGAACCATTAAAAACATGATCGAACATATGATAACTGTAAGTTTCTCTTGCAATCAGCTTTGTCCTAAAAGCAATTTTCCACTTACTTCATATATATATGTGTGTATATATATGCATGTATATATATATATATATGCTGATTTGCCAACATTTTTACTCTGAGTGCCATTTTACACTTACTGAGTTAGAAGAACTACTTAAATAAAAAGCAAGAGGATAAACTTAAAATTCTCAATTATTTTAATTCTGTGAGACTAAATGCAATAATTAACTTCATATAATAGAATAAATATGTATTTTATACAATGAGTTTTTCAGACAAGATGCAGAACACATACAGAGAGATTGATAGAGCTACATATTTACCCTCTGCAGAATATTGCCTGGATTTTGTTATCTATTGCACAACATTACTGAGAGATTAGAATGCGTGAAGATGGTATTAAAATGCTAACATTTTGTTCTTCAACTATGAAGCTGACTTCACCCATGTTCTGAAAGTTCACCAATATTACTTAAAAGAGAGGTTTTTTCTATTAATTGTAACTTAATCAAAATATTAAATAACTCTTTACACTGACAAAGAAGAAAATCAGTCTAGATTTCTTCTCATTTTCTGTGTTCTGTGATACTACCCGAGTCTTTTAGTAGTATACAAAAAAACCCACAGCAATAGGAAGGCACAGTGAGATGATTTAGGAATAGATTTTGGACTTACATCTGAATTATTTTGGTTTTATGAGTTTAATTCCAGCTTCTATAGCCTTTGCAAGTACCTTTGGGGTAGCTGCACATCATGAATTTGTCAGATTCTGATTTCCATTACACTGTTATCACGTAGGTATAATTTGCCAGCTACTACAGGTATAATTTCTGATTTACATTAATATTAGTTTAGTAAGAATTAGTCCACAGCTATTCTGGAAGGACATTCTAAAATGCCTCATGCCTGTCAGCTAATTATGTCTTTGAAAGCTTATATTTTTAACATAATAGGCACTAAAGCATGCATTTATATAGTTATATTTTACATATATATTTGTTTGTTTTTTAATTCCTAAATTATAGAAGTTTGTTCAGGCACTTGCATATTATTGACTGGTGCTATTCCTCCTTTCTTTCGTTCCAACAGAATTACAGAATAAATTTTAACATGAAATGGTTATTATGATAAAAGGGAAGTTGTTGCAGGCTTTTCACTAAAATTATGTGCCACGAGAGAGAAGGCAGTAGAAAGTAATGAGATGAAAACTAATTCTTTAGTCATAAGAATATGACTCTATTACCTTCTAGATGTTATCGGTCTTTACACCAACAATTAAAAACACTTCTACAGAATGCTTAACATATTTAGCTGTTTCTTTGGTTATTTATTTTAAAAGCACATCCAAAATAAAGCTATGTAAACTAGACAGAGCAAGGACAGAGATTTTGTAGTCAGAACTACAGCTGAAGGCCTGTGAAGTTTGTGAAAGATGGTATCCCCACACAGAAGGCACAATTGCTGCTCTGAGATAGTAATCCATGCAAAAGACTGATAAAGTGGGAAAAAGGCTTTCAGAGCCTACAATTAAAGCATTTTCAATGTACCAAAATTATCACTGAAATTTTGGTGCTAGCTTGGTTCTGTATATTCTCTCTAGAATTTGCAAACACAGAAAAAAGATTGTAAGATATCATTATTAAGACTTCCCAAGTTACCAAACTTTCTTAAGTCCTTTATTAGTATTTATTTATAGGACATCAGTCCATGGGTGTTCGTTAGAAAGAATTTGTTAGCTTTTTTTTTTTGTTGCTTCTTTTTCATTTTTTTCCTGAAACCTATAAGACAGCAGATACGGCAATTATTTAAAGGTGCAATGAGAAAATAATCACATTTAGGTGACAACAAAAATTTAATAGGCTATAACCAGACCCTGCAAGTGAGATCTCAGCCTTCATTAGGGCACTCATCTACCTGAATGGTTCTTTCAACGGGTGGCTTTTTTTCTTGTCCCTTTTCAGCAATTTCCTAGAATCGTAGAATCATTTAGATTGAAAAAGACCTCTGAGTCATAGAGTCCAACTATTAGGCTAAGACTGTTGTGTTCACCATTAAACCATATCCTCGAGTGCCACACATATGCTTTTTTAACACTTCCAGGGATTCTGATTCCGCCACTTCTCTGGGCAGCCTGTTCCAATGTCCAACCACTCTTTCAGTGAAGAAACTTTGAAATATCCACTCTAAACCTTCCCTGCTGCAACTTTTGATCACTTTCTTGTCCTATCACTAGGTACCCGGGAGATTGACTCCCACTCACTGCAACCTCCTTTCAGGTAGTAGTAGAGGGGAATAAGATCTCCCCTAAGCCTCCTTTTCTCCAGGTTAAACACCCTCAGCTCCCTCAGCTTCTCCTCATAAGCCCTGTGCACCAGGACGTTCACCAGCTCAGTTGATCTTTGGACGCCCTCCAGAACCTCAATGTCTTTCTTGCAGTGAGGGGCCCAAAACTGAGCAAAGGATTCAAGGTGTGGTCTCAGCAGTGCTGAGTACACTGTCACTGCCCTGGTCTTACTGGCCACTTTATTCCTGATACAAGCCAGGATGCCATTGGCCCTCTTGGCCACCTGGGCTCATGTTCAGCTGCTCTTGACAAGCACGACAAGCACCCCAGGTCCTTTTCCACCGGGCATCATTCCAGCCACTCCGCACCCAGCCTGTAGCACTAACTGGGGTTGCTGTGACCCAAGGGTCACCTGTCACTTGGCCTCATTTAACTCCATATCTTTGGATTCAGCCACCAATTCAGCCTGTTCAAATCCCTCTGCAGAGCCTTGCAACTGCCCTTTCTCCACTTTCAAGTAACCAGCTAAAAACCTTTCTAGGTTCAGAGCTTTGTACAGCTTTTCCAAAATTCAAGCAAGATGCTGGGGCCTTCTTTGACTCCATTTTCACAAGCATCTATAGTATAGATCTTCATAAGCATCTTATCATTTGTCCTGTCATCTTTGCTTGAAATACGTCCTGTTGACAACACTGGCAGGCCAGTGCTTGGCAGAACTGGTTTTGATTTCCAGTCCCTTGAAACACATGGAAATGTAAGCGCTACATGTCCAATGATGTAGACTTTAAGGGTTACTTATATTAACCCTTTTATTAAAAAAAAAAATTTGTAAGGACAATGGATTCACATGGTTACAGATGCAATCAGGGTCCTAAAAATAAAATCTACTTAACTATCTAAATTTATAAGGTTCACTGTGATTTTAAATTATAGTAATCTGAGTATTATTCAGAAATATTAGTTTTATGGAAGAAAACTTAAAAGCTTTTTTTTTTTTTTAAATTCAAAAATATTTAAGTTAATGCACATTTATCTTCTTTTGATTCTACCTACAAACAGGATAAAAAGTGATACTTGAGAGTACTTCCAGAGCATGACTGCAAGAAAAAAGGGCAATATTCAAGAATAATAAACACAGAAAGCTTTATCAAAATATGTCTTGTTTAAACTGTAAGGATGTTTTTATTCAGAAATGCATTCTAGCAGCTTAAAGACCCTATTTCTCACCATCTATGGCATTATTAATCAAATAATTAAAACATAACTTCATTTTTTACACATATCAAGCAAATTTTTTTTTTCTTTCAGTTTTATGGCAGATTTTTCTGTTTGAATATCTGGTGCTGAATACTTTTTGGCATGAGCAGGTGGCTTTTATATATCTATATAAAAGATCTATCTATATATCAGTATCCAAATTAAACAGATTAAATTGTAATATGAATACATTATAAACACTTCTTGTTATATCAAAAATATGCTCCAATTCCAGCTAAAGGCAAAAAAACCAACCATTTAACATTTAAGAGCTACACTAGACTCTAAAACTCATCACTATAACAACCATATAAAACTCGCAATACACACCTAAGAAAATATACTGCAAAGTAGTTTTGGTTTTGTTTTTGTTTTTGTTTCTTTTATGTGTGCTCTAATGAATAATCAGTTGAAGAATCCCATAGGCAGTCACTGCTTCCTATAGATTAATGAAGTTTCATCTTTTGATCAGAGTCATCAAAGCTCCAGGACAAAACGTCAGGGCTCCAGGAATGCTGTAAAATGGATATTCAAAATTACAGCTTTTTATAAACTGCATACTGAGGAAAACACTTAAGTAATTACAGTGTTTTTCAAAACCCTGGTCAGAATTTCTAAAGGATCTGTAGCAATGGCCGCCGCTTTCTTTAACAGGTTTTGAATTCACTCTTAGGGACTGATATTGTGAGAACTTCTCTTCCTACTTTGCTAGACTGTCCTTCAGGAACAATGTATATCACAGGGATTGTTTTCTGAGCATGATATATAGTCCTCTGATTTATCTGGATGTTTAGATTTCTTTGTCCTTTGATGTGTTCAGTCATAAGAAGAATTCTAGAGCAATAGCCATTTGTCACTTCTGTGACAGTACTGATGCCACGAGCTCTAAGAATATCTCAGCTCCCATACTATACCATCCCTGCGAGCAGTGCTGGCAAACAGCACAAAGGTGGCACAGTAGCATTGATGCTGCCTGGGTCCTCAGCCCCACAACTCACAAGTGTTGAGACAGCCCTACAACCAAGTATCCTCATGTGCCAGCACCAGTTTCAGAACTTATTTTTGTCACCAGTAGCATGGTGATCCCCTGTCTATGGTCCTGCTCATGCAGATCAAACTCAGAGCCACAAGTACCAAATTAGAGCTTTTTGATGTGCAGCTTCTTCTAATATGAAATCATCAGTGACAATTTTGTCACAGTGTTGAGGAAAAAAATATTCTTTTTCCACACAGACTTCTGATCTGATTTTTTCTAATATGCAGTGTGTGGGAGTTTTATCCCTCACATCTGTTGGGAGGGCATCAGTGGAAAGTTTTATTAGCATCTCTCAGTCACTAAGACAACTCTGTTTTAACCCTCTGTGCAAATGCTTTAGCACCTATCTCTTAAAACAGCTGTCATGTTCTTTTGGGGTTTTTTCTGTGATTCTATTCCCAAATTTTGTTCATTATTAAGATTAAAATAAGTGGCCATTTATCTTGAGAATCTGAGATATTTTGTGATTTCCCAGAAGTTATGTAAACAGGTGAGGCATATCTTTCATGTTTATCACCAAATCCATTAGAAAAGAACTTAGAAAACATCTTTTACAATACCCTTTCAACTTTTCTGTATGTTAGAAAATGGAAATAACTTTAGACCTTCATATACTTCTCTGATAGCTCCCTGAAGTTTTTTTCCCTTGATTAGTCAGTCTTCATAAGCCATCTGTCCTGCAGAAGGTGATGGCTTCCTTTTTTTTTTCCAGTGCAATATCAAGGTAGGGCCGGGCCGTGGCTGATAACATCTTGCCCACATTAAGCCCTGCCCCGCTGCCAGCCCGGGTTGAGCTGGGGTCCACCGGGCTCTGTCCCAGCAGGGCTGGGCCCTTCTTTGATGCAGCCCTGGCTGAGCCATGTCTGCCCCTCAGTGCAGCCAGATGCGCCCACGGTGTGCTGCTGCTGCTACTGAGTCCTAGCCTGGCTGCTGAGATACTTGCCTCCCCCACAGTGGCTGCTGGGCAGCGGGAGGGGGAGCCATCAGTCTGTAGCTGAAATTAAATGAAGCAGTGGCCAGAGACCAGCCATGGAGCCAGAGACCAGCCTTGCAGCCAGAGCAGCCAGCGCCATTCTGGCCAGGCCCCCTGAGACCCTGGCACAGCCCCCCCGGCGCAGCCTGAAAATCCATCACTGTGACTGCTTCGGCCACTACCTGGCAGAAAATCACATGGCCATCTGCAGAGCCCAAGAAAGATTTTAACTCTTTTACTTCACTTTTAAATGAGACTTGCAGACCTTCTATCCTCTCAGGAAAAATGCAGGTTAGATATTAGGAAAAAGTTTTTCACGGAAAGAGTGATAAAGTACTGGAATGGTCTGCCCGGGGAGGTGGTGGACTCACCATCCCTGGATGCACTTAAAAAAAGACTGGATGTGGCACTCGGTGCCATGGTTTAGTTGAAGTATCAGGGAACAGGTTGAACTCAATGATCTTGAAGATCATCAACCTTGTGATTCTGTGAGTCTCTGGTTCTCTCAAGTGAGAGAAAAGGACAGAGTGAAGACACGAAGAGAAACAACATGAAGATGACAAGGTCAGTAAAGAAGGAGTTAAATCCCAGATGGAAGGAGAATGAAGCGAGACCTTAGTCTTGGGCTGAAATACTTTTAAAGGCCATGGTGATGGACTATGGTACACTGAAATAGCCCTGTAATTAATGGAAAAAGCATGGGGGATGGAGTGTTAAAACTGTAGACGTGACCAAGGGCACCCATGCTGAAGCATGCAAATGTTGAAGTAGCTGTGATCCAATGAGAACTTTGAATAGAGAGAAGAATGATGAAGACCCTTTGCCCCCAGGAAAAGAAGAAAATCTCTATTCTCAGAGATGAAGATGATCTCAGAGATACATGAAGAGAACCTTTGCTTTTAAACAGCTCATCCTTAAAATAGTACACCATAACTTGACGTGGCCCATACACACAGCTGTGGGAAGGCTGCAAAAAGATAGGAGGGATTGCACAATTGCAGATTTCTGGGTGACTGCTATTCATGTAAATTAGAAAAGAGAGACCTGTTCTTGCAAAGTCTCCATGGCATGGCAAGAGAA